>OZ024740.1:260585740-260605740 GCA_964016885.1 Eledone cirrhosa | reverse complement strand
TACTTTGGGAGGGTCATGTTGCCAATAAGAAACACACGCACCAGTTGCTTTCACTTCAATTTATTATAATAAATTTATAAATTAGGAATTTATAAATTTCCGGTTGGTTGGTTCCACAACCAGATGGTTGTTTATATATTGTCAAAGTTCTTTCGTCACACATTCTGTGACCTCTTCAGTGACTGGGGATTCTTTTCTTTGTTTTTGTGCCTCTCCTTTGTTCTGTCCTACGCCATCTTGTTTCTCTGTGTGTGTTGTGTGCTCAGTCTGCGCATGCGCCACATCCGGGTGTCTGTGTGTGTTTATATTCGTTTATTTATTTGTTTATTTACATGTTACCGGTTGGTTGTTTGTTCTATGTGCGTGTGTGTTTTCATTTTGTCCTTAATTGTAAGTTGTGATGTTGCTGTTCCACTCATGTTTTCTATTTAATTTTGGTTGTAATTCTTTTATGTTTATTGCCTCTGTGATTTGTCTAAACATTGCGTCTTTTCTGTGTGTAGATTCTATTTTTATTTCTATGTTCTCTAATTTACCCTTATGTTCTATTTTAGCAGTGTTCATTTATCCGCTCCCCTACACTACGAGCTGTCTTACCTATGTACACTATATTTTTGTCTCTACATTGTCCTACAGTACATCTTATGCTATATACTACATTTCTAGTTTTACAGTTAATATGGGGGCTTAATTTACAGGTTATACATTTCTCATCTATACAGGGGGTCTTTGAAAAGGTTATGTCTTGCTAATAAGTGTTTTTACGGAGGTACCAGGTCTTTCTACTATCTTAATATTGAGTTTATGTTTATCTAGGGCCCTTCTAAATTTGTAAGCTAATTCACCTCTAGGGGTTGTATCGATGAACATTACACTCTGGTATTTATTGCTTTCATACCATGAGTTTATTCTATTAGCCTTATTCTTAGTTCTTTCTATTCTATTCCAAAATTTGCTCCTATGCAAGGGGCAGGTCCCATTTGTGTCATTATTTACCATTTTTTCACATTTGGTTCTGGCTTCTCTATACACTCTGATTTTATCTCTCTGATTGTAACCAGAGAACTGCATACGGTGGATGAAGTGTTGTATGTGTCTCTCTAGTTCTTCGGGGTTGCACATGCGGGACACGTTTCTCATCACCCGTACCAAATCCGCAATCAGTATGCTGATTTTGGTATGGTCCGAAACAGCTGAGTTTCGGTGGATCAGATATTTGGAAGTCATGGGCTTGGCATAATGGGAATGGAGGATTTGTTTTTTGTTATTAATGGTATCTAACCAGAGCTCTGTGTCTAGTACAGGTAATCGATGGTTGGGGTGTTTACTTGGGTAGTCTATAGTAACTCTAATACTCTGGTGGATGGAGTTAGCTATTTGCTGGATCCTTTCCATTGTGTTTTTCTCTAATTCCTGACTGTTCTCTAGTGGGGGTGTTTTAACTACGATGTTTATATCATCAACGTAGCGGGAGTACATTATGAGGGTTAAGGGGTCTTCTAATTGTTCTTTAAGTTTAAGTTTAAGTCTACTGTCCCACCATACCATGAATAAGTTAGCTATGTCGCCTGCAATGCTAACACCAATGGCTGCACCTTCCTCTTGGGCATATGTTTTTCCATTAAATTTGAACATATGTTCCTTAAGGGTTAATTTTATGCTGGACCCCACCGCATGTGCAATCATTTTCTTTAGTTCATCGTGGTTTTCGGGTATCCGTATGGCTCTGGTCCACCCGTTCCATCTATCTGTGTGGGTTTTCTTGGCCATTGAGGTAATGGTAGGTGGTCTGCCTCTTGCTGGTCTTGTAGGGCACAGGTTGCTAAGGTCATATGTGTCTAGGTAATTATTATTATTATAGGTAAGTTTAAGTAGGAGTCCCAGCTCACTGGTATCAATCCCACGGAATACAACATTGCTCTCACTGATCATTTCCACGCATTTCTCCACAGCAAAATCCACGTCAATAGATGGATACAGGGACACAACATCCATACTACCTATTATGCAGTTTGTTAGGTCCCTAGATCGGTTACTCTCGCCGATTCTGCTGAGGAGGTCCTCCGTGCTGTCACATACATCTGGGGACATTTCAATGATGGGGCGTATGATGAGGGAGAGGAAGTAGGACAGTCTGTAGTTACTAGCAATGTTAGCTCCACAGACTGGCCGTGTTGGTGGTCCCGTGACAGGGTCACTGCCCGTTTTATGGTCTTTTCGAAGCCCATGCAACGCTGGCACGTCATTGTTCCAGGCCCGGAAGTTGTTGGCAGTCCTTTTGTTGGGCTGCCTTATATTCGTCCACATCACCATATGGGCATTGAGGGCTTTTTCTCTATCCTCATGCTCTTGTGGTGTTACTTCTCTTGTGTTAGTGATGTGGGGTTGCATTGCCTGGATGTAGTTTGGCAGACTGTCAACCGACATTCTGCCAGACTTGTCTGTTGGAAAGCATGCTATCTCTCCATTACGCGAGCGCTGCATGAGCTTACGCAAGCTATTTGCAGATTTTTCTCCCAGTTGCTGGGCCTCCATTCAATTATGCTTCTTGCTATACTGTTCTATAATATTTCTAAGTTTAGATCTAGCTATACTAAATTGTGCTTCTGTTTGTTCATCGACCTGCGACGGCAATTGCGTGCGTTTGTTAAAAGGTAAAGTCGTGGCGTGGACTCGTCGCAGGTCGAACGACTTATCGGAGGGATTATAAAAAGTAGAGTTCCAGGCTGCTGCTTTATGTGTACTAGTGCTATTGTTATTGTTAGTTGTGTTGTTTCTATTTCTATTTCCACCAACAGCCTCATGGTTGTTTCTATGTCTCTCATTATTACTCCTGTCTCTTTCCTCTGGCTCATTGTTATTATATACTCTATTTTGTGTGTCTGTGTGTCCGTCTTGGTTATTTTCTCTGTCCATAGTCTCCCTTCTCCTTTCAATCCTATTACCTTCCCTTATTTCTGTGCTACTGCCATTACCTGTTTTCTGTGTCTGTGTGTTTGTTAAGATTGTGGTGGTGTTGAGAGACATTGAATGTGTGTGTGTTGTTCTTGTTATTGTTGATGTGTGCTGTTGTTGATGTGTGTTGTTGTTGTTGTCTCCGTGTGTGTTATTATTGTTGTGTGTGTTGTTATTGTTGTTTGTGTCTGCGTGTCTGTTGTTGTTGTTTCTGAGTATGTTATTATTGTTGATGTGTAAATTAACCTGTAAATTAAGCCCCCATATTAACAGTAAAACTAGAAATGTAGTATATAGCATAAAATGTACTGTAGGACAATGTAGAGACAAAAATATAGTGTACATAGGTGAAACAGCTCGTAGTGTAGGGGAACGGATAAATGAACACTGGCGAGACCTTCAAGATGGTAAAGAATCATCTGTACTCTACCAACATGCTAAAATAGAACATAAGGGTAAATTAGAGAACATAGAAATAAAAATAGAATCTACACACAGAAAAGACGCAATGTTTAGACAAATCACAGAGGCAATAAACATAAAAGAATTACAACCAAAATTAAATAGAAAACATTAGTGGAACAGCAACATCACAACTTACAATTAAGGACAAAATGAAAACACACACGCACATAGAACAAACAACCAACCTGTAACATGTAAATAAACAAATAAATAAACGAATATAAACACACACAGACACCCGGATGTGGCGCATGAGCAGACTGAGCACACAACACACACAGAGAAACAAGATGGCGTAGGACAGAACAAAGGAGAGGCACAAAAACAAAGAAAAGAATCCCCAGTCACTGAAGAGGTCACAGAATGTGTGACGAAAGAACTTTGACAATATATAAACAACCATCTGGTTGTGGAACCAACCAACCAACCAACCAACCGGAAATTTATAAATTCCTAAATTTATAAATTTATTATAATAAATTGAAGTGAAAGCAACTGGTGCGTGTGTTTCTTATTGGCAACATGACCCTCCCAAAGTATAACTATAACTATATATATATATATATATATATATATATATATAGAGAGAGAGAGAGAGAGAGATTTAATCAAGATACCTTGATCAAATCTTAACCGTTTAACATCTCAGGGTATGTCATGTATCATTATATTTTGTCTGATGAGGACGTACTGTTGTACATCCGAAATATGTATAATAAAATGTAATTGATCAAAAGAACATCTATTTTATTAATACTATATTTTAATATTACTAACTCCTGAAAATAATACCGTTGAGTCCTTCCAATCTACTGTAAAACTCATTCTTTGACGACATAATCATCGAATATTGTTTAACAACTTAATACTTATATATATATATATATATATATATATATATATATATATATATATATATATATATATATATATATATATATATATATATATATATAGAGAGAGAGAGAGAGAGAGAGAGAGAGAGTGAGAGTGGGAGAGAGAGAGAGAGAAAGAGAGAGTCTGTGGTGCTGAGACCGAGGAGACCACTAATCATGTGAGTACTCGATGCATGGGGAGATGTAGAGTTGGTATAGAGATGTGTTAAATCTCGACCGCGGTCCGAAACCGTTTGGTGCCGCGGTCAAGATTTTCCACATCTCTCTCTCCCTATATATATATATATATATATATATATGTATACATATGTATATATATATATATATATATATATATATATATATATATATATATATATATATATATATATATATACAAGAAAGTATATATATATATATACAGAGATATCCACGGTAAGTTGTGGGGTCTATTCTGCATGAAGAACTCAATGTAATCCATATGTTGAAAATGTTGTAGGTTAAAATAAATCCCGGAAAACAATAAAACATTAAAAGGAAAACAGAGTCATGATATAAGTTAAAACAATGAAATAAAAAATCAAGTCATTGGAGATATACTTCACTGCTTTACGATCGTTTCTAGGTGATGATAATACATTGTAGCTATACTTCATTATTGATCTATGTAAGGTTAGTTACAAAATATCAGATAAAGAGAATATTCACTTACATGCATATCACCAGCTGTTGTCAAAAGCAATAATAATTTTATTCAGAATTAGTAGTATGTTAGTATCTTGTCTTTATTTGGAGGTAGTTGAAGAACTAACCAATCAAATTGTTTTTTTCATATGATGTTAAGATGAAAAGTAATTCCCTTTAGTTGAGGTCATGACCCTTTGAAAGGAATGGTTGAATGGTGTTAATAATAGAATTGACATAAAAAGAGAATATTTACTTACATGCATATCACCAGCTGTTTTCAAAAGCATCTTAACATCAGTGCATTACTTGCACTTTATTTTATCGACCCCGAAAGGATGAAAGGCAAAGTTAGCCTCGTTGGGATTTGAACTCAGACTGTAAAGGGCCGTAACTCTATGTCGCTAAGCATGGCGTCCGGCCCTCTACCGATACTGCCAAATAATATTTTATTTTTACATTCCTTTTTAAACTTTACTATACCAGATACATTCAACTATCAATTCGACAATCCCTTTCCTCCTAATAGATGTTTATGCCAATTCTATTATTAACACCATTCAACCATTCCTTTCAAAGGGTCATGACCTCAACTTAAGTTAATTATTTTTCATCTTAACATCATATGGAAAAAAAACAATCTGATTGGTTAGTTCTTCAACTACCTCCAAATAAAGACAAGATACTAACATACTACTAATTTTGAATAAAATTATTATTGCTTTTGAAAACAGCTGGTGATATGCATGTAAGTAAATATTCTCTTTATCTGATATTTTGTAACTAACATTACATAGATCAATAATGAAGTATAGCTACAATGTATTATCATCACCTAGAAACGATCGTAAAGCAGTGAAGTATATCTCTAATGACTTGATTTTTTATTTCATTGTTTTAACTTATATATATATATATATATATATATATATATATATATATATATATATATATATATATATATATATATATATATATATATAATTGATGTGGGAGATAAGTATATGTTTTGTTTAAACCATTACTTATTTGCATAGGTAAGTATTCATTACCCGTATGTTTTGTGAAGGTACGTATACCTTCTCGTACGTATATTTGATTGTTATGGCGTATATTTTTATATATTCTGGTACATATGGTTTGGCTATGTGTATACGGGAGTTTTGCGTCTTTGTGAGTATGCAGGTTCGTACGTATGTAGGGTGCGCGTATATGTGTACTTCATGTTTGGTTGACTTACGTCTCCGAACACTCGTGTATTTACATGTAGGTATGTGTGTGCGCTTGTTATATACGTATTTATTTATTTATATACGTTTATATAATTATTTATTTATTTGGATACACGCATACACACACACACATATTTATATGTGCGTGGTTTTGTAAACCTATGGTAAGTGTTTTGCGTATGCTTGTGTATGTACGTATTTGTTTGCGTGTATGTATTTATTTATTTCTATTACTTCTGTATTGTATTTATTTACTTTGTTCCTAACTCTGTAGCGGAGATTCATTCGGTCTCCTAGTTAGAATTTTAGTCTACGACTTCTGCTATACCATTTACGTGGTTTTGTCTTTGCGTGCTATTGTTCTCCACGCTCCACATATGACGTATTATTTTCGTTTTTTTCGTTCATTGCCAGAGAACGTCTCTATGAACCACCTAAGACAACATTAGTCTACGACCTCTTTTATACCACAAACGTGGTTCTGTCTTTGCGCGTAATTGTTTTTCACCGCTCCTATTAATGACGTATTATATTCGTTTTTTCCCGTTCTTTGCCAGCGAACGTTTCCACGAACCAAAGTATCGTCTTCCTGTCTTCCTCCGGTTGCAACGTTTTTTGAAATATCCACTTCTGCGTTTACAGTTTGACTTTGTTAGTTTCAGAAGATCCCGTTAAGGGTGAAAGCAGCGATTCTTTGCTTAAACTTTAATCTGTTATTTTAATAAATATATATATATATATATATATATATATATATATATATATATATATATATATATATATATATATATATATATATTACTTGATCGTTTTTTTGGCTATGCGAATGATTGTTTGACCATCGTCTCAGTGTGTTTGGCCTTTAACGTTGTTATAGCTCTGGTTCATCTGAATCATTGAGCACTTGCCACACATCTCGTCTCGGAGGTTGTTTTTCGTTATTTCGTGGGCCGAAATGCGAATCTCGATAATTTATGTTTGTTTATATATATATATATATATATATATATATATATATATATATATATATATATATATATAAAACTAAATTTGTTTACGTTCTTAACATAGTGGATACCTAAGAGAATTCGTGAGTAAATACTAATATTATAATAATAGTTTCTACTTTTGGCACAAGGGCAGCAATTATCTCAGTGCATTACTGGAACTCTATTTTATCGACCCCGAAAGGATGAAAGGCAAAGTTAACCTCGGTGGGATTTGAACTCAGACTGTAAAGGGCCGTAACTTTATGCCACTAAGCAAGGCCTCCGGCCCTCTACCGATACTGCCAAATAATATCATAACATTATTAATATTCGGTAAGGCGGTGGATTGGCAGTATCAGTAGAGGGTCGGACGCCATGCTTTGACGCATGTCCCTTTACGATCTGAGTTCAAATCCTGCCTTTCATGCTTACGGGGTCGATAAAATAAAGTACCAATAATGTACTGAGTTATTGCTGGCCTTGTGCCAAAAGTAGAAACAATTATTAATATTCGGTTTGTTTACCAGTAAATAGCCTCATAAAATACCATGTGGTAGATGAACAACTTCATTCTTTTGTTCCAGTGGCAGCTGAGAGAAAACAAACAACAGTTGATAGTTATTTCGGAGTGTCTTGCTCCTTGTCAAGATTGTGTATTCTGCTCGTTAGCTACCGCCTGGAAACGATGAGAATACATCTGATTAGTTTCATTTGCATACCGAGCGATTTTACGGCGGCTTTGCTGGAAATTAAAAAAAAAAACATCAGCCGATGTATACATTTGAAAATACTATATATTCTCAGCAGTTCCAAACGGTAGCTAACGAGCAGAATACACAGACTTGACAAGAAGCAAGACACTCCGAAATAATTGTCAATTATTGTTTGTTTTCTCTCAGTTACCGCTGGAACAAAAGGATGACGTCATTATCTCTACTACATGGTGTTTATGAGTTGTTTACATGTAAACAAACAGAATATTAATATTATGATATTATTATAATATTATTATTATTCACTCTCGAATGCATATCTTAATCTTAATCTTAGGTTCTTCCGCGCCTTTAGGCACCTCAAACAGTAAGTAGTCGCCAACGGTCACGATCAGCGGCTGCTTCTTCGGGTCTGTGCCAAGTAATGTTGGATGCCATCGGGTCTTTTTGGAACGTTCGTCGCCAGGTGATCCTGGGGCAACCCCGATTCCGTTTGCTGCCAGGTGGAGTCCAGTTCATCTTAATGGGATTCCTCGACCAGGCCCTTCATCTGTTCGCCTTAGAACGAAATCGACTGCCAGCAGGAACAGCAACGGAGAGAGAATGCAACTCTGTCTGACACCGGAGACAATGTCAAAGAACTCCGTCACACCAGACTCAGTTCACACGCATCAGCTGGAGTTTGTGTTAGTGATGAATATCGTACGAGTACGCGATGTTCCACAGCGATTCCCGACCGGTTCCAGCAGTCGAGTGAGGCTGCCGATTCGGAAGATCAATGGGTGATGTTTGCGACAGTAGTGACCGAAGCAGCACAAGCTTGGCCGAAGACGAAGAACGGGGAAAGAGCAATTTATCCAGGAACCAGCATGGGACCTGATCGACGATGGAAGAAGGCGAAAGTCAAACGGGATTCTGCCAGATCGCAAGAAGACCAAGGAAAAGGAGATGCCGCATATCGCCAACTCGACGACTAGTCAATCGAAGCTGCCGACGGGACAAACACATCTGGCTGATATATATAGACGGTCCCGCCCACAGCTTGCAACTGTTGGACTTGAGAACAGTCAAGAATATATAGTTTTCTCGTCTGTATAAATGAGGTGATTAATCTCATTTGTATATGAAGCTGCATATTACCATGATGTCTTCAGGCTAGGTGTAGATAGTCGTCCGACATATTGTTTTTGTATTCCTGACAGGGTAGAAGCACGTTATCAATTCCACATGCTGTGAGTATCGTAGCAAACAACTGTCTTATTTGACTGGTTACTGGAGTGACTGCTGCTTCTAGAGTCTTCTTCCAATGTCCATTGTCATGCAGGAGTCCATGCTCTTTACATGCTTCTTGGTATGTTGCGCACACTCTTCCCCAAAGCACCTGAGATTCTCAAATGACGTTGGTCCTTGAACAATATGCAGAAGTAGCCGTTTTCCTTTCAGTGGGATTACTTGGCACTTATTCATCCAGCAGTCATCTTCCATGCGCATCACATGGCCATACCAACGCAGTCTACTTTCCCGCGCACTACAGTTTATCCCTCTTATACACAGTTTCACTCTCAACTCGTCCATGCTTGGTTGTTCACGCACAGTGACATTGCACATCCATCGGAGCATGCTTGCTTCATTTCTCTCCAGCTTTTGCATATCCTCCGCAGTTGCTGCCCATGTCTCACTATCATGCATCATTGTGTATCTCTCACAGACTTCATACAACCGAGATTTCGTTGTCAACAGAGGAAGCAGCTCCCTAAACTTCTTCCACCCTGTCCTTATTCTAGATACTATGGCCTCGGAGTATCCTCCACCCGGAGTATCCTCCACCCTTTCTAATTTGATCACCTAGATATCAGAAGCTATCAACCACCTCTATAAATCCTACCTGCATTTGAAACATGTGCTTATCACTGACACTTCTACTATATCAATTTCCCCTGAACATCAACAACAGCTTGTTTGCAATACATCTACACACACACACAGACACATATATATATATATATACACACATATATATATATATATGTGTGTGTGTGTTTGTAACCATACACATTTGACAATCAAACATGTCTCTAATTTAAGAACGCCGATACACACACACACGCACACATACACACACAGTCCCAGTACGACTTGTGTGAAAGCGAGAGAGAAAGAGACGTAACGTTGAGGAAGGGGGAGAGTTAAACAGAGTGTAAAGAATAAATAAATAAAATTTAGTTATCGAACGCTGCTATCATTTTCTCCCCCCCCCCCTCCCCTTCACTCTCTTTCTTTCTTTCTGTTACTCTCTCTCTCTCTCATCGCCACTCTCTCTTTCTCTTTCTCTCTCTCTTACACCTCTCTTTCTTTCTTTCTCTCTCAACCCTTCTCTCTCTCTTTTTTTTCTCATACCCTCTCTCTCTTTCTCTTATCCCCCCCCCACTCTCTCTTTCACTACAGAATGGAGAACAAAAATCAAAATGGATGATTTATTTCGATATTCATTAGAAAATACGATGAATTGAATTTAAATGAATTCCTTGCTTTGCAAATAAGTTTTGTTTTTTTTTGTTACCATTACCTGTCCAAGTGTCTAGTAAATATATATATGTAATTTTGAGGGGTTCAGTCCCGTATTTTCCGAGTTTTAGGCGGACACACAGAATCGAAAGCTGGCATTTATATATATATACTAGCTGCAGTACCCAGTAATACCCGGGAAAGGTGGGTGTTATTCACAGTTCCCAGAGTACGCCTGAAAATCCTAACGACCCTGGGTGCCCATACTGGATTTTCAATAGCAACCTTTGTTAGGTGTGTTTATGGCAGATAAATTTTTTGTGTGGAACTATCAATAGCTGTTGAAGTCATAAGTCCTTCTTCCATCCAGCTTTCTTCATTCAGAGTGAATAAGCCGAGGAAGTTTGAGCTGGAAGAGTATCGAACTTATTCAACAAACTTATGTATAAGCATAGCAAACTTACTGCCTTAGCGCTCAAGAACAAACACAGAACAATTGAGGAAGTCATCGCAATTATTGAAGAAATTATAATCGAGTGAACATATTCAGGTATTGTTCAAGCACCCTGTATATCACCGTTTGTAAAGCCCTTCGAATGACTGAAGCAATTCAATAAAACCATCCCGTTTTCCCCCTATAGTAGACATAACCCGAGGAAACACACCATAATAAGTCGGATAAACAATCAGAAGTGTTGACCCTAAAGAAGGCGTTCACTGTTGCAAAGTGTCAATAATAGGGGAGAAGTTACATCTTCTTAATTCGTATTAATCTTGGATATCTCGAAATATCGACAAAATAAACTCTACTCTCAAAGACGGCATGTTACAATTAACATACCGGGAGTACGAATTCGTCAACATACGATTTGGGTTTTATTCTTCGGACTAATCTCATGGTAAGCCAACTTCCAGGTCATTGATCATCACACTCTTTTGTAGCTTATTACGGATTCCTGTAGTTGACCTTAATGTGACCTAAGCGTGTGCACGTGTTCAGAATCCATATCAGTGGATGTTATATATATATATATATATTAGAAATATACATAAAAAATTTCAAACAAAGCAGACGACAGTCTAATTTTGGTTGACGACTGAACAGATGTCTCTGTATATATATATAATATATATATATATATATATATATATATATATATATATATATATATATATATATATATATATATATATATATATATATATATATATATATATATATATATATATATATTGTTATACTTGGGGAGGGTCATATTTGTGTAATATTGCCAGAATTAATAACAGAACACACCCACTGTTTGGTTGGTTTTCGCTTTTCGCTTCTGTTTTTTTTTTATATCGGTTAATTTTATTTATTCGGTCCTCAATGTTGCCATTGACTGACCAACGGTCACAAATACAGAAACAATATAGACACAAACACATATATATAGTTTATCAAAATTCTTTCGTTGCACATCTGCAACACATCAGTGGTGCTATTGTTTCCTCCCGTTGCATTGTATGTATACGCCATCTTTATTTAGTCTGTTTATATATTTATTTATTTGTTTGTTTTTTTTTGTCTTCTTTGCGCATGCGTTTGCGTGTGTGTATAGTGTTTTGTTTGATGTGTGTTCGTGTTTGGGTGACTGTGTATTGGTTAATGTATTCTATCTTTACTAGTGTGTGTTTATATGTGTTTGTTGTTATTGTGCTTGTGTATGTATTTATTTATTTATCTATTTATTTATTTATTTATACTTCTGTTAGGTCAGTGTTGTTTGTTTGGGTGTTGTTGTTATTCCATTCATTTTTCTGTTTAGCCTTGGCCTTCTAAGTTCTATTTCACTGGCCTCTCTGATTTGCCTATCTGCTGGGTCATTTCTATGTTTAGATATTATTATAATTTCTATGTTGTCTATGTTACCGTCGTGTTGTTGTCTGGCATGTTCG
This sequence comes from Eledone cirrhosa, assembly GCA_964016885.1. NCBI lineage: Eukaryota > Metazoa > Mollusca > Cephalopoda > Octopoda > Eledonidae > Eledone > Eledone cirrhosa. The sequence continues at coordinate 260,593,384 of OZ024740.1, read as the reverse complement.
TATAGTACTGAACCGTTTTTTCGTCCTTTTAGTTCCCCCCAGTGTTGGTCTATCCTTTCACCTATGCTACGAGCTGTCTCGCCTATGTATGTTGTTGTCATGTTTCTGCAAGTACCCTCTGTACATCTTATGCTATAGACTACGTTTCTAGTTTTACAGTTTATCCGGGGGTTTACTTTACATATGATACATTTCCTATTAGTACAAGTATAACAATATAACAATATTTGTTTCGACACACGATTTCATATAAAAAACCTCGCAAAACTATATATATATATATATATATATATATATATATATATATATATATATATATATATATATATATTATGTATATATATATTATATATATATATATTATATATATATATATATATATATATATACAGAGACATCTGTTCAGTCGTCAACCAAAATTAGATTGTCGTCTGCTTTGTTTGAACATTTTTATGTATATTTCTAATATGTTGTTGCCTCGTTTTGGAAGATTGCGTTGTGGGAGGAGGAAGGGAGTAGTTGGAGGGAGGGTTTAACATACAGTAGTAGTATCTCCTCTTCCCCCTCTCTCACTGAAACGTCTTCTCTTTCCTCCTCCATTGTAAAGATATCCACAGGGGTTCCATTATTGATTATTATTGAAATCCAATTAACCGATCCTGTTTCTGGATTAGCTTAACATGTGTGTAAAGTTTCATCAGGATCAGATCACTAGTGTAGGCGCCAATTGGTTATACACATATACACATACACAGACAGACAGAAATTGCCATTTATATAGTAGACTAGCAGAAAACCACCCGGTGGGCGGTTTACTGCTAGCAAATCTAGTGTATATACTGATATTGTTGAGATTTGGATGAGAAATGTTTTCGGCACCACATGTTCACCGTCTCTCGGTGTGTCTTTTATGCATGTATAAATATATATGTTATCTATACGGTGAAATCTTTGAAATAAATATATGTTAAAACGAAAAAGGAGAAAATAAATAACTGGCGGTTAGAAAAAAATATTCCTATGAAATTTTAATCATACCATTAGGTGTGAATAAGGAAATATTTTTTTATTGTCAAAACAAATGTTCAAAAGTTAAACTTCAATTTTTTGAATTATTTCCAATTTTTCATGAAATTGAACACTGGACATTGGCTGCTGGAAATGGAAATTAAATCGTATTTAATTGTATTTAAATTTCTAACCTTATTTTATTATTTATATTTTTTCAATAAGAAATAAAAAAAACAACAAAAAAAAATTGAACAAATCAAACGTAGGTTATGGAACTGCGCAATCTGATTAATAAATTACCTCATCAGCAGCAACCTTCTTCAAATGCTCCTTATTATCAGCAGCAACAACCACAAATTCAATGGCAACCTTCTTCAAACCACAAATTCAATGGCAACCTTCTTCAAATGGTCCTTATTATCAGCAGCAACAACCATAAATTCAATGGCAACCTTCTTCAAACCACAAATTCAATGGCAACCTTCTTCGCATGGTGTCAAGTCAGAACCGCCTCGAACTGGTTACTTCTGGCTTGTGCAAGGTGTCTCTATAGCAACCAGCGATTCCCTCGGCCTCAGTGACAAAAGTCAGTGGAGAGGGGAAGGTAATGTTTCTATAGCACGTGTTTTAGCGTCTATTCACTCTCTCTCTCACTCTCTCCCTCCCGCTATCCCCTCTCGTAGTCTGTCTCTTTCTTTCACTCTCACTATCTCTCTACGCACGTGTTTCCACTGTCGGACAGACAGACAGAGAAATTGCTGGTTATATATATAAGTAGATAGATATGTGTGTGTGTGTAAATGACAAACCTACTGATACTTTGATCTATTGTGGGACGCCACACACAGATCTTCACTGATGCAAGTAGAGACGCTGGCCGCGAAACAATCAAGAATACGCAGATCTCCCTCTCTGTCTCTGTCTCTCTCTATATATATACATACATAAATTTCTACGGCGGGTAAAATTCCCGAGATCCATGGACGAGTTCTCTCCAGCGGTCTCTGTCCCTCATTATCGCTGCCATGTCCTGCGTCTCCAACAGACCAGTGTCTGTCCTTAGGGCATCAACATGCGTTAACCTTGGTCTTCCTCTTCCAGTGTGTCCATGTAAGGGATCTCACAGGAGCACTGAGTGCAATGTCAACTCTGGATGTCAGTGAGCATGTCCAGCTAACCTCAGTCTCCTCTGTGTCACTTTTGGGTTGACTTTTGGGAGGCTCCCATACAGCTCTGAGTTTTTCATCCTCAGTGTATACTGATTAATGTTCAGAGCCATCCTCAGCATTCTCGTGTAGCACCCATCCACTATCTGAGTGAGTTTCTTGGTCAGTGTCCAAGTCTCAGACTCGTACAGCAGCACAGACCCCACTACAGCAATGAAGAGGCGGATTTTCAGGCCTTTACGAAGGTCCGACTTCCACACCGATCTCAAGCTGTGGCACGCAGCCCAGGCTTTGCTTTTCCTCTCAACCACATCATCTTCCGTATTCCCTATCTTTGCTCCCAAATACAGGAAGTCCTCAACCAATTCTAGCGGCTTCCCGCCTACATTAATGATCCCCTCTGGCTTCTCAACATTCTCTACCAGATATTTTGTTTTAGTCTCATTCATTCTCAGCCCCACACTCATCGACACAGTCTCAACCTCCTGCATCAAATCCTCTGCCTCCTTCACTGTATTTATCCCCAAAACTATGTCGTCGGCTAATTCAGCAACCGATGAAGACTGTGGAGGTGATGAGGGAAGAACTCTGTACCGCTTACACTGAGGCCAGAGAGGAGGCACTGATAGAGAAGATCAGAAGTGTGGAGAGAGCGGTTGACAGGTCTGGATGTAAGGAGAGCTGGATGATCATCAACGAGATCACAGGGAGGAAGAGAAGGTGTTCGAGTCAGATCCAGGGAACTGGGCCTGAGGATAGGAAGAGGAAATGGCTAGAACATTTTAGGACCCTACAAGGAGAGCCGCCCTCCACAGTCCAGAGCACTGGGGAGATCAGGCGGATGTTTGAAGAACTGGATGTTGAGACAGAGCCCTTCACCAGAGAGGAGCTTCAGAGAGCCAAGAAAAAGATCAAGGAGGGCAAGGCTCATGGAGAAGACGGAGTGGCATCAGAGGTGATGAAGAGGTGTGATTTTGATGATATCATCCTGGAGTTCTCTAACCAGGCACTGGAGAAAGGAGTTGCCCCAAATCAGTGGAGGATCAGTAACATCGTCCCAGTGCCAAAGAAGGGAGATCTCTCTAACACCAACAACTACAGGGGGATCTCACTGACGTCACTTGATGCAAAGACCCTCAACAGGATAATTCTTAACAGGATCCAGCCTGAGATGGAGAAGAAGCTCAGGGACAACCAGAACGGCTTCAGAGAGGGAAGATCAACCACCAGTCACATCCTGATGCTGAGAAGGATATTAGAGGGAGTTAGAGCAAAGTGCCCTCGTGCGGTCATGGTTTTCATTGACTTTAGGAAGGCCTTTGATTCTGTGGACCGTCACTGCCTAATGAAGATCTTATAGGCTTATGGAATCCCCAAGAAGATAGTGGACCTGATATCACTGCTCTACACCAACACCAAAGCCCAAGCCATTACACCTGATGGGATGACAGAGTTCTTTGAGATACTGGCTGGAGTGCTCCAGGGAGATACATTGGCTCCCTACCTTTTTATCATCATAGTGGACTATTGTATGCGCCTTGCACTGGAGAAACACCAGGACTCTGGCTTTACTGTAGCACCGGCTCAGAGCAGGAGAGTTAAGGCGAAAAAGATATCGGATGCTGAATTTGCCGACATACATATATATATATATATATATATATATATATATATATATATATATGTGTGTGTGTGTGTATACATATATCTATATATATAAAAGAAAATTTTGCTCTACATGGATTGAATACAATAAATGTAATCTGAGTTTTTCGAATATTAATAATAACATTCGATTCGTTTGCAATTATGCAAACAAGCCTCAATTTTATAGCCATGTCAGTAGAATGAACACTTCATTCTTGCTCTTATGTTGGCATGCGATCTGTTCGCATGCCAACATAAGAGCAAGAATGAAGTGTTCATTCTACTGACATGGCTATAAAATTGAGGCTTGTTTGCATAATTGCAAACGAATCGAATGTTATTATTAATATTCGAAAAACTCAGATTACATATATATATATATATATATATATATATATATATATATATATATATATATATATATATATATATATATATATATATATATATATATATATATATATATTTAATACAATAACAGAGATTGTTTAAAGCTAAACTCTGACTGGTAACCATCTCACTCAACAAACATTAGGTTATATTAAAATATAAACCCAATTTAAGTGTTTGGGTGCTAACAAAATGTATAATGTGGAAAAACCAGTTGTATTATTATATGAGATATAATTAAAGTTAAAGTATATCTCTCTTTCCAAACAATTGTTTCATTATAAGTTTTCTACAAGTTTGGGAGAATGTTTCCAGTTTATGTAGAAGCCTAATATATATTCATGTAAGAATATATTTAGGTGGGCACTTATAAATCGTCAGTGGAAGCCCATTAAACATTGATATAAGAAAACAATTTCTTACCGCTGTCAAAAATCATGTCCGTAAAGTAGCTCTCTCTCACCTCGAATGACCGCCAAATTTGAAATTCCAGCAGTTTTTGACTGAGGAAGTATCATAGTGACACGAAGCGGGAAGGGGAGACAACTCACGAAATGAGGAAAAAAATAATATACACGCGGGTTAATTAGTTTTTTTGAAAACATTATCAATCCGACGTGTTTAAGAACTCAATTGAAAATAAAAAAATAAATATATGCTTGTATAAATTACACACGCATATAGATATTTTCTTAGGCTAAATCAGAAGTTGTACCCGAATAAGAACCGCTTCTCATAACCGCAGTAAATGCAGAAAGTTATGCTATAAAGGGCAAATGGGAATATAATTCTCCGGCCGAAATATTAAGAGTAAAATATAAAACACACGCGGGTTAATTAGTTATTACAAAACCAATATTAGTTCCTCGTGTAAAGAACTCAATTAATAAAAGAAAATAAATACACATATGCATGTAATTATATACGTAGGCATATATATATATTTTCCTAGGCTAAAAAACAGAGAAGTTACAACCAAAAAAAGCCACAATATTTCACAACAGTAATAAATACGAAAAGTCAAATTCATAAAGTACCTAGAAATAAACACCTCTGGCCAATCAAGAGTAAATATTTAATACAATAACAGAGATAGTTTAAAGCTAAACTCTGACTGGTAACCATCTCACTCAACAAACATTAGGTTATATTAAAATATAAACCCAATTTAAGTGTTTGGGGTGCTAACAAAATGTATAATAGGGAAAAACCAGTTGTATTATTATATGAGATATAATTAAAGTTAAAGTGTATCTCTCTTTCCAAACAATTGTTTCATTATAAGTTTTCTACAAGTTATATATATATGTGTGTGTGTGTGTGTGTGTGTAAACCAGTGTGTGTGTAAACCAGCGTTCGTTGCCATTCTCTCTCGATGTATGTGTGTCTATGGACGTGTGTGCAATTTTTGTGTGATTAAACCAACCAACCCACCAACCATCCAGCCATGAAATATCTCTCTTTTATATTATATATATATATATATATTATCAGAAAATCACGTTAAGGGTGAAAGCAGCGATTCTTTGCTTAAACTTCAATCTGTTATTTTAATAAGTATATATATATATATATATGAGAGTATTGAAGTTTGCTTGAAGCATTGTGGAATAACAGGTAAATATCTTTAAGTCGCTTGGAAACCTCGACAATGCAAATGGGTAAATCTCCGGGTAACAAGATCCGGTGGTGGAGAGAGAGATGTAAGTGGGTGTACGTTGAGATGCATGGTGTGTATAAGACGTGTAGAGGAATGATATTCAAAACAACAAAAAGCGGAGGACGCGTTTCGCACCTTTCCGACAGACAACCTTTCCCCCACCCCGGAAAAAACCCCCCAGTTGATGGATGTGAATCCGAAATATATAGGGACAATTAAATCTCTCCCAAGGTAACTCTCTCTCGTGTTGTTATTTTAATTTTATCCTTTATACTCTTTCCTTCATTCCCCTACACGTCTTATACACACCACGCATCTCAACGTACACCCACTTACATCTCTCTCCCCACCACCGGACCTTGTTACCCGGAGATTTACCCATTTGCATTGTCGAGGCTTCCAAACGACTTAAATATATATATATATATATATATATATATATATATATATATATATATATATATATATATATATATATATATATATATATATATATATATATATATATGTGTGTGTGTGTGTGTGTGTGTGTGTGTGTGTATAATTAATATAATTAAAACGAAGATCGATGATACTATGTCAACAGTCCCTGGCCAACGTCTAGCCCACTCAGTGAATCTGCCAAATTGCAATAATGCAACTGCAACTAGCTCTTTAGAGTGCACACATTCTAATAAACAGCAGATACGGTGACTGTGCTTTGTTAGAGATATAAGTAAAAATTCCGACTCCTGGACGATATCGTTTATGTGCAACATAACTTCATATTAGAAAAATTGGTATGTTTCACTCCAAAATATTTAATACTTGCTGAGGAGATCAAAATGCGGTATTCTTTCACTTTTTCATTTTTCGAAACATATTTGGATTTTAAGGTTTAAACCTGTCTACGGAACAGGTTTGATTTTGAAATTTAAATTTGTCCAAGCACCACGGCCATTTGCCAATATGCTTTGTTTTTATTGATTTATTATTTTAAATCGAGACAGGCAAACTGTATTATTATAACTAGTATATTTCAATCTAGCTAACTTAGTCATTTACAATACAAACATGGATATGTTGGTATTTGTGTTTATCAAATATATTAATTTATATTAACTTGTATTACACGGCTCAGAAATACTTCTTTCTTTGAGCTATTTCATTGTAAAGGACTGCCTGAGTTTTGAACTCATTATTAATAGTATATATATATATATATATATATATATATATATATATATATATATATATATATATATATATATATATATATATATATATATATATAATAATAATAATAATAAGGGCTGACGAACCCAGCATATTTATTAATGCCACTCAATGGGCAATGTAAGATACATTACCAGAGTATACACATATTTATTTGCCTCAACACAACACACGTAAAACGGGTGCCTATAAGGTTCCCGGACTCGAGTTTCTGCAGCACTAATGCCCAGTAAGGTGCACTGCACCATCTGTCTGCATATATTATGCAACAATGCACAATCGGATTATGCGGCTTCATCAGCGGGTATCGCCTAATCAATAACCAATCGATCGACATAATCCAAACACCGGCCCATGTCGGTCATGACTGTTTGTGGCAACCGACACGGTAAAGCGATTAGCCACTGGCAACCGATAGGACTCTATCTCTCAACTAGCCACTGATTTACAAATTTTACGTGGGGACGAGAAGCTAAAAAGAATCAATCTATTAGTTCCTGTCAGAAGCCCTCAGCCAACACAAATTATCAAGGGGTGAAAAGATGGCTATTAGAA
>OZ024740.1:260493240-260580740 GCA_964016885.1 Eledone cirrhosa | reverse complement strand
TAAGTTACCAAAGTTAGGTTGCACCACCCATTTTATGGCAGCACTTTTTTGTCTGCCAGGCACTGGGTGAATGAATTGCAGACCTGGACTGCCGAAGCAGGAGCTGCGCCAGCAGTGACAATTGTAGTTTCGCCTATGGATATTATCTCTGTGCAAAGAAGAGTTGAAATTTATTGTTTCACAGTACTGGCGCATCACGCGCGTAGACGATGCCAGCCGAACAACAGAACTGCGATGGAGTTGTTCTGCATGGTTGTCTAATATGTGTTTTCTAAATTTATGACAGTAGGGAGGGGTGTGATATGGGAAGAGTTAGCTGCTGTTTCTAGCAGGTTTAGTGACCACATAGAGGATATTATTGTGTATAGTAAATGAACTGATACTTCTTTCTTCCACGTTCGTTGATAGATGTTTTAAAAAAGATTTATCGCTATTTTTTTTTTGTTGTTGAATAAATTTATCTGTTGCTTTTGAATAATTGTTGTTTCGTATGAAATGTAATAAGTTCTCTTTGTCATTGAAGTAAATAAATGTTTGACCGTTCCACACTCAAAAACAAACGTTCTCGCGCTCTCTCTCTCTCTCTCTCTCTCTCTCTCTCTCTCTCTCTTAAAGTTTAAGGGGAGTAGAGAGAGGTACAGATTCTATTAGAGGGCTAAAACGTCATGTATTTAGTTTTATCGATTATTTCCGTAATTGTGGGTGAGTGTGAATGAAATAAATAGTCGTTGACCTAAGTTAAACCATTCTTACAGACGTTGAGTCGAATCGGTTTGAAATTGTCCAAATGTATAAACATGGAACACACACACAACAACAATCTGCCTTTTATAGATAATTGTTTCTACTTTTAGGCACAAGGCCAGCAATTACCCAGTGCATTACTGGTACTTTATTTTATCGACCCCGTAAGGATGAAAGGCAAAGTTAACCTCGGCAGGATTTGAACTCAGAATGGCAAGGGCCGTAACTCTATGCGTCAAAGATAATGATATATATATATATATATCACAGAAAAAAGAGAATCAGTGTTGCGACGAAAGGAATTTATCGGACATATTACAATTTTTCTCAGAAACAATTGTAATATGTCCACTGATTCTCTTTTTTCTGTGATATCATACTCTGTTCTACGAGGGAATTGAGTGCTAATACGGCCTACCGCACACGGACGCTTTAAGCATCCAACACCAATTATATATATATAAATATATATATAAAGGTGGATGAATACCTCAACAGGCACTAAGTACTTGTAGAAATATGCAAGGTGTTTATAATATTGGTGGTTCGATGGTACTAATTTGAGATACCAGAACAATATAAAAAGAGCGGAGCAAGCGGTTATCAAACAATTCTCTAAATAAATTAAAAAACGATTTAAATATATATATATATATTATATATAGTATATATATTATATATATATATATATCATATATATACTAGCAGAAAAACCAACCTTCGGTAGTGATATATATATATATATATATATATATATATATATATATATAGAAGTGATACACAACAGTTAGTTCACCATACCGAGAACAATTGTTTCACCTTCGCGGATCTTCAGCTCGGGATGTGTATGGCTATAGGAACAGGAAGGACAACCGTACGAACGCGCATGCGCAGAAACTCGGTCACTTTACACAGGCAATACTTGACTGCGTGCGGGGGGTGTAAGGGAGATAACTGCGAAAGTCCGGAAAGTTTTTTGGTTGAAAATAAAATAAAAAAATTAAAAATAAAATTACAAAGAATCAGTCCGGAGCCTTGTAGTTATGAAATAGATGTTTGATGACGTGTGGACAATGTGTGAAAAATTCACTTCTCGTGTTTAGGCAATCACTATTGTGTAATCTCTTTAGGATAGTTATTCGTTCGTCAATACATAAGCCACACGTCAGATTTCCCCTTGCGTATGGCTTGGACTTAGTGATGGCTTTCCGTTGAATGGAGTACCCTATACTTGAGTCCTTGAGGGACCATACGTGGCTCGCGAGTTTCGTGGATGAACGTCTGTCCGGGTATCTGAAGGTAGACTGGTGGTACAGGAAATGCTCCTTGAATCGGCCCTCCGCCATGCCCACATAGGATTTGACCTCCTGTTGTTCGTTTGGTCGGTTGGAAGTGACCACGGCTTCATAGATTACAGCTGGTGTGTTGCATTGTTGTTGAAGGGGGCAAGATTCAGGCTTACGGCAAGAGCACCCTGGTGGGGTGTTGCTCCTAGGGCTGCTGGTGATGTGGGCCTTCATGTTCTTAGCGCAGGAGTATCCTAGTTTAACTTTGTGTCGGTTAAAGATGGAGCGGTATTTATGACCTATGGGGAAGTATCTATCTAAGAGGGCTAGAAATTTTTTTCCTACATTGGTTTTAACGTTGAGTGAGAATGGAGGAGAGAACCAGATAGTTTGTCTATTGATGCGCTTACTTTTCTTAATGGCGTTGTTGCTAGTGGGTGAGTAGGTGATAGGTTGTGAGAAGCCGCTGTTAGCCAACGCCGTGTTATAGTAGGGTGCCGCCCTGTCAAAGATAGCCTTATTAGAGGAGAGGTTTGAGATTCTAGTACTGATATTCTTAACGAAGTTTCTAAAAACAGTGGAAGGGTGGCATGAATCCATGTGAATGTAATTAAGTTTCTCGTTTAGCTTATGGAAGGGTCTGTGGGTGTGCGTGCGAAGGTCCAAATTAATGTCTAAGAAATCTAGGCTAGAGAGGTTGGTGGCTACTGTTATCCTAAGGCCTAACTCATTGAAGGTAGAAGCTTTTTTAAACCGGTCGAGGTCGTGACCACTTTTATGGTTCGATAAAGTTAGTACATCGTCACGGTATATTCCCGTATGGAAGTCCGGGAATCTAACACGTAATATGTCTAAGATAAAAAAGCCAACCAAGTCACATACGTCAGCACTGTCAAACGATCCCATGGAGACGTCGAACAGGTTGAAGATGTAGACTTCTTTGCCCAGGCTACTCCGTCGTTGAAGAGGAGGGTTTTCCGGCAGTGAGCGATGATTTCCCTGTCTAAACCATCGATGGTGGTATAAGTGGTAGCGAAGTCCAACGCTTTGTTTAACAGGGTCTCTGAGATCGACGGGTAAAAATCGACAATGTCAAACTGTGTGAACTTCGCTTTTTTGTATTTGAAGGAGTTAAACCACTTAATTACGGAGTCGCTGTTCGCCCACTGGGACAGGCTGGACTTGATCCTAATGGTCTTAACTATGTTTCTAAGTATGGCCTTACTGACTAGTCCCCTATCTGTGCGTGCCGGGTTTATTAGTCTACATGTGGGGTTAGAAGTAAAGTCTACCTTATGATCTTTCAGGGTGAGGAACGCCTCCCGCTTAGCTAGAGATTGTAGCTTCTTATCTACCTTAAGGTCGGTGGCGAGTTCTTTGGCTTCTGTATTAATGTCCTGGTAGGCTATAGGGTTAGCTTTCTTATATTTAGAAGTAATAGCGTTATGGGTCAGGTGGCGGAAAGTGGTGTTGTCGACTTCGTAAATATTATTAGTTTTGTCGGAAAGAACGAAAGTGTTATTAGAAGACCTAAATTTCTTAATATCGTTTCTGAGTTTCGTTTGAAAGGTGTTAGTGTGTTTGCGAAAGGAAATGTTAGTGACTAAGTCAAGAAGGTCCGTCTCGAAAGGAGCAAGTTCGGTTACCTTAGGAAGGTAGGCTCTCGATTTCAGGTTGAAGGTGTTGTTTGTGCCTGTAATTTTGCCGTCGAAAGCTAGGGCTCGCCATCTTAGGCGTCTGACGACATCTTCCGCTTTTTGTAGAAGGAGCTTTTGGTAAACATGGTTGAAGGGAGTTGGAATGTTCTTCAGGGAGTAATTCAGTTCGTATAAATCCATACTGACGTTGATGAGACGCAAAATTGTGTAGGACACGAGGATATATAGAGCGCTCTCAGGGTAGTAAGCCAAACTCGCACGTGGTGAAGAATCTGCTAAAAGCCAAACTTCTACGTAGTGAGGAGAATCTGCTGACCGCTGTTGGAGACGTAGATAGTGGTGGAACACTGGAAGGTAATATACGTAGTGGTAGAGCACTCAGTCCAAGGGACGAGTTAGCTAGAAGTGGTTACACAACAGTTAGTTCACCAAACCGAGAACAATTGTTTCACCTTCGCGGATCTTCAGCTCGGGATGTGTATGGTTATAGGAACAGGAAGGAAAACCGTACGAACGCGCATGCGCAGAAACTCGGTCACTTCACACAGGCAATACTAGACTGCATGCGGGGGGGTGTAAGGGAGATAACTGCGAAAGTCCGGAAAGTTTTTTGGTTGAAAATAAAATTACAAAGAATCAGTCCGGAGCCTTGTAGTTATGAAATAGATGTTTGATGACGTGTGGACAATGTGTGAAAAATTCACTTCTCGTGTTTAGGCAATCACTATTGCGTAATCTCTTTAGGATAGTTATTCGCTCGTCAATACATAAGCCACACGTCGGATTTCCCCTTGTGTATGGCTTGGACTTAGTGATGGCTTTCCGTTGAATGGAGTACCCTATACTTGAGTCCTTGAGAGACCATACGTGGCTCGCGAGTTTCGTGGATGAACATCTGTCCGGGTATCTGAAGGTAGACTGGTGGTTCAGGAAACGCTCCTTGAATCGGCCCTCCGCAATGCCCACATAGGATTTGACCTCCTGTGGTTCGTTTGGTCGGTTGGAAGTGACCACAGCTTCATAGATTACAGCTGGTGTGTTGCATTGTTGTTGAAGGGGGCAAGCTTCAGGCTTACGGCAAGAGCACCCTGGTGGGGTGTTGCTCCTAGGGCTGCTGGTGATGTGGGCCTTCATGTTCTTAGCGCAGGAGTAGCCTAGTTTAACTTTGTGTCGGTTAAAGATGCAGCGGTATTTATGACCTATGGGGAAGTGTCTATCTAAGAAGGCTAGAAATTTTTTTCCTACATTGGTTTTAACGTTGAGTGAGAATGGAGGAGAGAACCAGATAGTTTGTCTATTGATGCGCTTACTTTTCTTAATGGCGTTGTTGCTAGTGGGTGAGTAGGTGATAGGTTGTGAGAAGCCGCTTTTAGCCAACGCCGTGTTATAGTAGGGTGCCGCCCTGTCAAAGATAGCCTTATTAGAGGAGAGGTTTGAGATTCTAGTACTGATATTCTTAACGAAGTTTCTAAAAACAGTGGGGGGGGGGGGCATGAGTCCTTGTGAATGTAATTAAGTTTCTCGTTTAGCTTATGGAAGGGTCTGTGGGTGTGCCTGCGAAGGTCTAAATTAATGTCTAAGAAATCTAGGCTAGAGAGGTTGGTGGCTACTGTTATCCTAAGGCCTAACTCATTGAAGGTAGAAGCTAAGTCATTTATATATATATGTATATATATATATGTATATATGTATATATACATATATATATATATACATATATATATATATATATATGTATATATATATATATATATATATATATATATATATATATATATATATATATATATATATATACATACATACGTATATATATACATATATATATACATATATATATATATACATATATATATATACATATATATATATATATATATACATACATATATAAGATACAAGATATTGTTAAAGGTAATCCGAATAGAGGTTGTGAAAACTTCTTATCATGAACAGTTTTTAAGCGTACGGCGTTGTAAGACTCAACAAGAGGTTTACGTGGATGACGAGTTTATGATCTCACTTGTATTCCTGTGTAAGTATATCTTGGAGTAATAAAATTGAAAAAGTGAAGAATAACATGGTCGACAGTACCAACAAGGAAATTTATTTACAGTCTAACAATTGTTTCTATGATAGAGTTGTCTAAAAATTGCTAAACACAGAAGGTAGTGTCACTCAATTTAAAAGACATATTATCTCCATCATTTAGTCAGAGCCCAAGAGAAAATAAAATAAATATGCGTAACGGTAAAATTACAAATTCAAATTACCACATCAATATTAATATTAATAATAAAGATATAGAGAAACAGATGAAGGAAGACAGATGGAAAGGAGGGGAGGAGGAAAGACGATAGAGAGAAAGAAAATACAAATAAATATGTAACCGGCAAATTTACGAGTTCAAACTATCACATCAAAATAGTAGTATTAATAGAGCTACAGATAGAAAGAAAAGAGGGTGAATAGAAATAGTGAAGGTAGAGAAAAGAAAGATGAAGAAAGAAACAGAGAAAGAGGCAGAGAAAGATGAAGAAAAAAGAGAAAAGAAAAGAGAGAAAGAGAGATATAGAAGGAAGCAGACCGGGAGGGTATTACTGCTAAAAATGCGCAAGCATGTTCATCAAATGAAAGAAAGAAGAGAAAAGGTGTGCGAACGGATGAGTTATTGTTGATAAATATAGGCAGAAATAGGATGGAGAGAAGGTGGAAGAGGAGCAGAAGGATGGATATACGTTAATGCAAGAATGAGTGCAAGTGAAAATAGAGATATAAGCATAGAAAAAATAAATAAATAAATAAATAAATAAATAAATAAATAAGAAATCAAAACTAAAAAAAGTAAAAAAATTAAAAATTACAAATTAAAAAAAAAAAAATTTTTAAATAAGGTTAAAATAATAAATAAATAAATAAAAAGTAAATAAATAAATAAATAGGTAGATGAGTAAATAAGTAAGTTACACATATTGTTATATAAAATGGTATAGTATTTGAAAACTAGAGATGAGAATCAATAAATAAATAAATGTGTTGAAGAGACTAATAAGAATAATATTAAAGTTATTAATGTTATTGTGAATGGTATTGATGATTGTTAGATATGGGTAGATGATAAGTTGAAAATATGATACTATTGGATATATTTATGTGTGTATTGGTTATTTTAATAAGTAAATTAACTAGTTTAAGATGTATTATATAAGATAAAACGATCGAGATGAAATAGGTTTAAGTAGAGAAATGCAAAGACAAATGGTGAAAGATGGAGGTGTATAAGATGAGAATGTAAATATAGTAGGTTTTGATGTTGTTCTTTGGTGACGATGCTGCTGATAATGTGATATCGAAGTAGATTCTAGTGGTATAAAAGGGATAAGGAATAGAAAAGATGGAATTAAGAAGGTCTAAAGTTCTCAAATTTCGTTGCTGATTTGTGCCGACAAAAAATAGTTCGTTCAATTCTACTGTTAAGAAGGACTTTGCTGAAATTAAGAATTTGGAAAAGTTCCATATTACAGAGCCTGCCGTGGGACATACCAATTTGATAGGCCATTGCTTTTGACAATATTGTCCAACTGATTTCGTATTCAATGCTTGCATTCTTGAGTTGCCAGATTTTGTTGGCGAGAGTTGTAATTTGAATTTGTAATTTTACCGTTACGCATATTTATCTTATTTTCTCTTGGTCTCTGACGAAATGATGGAGATAATATGTATTTTAAATTGAGTGACACTACCTTCTGTGTTTAGCAATTTTTAAACAACTCTATCATAGAAACAATTGTTAGACTGTAAATAAATTTCCTTGTTGGTACTGTCGACCATGTTATTCTTCAATTTTTCAATTTTACATATATATATATATATATATATATATATATATATATATATATATATATATATATATATATATATATATATATATATATATATATACACACATATATATACATACATATATACATACATATATACACACACACACATTTGTACACACAAATATATAGGGAGAAAAGTTCACATGTGAACTTTTCTCCCTATATATGTATGTAACAATTTTTTCTCCATATTCTTATTATTCTTATTAATATGCAATTTAATTGCATTATACACCTCCGCCGTTGAAAAAGCATATAAGCTGAAACCGGTACAATTAAATGCGGAAATCTATGTTTTGTAAATAAATATTTTGATATTATTCTGAGAGAAAATCCCTTCAGGATTTTCTACTGTTTCTTTTTTCCTTTTTAACTATTTTTTTTATATATATATCAACTCGTTTACATTCCATATATATATATATAAATCAAGAAAGAAGAGTGACATGGTTTGCTATACAATAAGGGCTTTATTCACATTGCTGACAATTGTTTCTCTGAACTGGTAGGTCTAGAGATAGCTACCCGCCTGATTTTGCGTCAATCGATCACCAATACTTTGTTATAACCAGTCTATTCACCAGAGCATGCGAGAATGAAGGATATACACAGGCATGGCTACTATATATAGTAGTGGTATTAAATCAGAACAATAATAACAATACTCAAATACATTAGCTAGATAGTAAATAGTTAAAATAATCACGACATCAATCTAAGTAAGAAATAGAGTATAATGATGACCTTAGCATGTAAAACGAACTGATACTTTTCATTGTTGTGAGGTAATTTTTATGTGGTGTGAAGTGGTGTTGTAGATTCGTTATTTAAGTGGCCTATATTAGATGTAGGGATTGTTAGTTCGAATCATGGGGGTTTAGCTTTCACATTATCAATAATAAATCGTGCATGAATAAGATAGCAATAACAACAACAATAGAGGCAATAAGGTAATAGAGTGGTAAAGAAAGCAAGGTATATAAAGAGAACATGATGAATACTATTACGGATACGGGGTGTTCATTATAACAACAGGAGGAAAGTGATATTTCAAGGACTGTAGTAGTAGTCAAATAATGTACTTATAATTAAGTTCATCTGTTGAAGATCATGAGTGCTAATGTGAGATATAATTGCTTGGTCCGAGGTGGTTTGGACAGCAGCAGAGAAGAGATAGATTTATGGTCTGATAAGATATTTGCAGACATTACTGTGGTATAGAATTAAGGAGGCTAGAAGCTGTTTAAAGAATATTATAGTTCGGTAGTGGTCTGTGTGAGAATGCGGATTTCATATGTTGAATGATAAGTTATGTTGGTTCGAATCACGGTGGCTTAAATCTTGTGAATTTAGTAGCGATCCTATGTCTGCAGAAAATTGACCTATCTATTTTGTTGATGAGTAGCCTTTTATCGTTCCTAAGGATATACAGTAATTCAAGGTCGCAAAGTCTACAGTAGGCTATACCGGTACTATATGCCCTTGCGGCCGACAACCTCGACCAGTTGATATTGTAGTTGAGGTTTTGTCCTTAAGTTTCCAGATTGTTTTGGCGAGGGCTGTAGAACCTATCAGTGCACGGTTCTTCATCGAATGTCTGTGCACATACAATCTTTTTTTAAAAGTACCCGCGGTGGATCCAATGTAATGCTAGGTGGAGTTGTCCGAGTTCACCGTACACATGGACACTAGGCTCAAATCAAGGCACCTATTCGCCAATGTCACCTATTTGGTAGGTGACAATTGCAGTTTGAGGTGTTATTCCGTGCAGTTTTCACATTGCGGTTTAGTAAACTGCTATAAGTGGGTTTATTATTACTCCAAGTATAAACTACATAGAAATCACCGCGTACTCGCAGCATCACTATGGAAACGTCTTGTTGAGTCAAACTTTACCAAGCGTTAATACTATCCACTACTCGGAGTACTCTAACTGGACTACATCTAAGTGGACCTACCTATAACGATATTTTGTTATCCCGTATATATATATATATATATAGATATAGATATATATATGTGTGTGTGTGTGTGTGTGTGTGTGTGTGTGTGTGTGTGTGTGTGTGTGTGTGTGTGTGTGTGTGTGTGTGTGTTTGTATTCAAAATTAATTCAATGAGAATCAACTAACACTCATTAAAAATGTTTATTCATTTACAAATGTTTCTGGTGTATAAATGTGTTAAATTAGCAATTCAAATTCAAACGGCAGAAATTTGACCGTTAATCAAAGTTTGCCAACATATACGTTATTGCACCGTCTTCAGAATAAAGAAACATAATTCAATAAGAAAGTCACTCAAAATTAACTCACATCAAGCAGTATACATCAACAATTTCACAAAAAATATACTTGTTAAACGAGAAAATAAAGACTTTACTGCATATAAACATCGAAGAGTGATATCTGGCGCCATTTTGGTCTGGTCTAAGAAAACACATTAAAGGCTAAAGGCAGACAATTAATATAAGGTAAAATAATTTCTAGGAAAAAATTCAGTAACTAAATGAGATGATACTAAAATTTCAAACTTTTCAATATTAATTGAAGTTACTTTATCTTATAAAAAATAACTATATCAATATGTCTAATTATATATTGTCATATTAACTAGATTGAAGAAGGAGTTGTAGATATGTTAAGATGTTAATATCATATTGTGTACATGGCAAATAAATGAATGATTCTATCAGTAGAACAATATTTTAAAATACTGTATGTAAATTTTATAAGAGAGAATTGCGCAACAGAAATGATTTAATATCCAACAACTTGGATAGTTACTAACATTAATTTAAATAAAAAATACACAGCTACTTATCCCAATCATAAATTTATACTATCAGTACAAAGGAATAAATGATTCATAAGTATAGAAGCACTTAGTTAAGAGATTATAGGCTCGAGTAAAGGGCTATTAGGAAAGGAGAGCGGTATGTAGACTTGATTAGCAGTAATTTAAGTGGGATTGTAAACTATATTGAAGAACGAGTATGAGAGGCGATGAGGGCAATTAATAACTATTTCGTTCCTATTATTAATTGGGCAAGTGTCGACAGTGTGATGTAATACGCTTCCGTTAAAAATAAATTACAGTTTGTATTACTATTGTAGGGGGTAGATCTAGTGAGAATTTCCCAATGGGTTGTGTAGTTAGTTTTAGCCTCAACTAATTCAGTTGTATAATTAGCTAGAGGTAGTATTTTAGAGTTTTTCTTTATTTTTAAAAGAATATATATGGGAATTATAGCTAGTCTTAAATTGATTAGCTGTGGTGGCAATATTTGAGTTGATACTATTTTCGGTAGTTACTGTGCATACTAAGTTATTAAGGAAGCATAATCCTCCCAGTGGGCAATTATCTGGAATCCTACAATTACATTTTATATTAAAAACAGGGGAGTTGTTATTTAGAAAGTTATGTTTGCTTAGTCTATTACTGGTTAGCTTGGTTGGTATAGAAGTATTATAAGTATTATCAATATTGTTAGAATTTGTGTATAAAGGGTTCTGAGGTAATGTAATACTATCATTATTAGAAGCTTATATCATTTTTTGTGGTTACTAAAAGCAATATAGTCAGTTAAGTTAGGAGTTGTAGAAAAATAAATTTTGACATTGTTTTTATTTATTAATTTATAGTATTTATGGTCAGGTGGGAAGTTTCTTTGTATGATGGTAAAGCACATTTTAGGAATATTAACGGCTAAGTTGCGAGAGTACGGAGGATTGTACCAGGAAATTTTTTCTGTTTCATATACTTAGGAATACAATCTAACTTATTATGGGGAATATTTATAATATGGTTCGTACTATTAATGAAATTGCCTTTATTACCAAATTTACTTATAAGCTATGTTTTTAAAGGTTTAGGATTATTATTAAAATTGATTCTAAATTTATTTCTAGGTGTGGAAAATAAGCTGTCATCTTTATTTCTATTATACATAGGGTATTCAGTAAGGTTTACAATTTTAGCATAAGGTACTTTCTTAAGCTCGCTAGGATTATGGGTATTATTCACGATATTACTGATAAAATGATTAATACTAGTGCTTTTATTTTTATTTGTATTTTTATTTATGTTCTTATTAATGTTAGGATTACTAGCTTGTGATATTACGTTCCTGTTTATCAAGGTAGGAGTGGACTTAGTGTCAGGGAGGTATGTGATTTTATTAACATACCCTGATCTAGAGAGTGCTTCATTATAATACCACACTACATCGTTGAAGATTTCCTCGATAGCAGAAAGTTTAGAAATTCTATGTGAGACACCTTTGACAATAGAATTAACGATAGATAGGGGATGTTTTGAGAATCTGCTTATATAAGATAGGATCTCACCTGGTTTGTGGTACGGACGGTTAAAGTTCCGTAATAGCTCTAAAGTTGTATCAAAGAAATTAACAATTTTATGGTTAGCCTCAATAGTTATGGTGAGTTCATAGTTCTTAAAGAATTTAAGTAGTTGTTTTTTAAGGATTTCTATTCTACAAGGGTTATAGTTACTAAATATATGGGGATCGTGAAGACATTTTTTTACCTAAGTTCTTTCGTAGAATATATTTTTCTATTTTCTCTATTATATATCGCCTTTTTTTCCGAAAACGGAATTAGAGGGGGGGGGGGGGGGCTCCTATTTTCCCAGGCTCGGAGATTTCTTCAGTTCGAATAACAGAGGCGGGAAGAGAGGGGGCACATGGAGTTACAGATAAGCACACCTCAACCGTTTAAATGTAATCCCTTGATACTGAAGGATGTTTTGAACCTTCGTCATTTAGTACTGTTGTGGAAAGCGTTGTAAGTGTTCCCCAATTTACAAATCCACCATTCCAATGAGGAGTGGCTGTGTGAAAGAGCAATACTTCTCCCCCTAAAACATCATAGTGAATGCTATGAACAAAACCTCTCAGAAATGATCCCTGGAAGTAGCCAAACCTATAAATCTATCAACGCTAAAATCATTGTATATAAAGTTCTGTAAATGTTTTATAATTTTCGTAGAACACATTTTTTTACTATTTTCTTTATTACTTTCTGTATTAAGATATTCTAAATGAATTTTAAAAATTATGTTATGCAATGTTTAAACACCTTTTAAAATCTTTTTTCTTTTTTTCTAAGGAAAATGGACATTACGACAGATGACAATAGGTGCCTTATGAATAGATTTTACAGTACAGATCGGTTTGTACTGTGCTCAAATCTCTCTATATATAATCAGAGATGGTCTGCTATCGATATAACAATAAGTTGGCAGGCGGTCCTCGAAACGAATCGGCCCTCTACTTTCTATTTTCAATTTCTTTGTATTTTCTATTCTCTCTTTGGGTTCAACATAATCCTATCATATAATTCTACAAACAACACCTGATGAAATCGTCTAGTCTTACATCATAATCGGATGATAGAGCTGGGCCATCAAAATTTGCATAGTGCTTTCACGGAATTAAAATTCTAAAATAAATTTTCCAGTCCGGCCTTCTGCTGTTGTTTTAAAGAATACTTTACTCCGTTCCTGCACCAACCACTGGATACCACATCTACGATGGATGATTTACATAACGTTGAGTGCTTTAGTAAATTTTTTGTATCATCGTTTGCCAACCCGAACCACCAGTTCTACCCATTGGTAAACAGCCTAACATAAATGACATATATATTATCTATATATCTATATATAATATAAAAGAGAGATGTTTATTGGTTGGTTGGTCGGTTGGTTTAATCACACCAAACCTACACACACGCACACACATACCCCGCCCCCACACACACATCTAAAGAGAGAGAGAGAGATTCAATTAAAGTGTTAGATATTCAGAGAGAGAGAAAGGGGTGGGGTGAGACGTCCCACAGAATTGGTTTAAACTATAGATCAAAGTATCAGTTGAATGTTTAACAATATTGCGTTAGCTTTTATAAAGTCGTTTTACACCAGTCTTTGAATTTACAGAACACAGAAGAAATTGATATTATTTTAAATTAATTACGGTGTATATTAATCTAGCTTTTTGAGGATAGTGTCATGTTATTATTGACCTAATTCAGATGAAGAATGTCAATCTATTCTCTAAGGATGCTATTTGCATTTTTTTTTTTTTTTATATAGCTTTGTATTGTTTTGTTTTTTTTCACAATATTTTCCAAGAAAATTAATTTCATCATGTCACCAAAACACCGCTCATCTACCGGGGGAATTACAATGTCCACCAAACGGTTGAAATCTTCAAGCGAAAGAGAAACTCACGAACAATATAGAAAAAAGACTTGGGAATAAAGGGACAAGCCAACATTGTGACATTCAGCAGAATATAAGACGGGAAACAGAAAAGTGAAGACAAGAAAGACGATCGCAACTTTCTAAAAGTGTACAGAACCTGAGACAGGAAACAGAAAGATTAAGGCAAGAAGAAAGACTATTGCAGCAAACAGAGGTTCAATATGAAAATCACCAAGAGGCAACGAGAGAATTACGATGCAAACTCGATGAGCACAAAGGCAGAACATACTGGCTAAGAACTGCCTTTTGATATGATCCATCGAAGAATTATAGAAATCTATACTATAATAAAGGGAGGAGTGCGTGACAGCGTCCGTTTTATATCTTTTAATCCAGTTAGTAAAATAAGTTGGATTACTTTGAATAAACAATGAACGAATATTATATAATTTATGTACTACATTAATTAAACATACAGTACATTGCCAAATATACTATACATACATACATGTATACATCGCTATTTTAGATCACCAATACTAATACCTAATTTTTACTGGACAGGCAATCGCTCTGTATTATCAGCTCCTGATTATTACTGGAGTTCTATAAGAATCCAGCTCCTATAATTATCGGCAAAGGCAGAGTGTTGTCTTGATAAACGCCCACAAGCGAGAAACAGACTCTCTGTCGATCACTCGCAGTTGTTATTTACCGAGAATAAGTAAGTGACATAGTCACTACTTAAAAACTCATAGCGAATGGTTTTCTAAATGTTTTCAAGTAAACATACAGTGTATTGCCAAATATACTATACATATATTCATATATACATCGCTATTTCAGAGCACCAATATTAATACCTATATATATATATATATATATATATATCAGTCGATCGACTTTCGTCAAATCGGACCGAGGAAACGATGTTTCCATGGGTCTTTCCAATTGGTAATACTTTCTATCGGTCGCAACTCCAGGTAGAAGGAGCAACGTGAAATAAAGTGACTTGCCCAAGGACATAACGCATCACCCGGTCCAGGAATCGAAATCACAACCTCACGATTGCAAATCCAATTCTCTTACGACTCAGCCACCATATATATATATATATTATATATACATAAAACATATATATATATAACATATATATATATAACACACACACACACACACACACACACATATATATATATATATATATATATATATATATATATATATATATATATATATATATATATATATATATATATATATATATATATATAACATATATGTTACATATATTACATATATATATATATATATATATATATATGCAAAAGTTCTATTTAAATTGTTGGGATACAACAACCAAATATTTTTATAACTGATAAAAAGCACTCGACAAGTATTTCGAGTAAATATACGATATTAACAAATGGAAACTATATTTATAAAACCATATCTATTTTATTATACCATGTTAAATTATGGTATGCTTTCATCAGACAAAATACAATATATACCAGTTTTATAAATAAATATTGACATACCCTTTCAAAATGCAACCGTTACTTTTGGAAGACATCAGGGATAGTGGATTTGTTTACTTATATTAGTAAGTCGTTGTGTTACGGAGAAGGAAAAAGACGGAGAGAGAGAAAGGCGGAGAGAGAAAGGGAGAAATAAAGAAAGAAAAAGAAAAAAAGAAAAAAGAGAAAAACGAAAGAGAGATATCAAAACACCAGACAGAGAGAAAAAAATCGAGAGAGAGAAATATAGAGATAGAGAGAAGGGGAGAGAACGAAAACCTTAAGTCATGTCATATTAAGTTAAGTTAACAATTGAGATGAAATGAATAAATAAAATTAGAAATATTAATATTCATGAATGGAATATACATATATAATATGAGAAATTAATCATTGTTTAACTATGATTAGATATTTAGTTTAAAAATTGAGATCAATATATTAAAAATTGGAATTTAAACATTAAGAAATCTATATATTGCTAGAGAAATTACATATCATATAACACGTACACACACGCAAAAATAAACATAAATATATATATACACACACTCAGAAAATACACATCATATCTACCCCCGTATATAATATATACATACAAAGCATAAATGATTTTTTTTATTAATGTTATACATTCTTTGTGTTATTAAATAAAAATGTTTAATATAAATATATAAATATATAAGATTAGCTGTCATGCATTTATGGCTGTTAATTATGTCTATCTGCAATCAAATTGTATGGGTACACATGTACATGTACACACAATTCTTACATATATATATATAAACATGTGTGTGCATTCTCAGCCAATTGGTAGACACGCGTCACGCATGCATATATACAGACAGACATATATTCATAAAAATGCATATAACACATGTATATGTATGTTAATATACACATATACATACATACACGTATAGAGATAAGTATACATCAATATAGTACATAGTATAATTGAGTACATAAAATACAAAAGGATTATATTTTGGAAATATAATTATATCAATATAACTTAAAAACAAAAGAATTCTAAAATATTAAAATATTAAAATATTTTAAAATATTATAGAATATTTTAAGTTAAAATAATATGTTTAATAGATTTAGTATAGAAATTTATCTTACGTATATTTTACTCAAGATATTGAAAGGATAAACTTTCGAAAATTATGAGAAGCTATCAGAATAAAAGCAAACCTAATAAAAAATAAATAAAATATGAAAAATATAAAAAATATAAAAGATATAAAAAATATAAAAAATATATAAAATATAAAAAATATAAAAAATATAAAAAATATAAAAAATAAGAAATAGGAAATATTTTCTCCTTTCAAGAGCTCTCGATATATTTCTCTAGAATCGTTTATTATATTTAAATTTATATTTAGGAAGACAATTTATTTATACTTGAGTACTTAACCAAAGAAAATGAAAAAGATGAAGGAATCTAATGATTTATCGACAGGTTTCATATATTAACCAAATTACTTAATTAATTATACTACATTTTAAATTTATATTTATATTTAAACGTTGAGTTCAATCTATGTCTGCAGCAACTGAATAAATTATTCCTTAAATTCAGGGAATTTTTGGTCTTTAATATAAAGAATATTTCCTCTATACAAAGATCGCAATTTTCTGAAGAGGAATTAAAAGGAGTAGCTTTTGAAATAATATTCCAAATCAGCGAATATTCAACATTATCTCGTTTTAGGTCCCATAATAAGCTAGATAGCGACGTTGAAGATTTTTTGTTTGGATCTGTAAAATAATTTTTATGATTATTGAAGCGGGATTTAAACTCTGTGGAGGTAGATCCGACATAATTAAATGAATTTAAATTAGCTAAGCAGTTGTTATTTAACGGACAGTTGGATTTATTTCTACAGTTACAATTATTCGATTGAATATTGCTTGGGTTATTATTGGTATTTTGGTTAGGTTTTAAATTTCTATTATTAATTCTATTAATATTTTGCGCTAAATTTTTGGTGGAAGAGTAAGTTAATTTTATAGTATGTCTATTAAAAATTGAGTAATATCTATGTATTCTAGGGAAGCGTTTGTCAAGAGCTTTAAAGAATAGTTTAGCAATAGGGGTTTTAATATTTAGTGAGAAAGGAGGAGCGAACCATACTATGTTCCTAGTTCTATTTCTTTTTCGGCTTTCGGAATTATTGTAATGTTTTCTATTATAGTTGTTAAAATTCTTACCATAGTTAAAATTGTTATTATTTTGGTTAGTTTTTATATTATTACTATTATCGATGTATTTAATTTTATTTCTATACCCAGCTCTACCTAACGCATCGTTGTAATAATGCGCTTTTTCATCAAATATATTCTTATTAGATGAAATTCTCGAAATTCGTTCTTGTACAGAGTTCACTATAGTATTTTTAACGGATCTGGGGTGATTAGAGTTAAAATTGACATAATTTAAGTTCTCATTTAGTTTGTGAAATGGATAATGAAGACATGTGTTAAGATTTAGTGTTACATCTAGAAAATTGACTATTTTATGGTTATTCTCTATTTCTACTTTTAGATTAAGGTAATTAAAAAATTGTATAATTTGTTTTCTTTTTCTATTTAGTTCACAGCTATTATTTTCTATAAGTAAAAGCATGTCGTCACGATATAAACCTCCGGTTACACCTGGTATTTTTCTATGTAGAGAATTAATTATAAATAGGCCCACAAGTCCGTTACCCGAGCTGAGTCTGAAGATCCCATAGTTATGTCGAAATTATTATTTCTATCTGCCCTAGTCCAGAGTTGGTTATTAAATTCTATTAATGTTTTCCGTGCCGATAATATAATGTGCATTTCATTGCTAGTTATGTCTGTATGTTTAAATGCGTAAGTTAGTGGCTTATTCAGTAGATTAGGAGTGATAGATGAGTAGTAGTTAGCAATATCCAACTGAATACACTTATTATTATAGTTATATTTAATTTCTTTAAACCAATCGATAACCTCACTAGCTCCTTTCCATAATTTTAAGTAAGATAAATTAGGTAAATTCTTAATTTGTGGTATTATTCTGTCTAGAATATTTTTGTTAAGTCTGCCAAGGTCAGATTTAGATGGTGCAATTAATCTGACTGGTAAATCAGTTTAATAAAAAAAATCATTTATGCTTTGTATGTATATATTATATACGGGGGTAGATATGATGTGTATTTTCTGAGTGTGTGTATATATATATTTATGTTTATTTTTGCGTGTGTGTACGTGTTATATGATATGTAATTTCTCTAGCAATATATAGATTCTTAATGTTTAAATTCCAATTTTTAATATATTGATCTCAATTTTTAAACTAAATATCTAATCATAGTTAAACAATGATTAATTTCTCATATTATATATGTATATTCCATTCATGAATATTAATATTTCTAATTTTATTTATTCATTTCATCTCAATTGTTAACTTAACTTAATATGACATGACTTAAGGTTTTCGTTCTCTCCCCTTCTCTCTATCTCTATATTTCTCTCTCTCGATTTTTTTCTCTCTGTCTGGTGTTTTGATATCTCTCTTTCGTTTTTCTCTTTTTTCTTTTTTTCTTTTTCTTTCTTTATTTCTCCCTTTCTCTCTCCGCCTTTCTCTCTCCGCCTTTCTCTCTCTCCGTCTTTTTCCTTCTCCGTAACACAACGACTTACTAATATAAGTAAACAAATCCACTATCCCTGATGTCTTCCAAAAGTAACGGTTGCATTTTGAAAGGGTATGTCAATATTTATTTATAAAACTGATATATATTGTATTTTGTCTGTTTAAAGCATACCATAATTTAACATGGTATCCTTGAAATATGTATAATAAAATAGATATGGTTTTATAAATATAGTTTCCATTTGTTAATATCGTATATATATATATATATATATATATTTGTTATATATATATATATATATATATATATATATAACACACATACATATATATATATATATATATGTGTTATATATGTATAACATATATATATAACACACATATATATATATATATATATATATATATATATATATATATATATATATATAACACACACACATATATATATATATATATATATATGTAAATATCTTTAAGTCGTTTGGAAGCCTCGACAATGAAAATGGGTAAATCTCCGGGTAACAAGATCCGGTGGTGGAGAGAGAGATGTAAGTGGGTGTACGTTGAGATGCGTGGTGTGTATGAGATGTGTAGAAGAATGAAGGAAAAAGTATAAAAGATAAAATAAAAATAACAACACGAGAGAGAGTTACCTTGGGAGAGATTTAATAGTCCCTATATATTTCGGATTCACATCCATCAACTGGGGGGTTTTCCAAGGTGGGGGAAAGGTTGTCAGTCGGACAGGTGCGAAACGCGTCCTCCGCTGTTTGTTGTTTTGAATATCTGAGGTATTCGGCAGAGCGCGCGTGCGCGTGAAATGGGGTCGGTCGGGCAGAGGTCAGCGGCCGAATGAGGCAGTGGGGTGGCGCTAGCTGTCAGTCCATTCTCTGCCTGTTTGTTAAATGTTACTGTGTGTGTGTGTGCGTGTGTTGTCTCACTTGAGTGTGTGTGTGTGTGTGCGAGTGTTGTTGCCTTGTTCCTCTGTATTGGCAGTGTAGTATGTTCGTATGGTGGAATGCTACTGTGTGTGTGTAGTTGTCTCGATTGTGCGTGTGTGTGTGTGCATGTGTTTCTGCATCGTTTGATAGCTTAAACCAGCCATCTCATTTCGCTTCTCTCTGATCGGTTGTTTATTTGTGGTTGCAGGCGTTTGATAAAAAGCGCTTCCTTGATACATAACGTGCCGACGTTTCTTTCAGTCGCTAGAATTGTGACAATGGGCCTTCCGTCTATGTTTCCGCATTTGTCTATGTGTTTCCGGAAAGATGAGGCTCTGGTTTTAGTGTGTTCCTTGATCCGGATGTGCAAAGGTCGGATTGTGCTACCTATGTAGTATTGGTTGCACCTGTCACATTCTATCTTATACACGACGTATGTGCGTAGGCAACAGTTCGCATGGCGTATCGGGCAGTCTCTGGGGGAGCATGCGTCAGTAGATTTCCCGGGTTTCTTGGAGAGGCATCTTCGCAGAGAGAGGCCCAAGTGGGCCAAGTGGATGTCGAGGCCCTCCCTCCGTATAGCCTTGCGGATAGCGTTGGTGGTATTCTCGCCCAGGTGTGGCATTTTAAGGAAGCACTTGCCTTGGGTGCCTCTCTGTCTCTTGCGTCTGGTGTCTCCTATTCTGTCTGTGATCGAGGTAGGGTACCCGTTCGTCTCCAGCACCTCGAGGAATCGCTTGGTATGAGTGACACCACTCGCGGGATCGCTGCATCTGTTTTTGATTCGCGCGATCTCGTACGTGATGTATCCTCTTTTGGCACTGTTTGGGAGGGCGGACTTGTAGTGAACGAACAGGTCCCTGCAGGCTGCCTTTCGGTAGAAGTTGCAGTGGATCCTTCCCTGTTCCGTGATTTTGATTCGGAAGTCGAGGAGGGCAAGTGACCCGTCTTCGTTGGGGTGTTCAACGTTGAAGTCAATGTTCTCGTCCGTGTTGTTGAACGTCTCATAGATTCTGTACGCCGTGTCTTGGGAAGATATGAGGATGAGGATATCAAAAACAGATGCAGCGATCCCGCGAGTGGTGTCACTCATACCAAGCGGTTCCTCGAGGTGCTGGAGACGAACGGGTACCCTACCTCGATCACAGACAGAATAGGAGACGCCAGACGCAAGAGACAGAGAGGCACCCAAGGAAAGTGCTTCCTTAAAATGCCACACCTGGGCGAGGATACCACCAACGCTATCCGCAAGGCTATACGGAGGGAGGGCGTCGACATCCACCTGGCCCACTCGGGCCCCTCCCTGCGAAGATGCCTCTCCAGGAAACCCGGGAAATCTACTGACGCATGCTCCCTCAGAGACTGCCCGATACGCCATGCGAACTGTTGCCTACGCACATACGTCGTGTATAAGATAGAATGTGACAGGTGCAACCAATACTACATAGGTAGCACAATCCGACCTTTGCACATCCGGATCAAGGAACACACTAAAACCAGGGCCTCGTCTTTCCGGAAACACATAGACAAATGCGGAAACAAAGACGGAAGGCCCATTGTCACAATTCTAGCGACTGAAAGAAACGTCGGCACGTTACGTATCAAGGAAGCGCTTTTTATTAAACGCATGCAACCGCAAATAAACAACCGATCAGAGAGAAGCGAAATGAGATGGCTGGTTTAAGCTAACAAACGATGCAGGAACACGCGCACACACACACACACACACACACACACACACACAAACGAGACAACTACACACACACACGCACACACACACAGTAGCATTCCACCATACGAACATACTACACTGCCAATACAGAGGAACAAGGCAACAACACTCGCGCACACACACACACTCAAGCGAGACAACAACACACGCACACACACACACAGTAACATTTAACAAACAGGCAGAGAATGGACTGACAGCTAGCGCCACCCCACTGCCTCATTCGGCCGCTGACCTCTGCCCGACCGACCCCATTTCACGCGCACGCTCGCTCTGCCGAATACCTCAGATATTCAAAACAACAAACAGCGGAGGACGCGTTCGCACCTGTCCGACAGACAACCTTTCCCCCACCTCGGAAAAAACCCCAGTTGATGGATGTGAATCCGAAATATATAGGGACTATTAAATCTCTCCCAAGGTAACTCTCTCTCGTGTTGTTATTTTAAATTTATCCTTTATACTCTTTCCTTCATTCTTCTACACATCTCATACACACCACGCATCTCAACGTACACCCACTTACATCTCTCTCTCCACCACCGGATCTTGTTACCCGGAGATTTACTCATTTGCATTGTCGAGGCTTCCAAACGACTTAAAGATATTTACTTATTATTCCACAATGCTTCAAGCAAACTTCAATACTCTCATATATATATATATATATATATATATATATATATATATATATATATATATATATATATATATATATATATATATATATATATATATACTATAAAGTATGTCCATAGAATCATTTGATAATATATATACACCATTTCCTCTCCCAATTAGCATAATTAACCATACAAAAAATCAATTAGACCAGGCTATAAGATTAAAAGGCACCTATGAAGAAACAGTAGATAAATAAACGACAGCAATCGGGGACGACTTTAGAAAATATTCTGTCCTAACGAGTTTGTCTCCTGATGAGTTCGAATCTCGAGATTTTATCCTTAATAGGATATATCAAAATGCGAACGACACCCGAGGGTAAGGATATAATCATGGTATGTGTATAAGCATTTATTCTAACAGTAATTTTATATCTAATTGTTTATGGTTGACGGTATATTTAATCGATTTCCACGTGCTGTTGAAATGTTGGGTAAAATTATATGGCGGTTGGCCGCGAAGAGATTGCTGTCGTTTATTTATTTACTGTTTCTTCATAGGTGCCTTTTAATCTTATAGCCTGGTCTAATTGATTTTTTGTATGGTTAATTATGCTAATTGGGAGAGGAAATGGTGTATATATATTATCAAATGATTCTATGGACATACTTTATAGTATATTGGTCTAATTATTTAATTTATTAATTGTTCATTGAGCCACATCGTGAATGGTTGCCAAAACACATATATATATCTGACTTTGTCTAGTTTGTGTATATGTAGATCTTTATATATATATATAGAGAGAGATAGATATATATATAACATATATATATAACATATATATATATATATATTTAAAAGTTAAACAAGGTTTAATGAATAAATCAAAGAATGGGTTTTACAATAGATTGGAAGCACTCAACAGAGAAAGGTTTTCCAGAGTTATTAATATTAATTCAAAATATTAACAAAATAGATATTCTTGTGATCAAGTATATTTTATTATACATATTTCAGAGGTACTGAGTTAAGTTCAACAGTACGTCCTCATCAGATAAAATAAGATGATGCATGACATACCCTGACATAGTAGATGGTTAAGATTCAGTCATGGTAGTGAGTAATATATGACAAAACTCAATATTTATATACCTTAATGTTGAGAACATGAGAAAAATATATAATACATACAATAGAGAGGGTGCGTGTAATACAGCTTAAAAAATACATGGCATCAATATAACTGTTAAAAAAAATTTTAATTACTGAAGAAAGAGGAAAGAAAGTAAAGCATAGAGGAGGAACAGCTGATGGGATAATATAGTTAGTAGGTGCCTCTAAAGACAAAAGAGAGATGATTACAGAGAGTGAGAGAGACAAAGAGGAATAATTTATGTTCAAGTTTATAGACAATTATCCATATATACAATATATATTTAAACTTATTTGGTTGACCGTTAATATTCAAAATATTTAATTTAAGTTAGTTAAGAGTAATGAATAATATTTTAGGTTTTAAAAGTTAATATGTATCTGTATTAATATTATAGTATACTATCAAGTTTAATTACTAAAATACAAATTTTATGAAATCAAATTTAAAGGATTTACAAACATGAAGGCAGTTTGAGAATAATTCACTTTTTTTGTTAATTAAGTTTTCATAATTAGTAATTATCAATCGGGTCTCCTTTGTGCAGAGTTTGCAGTTAGTTGATATAGACGAGTTCGAGTATATTTTACTATTACAAAGCTTCGTCCAAAAAATCGAGTATTTGAAATGTTTGTCTTTTAATGACCATATAAGTTGTAATAAAGAAGTGGAAGACTTCCTATTAAAATTCGATAATGAGCATTTGTGATCCTTTCGGCACTCAAATTGTTAATCATAAATTCTTTAATAATTGTAACTATAATTATTTTATAAATTATATTATATAAACTGTTGTCAATATTATAAATAATTTTGGTAAAGTTTACCTTCGTGAGGGTATAAAAACATTATATTTTCTTTCTCGTGTTTGTAAATCCTTTAAATTTGATTTCATAAAATTTGAATTTTAGAAATTAAACTTGATAGTATACTATAATATTAATACGGATATCTATTAACTTTTAATACCTAAAATATTATTCATTACTCTGAACTAACTTAAATTAAATATTTTGAATATTAACAGTCAACCAAATAAGTTTAGATATATATTGTATATATGGATAATTGTCTATAAACTTGAACATAAATTATTCCCCTTTGTCTCTCTCTCTCTGTAATCATCTCTCTTTTGTCTTTAGAGGCACCTACTAACTATATTATCCCATCATGAATTTTTTAACACAAAAAGTGAAGTCATTCTTTTCCATTTTTTCAAATATACCTAACTGTACCAAGGATCTCACACATTTTCCAATATATATATATATATGTATTGAGTTCCATTTGTAACTGTGGGCACCCACGATTATACGCGAGATCCACACACACACACACACATATATATATATATATATATACACATCCACACCCACATATATATAAACACACACACACACACACACACACGCATATATATATATATATATATATATATATATATATATATATATATATATATATATATATATATATATATATATATATATATATATATATATATACACACACAGATATCCACGGTAAGTTGTGGGGTCTATTCTGCATGAAGAACTCAATGTAATCGATATGTTGAAAATGTAGGTTAAGATAAATACCGGAAAACAATAAAACATTAAAAGGAAAACATAGTCATGATATAAGTTAAAACAATTGCTTTTGAAAACAGCTGGTGAAATGCATGTAAGTAAATATTCTCTTTATCCGATATTTTGTAAC
The DNA here is from genome assembly GCA_964016885.1 of Eledone cirrhosa. Taxonomy (NCBI): domain Eukaryota; kingdom Metazoa; phylum Mollusca; class Cephalopoda; order Octopoda; family Eledonidae; genus Eledone; species Eledone cirrhosa. The sequence goes on along the minus strand of OZ024740.1, from coordinate 260,555,611 downwards.
TAACCTTACATAGATCAATAACGAAGTATAGCTACAATGTATTATCATCATCTAGAAATGATCGTAAAGCAGTGAAGTATATCTCTAATGACTTGATTTTTTTATTTCATTGTTTTAACTTTTATATATATATATATATATATACTTTCATATGTTATTTTAATATATATATATATATATATATATATATATATATATATATATATATATATATATATATATATATATATATATATATATATATGAAAAATATGGGGAGAAGAATACTGCATGGTTGCACATGGATAACATGTTATAAAATGAGTCCCTCATCAGTGATTTGCCAACAATCATTGGTATTTCATCGCATTTATATATATATATATATATATATATATATATATATATATTAAAATAACATATGAAAGTTTTCTTAAAGCAAAGAATCGTGCTTTCACCCCTAACGGGATCTTCTGAAACTAAAAAAAATCAGAAGTAAAGACGCAGAAGTAAATACTTCGAAAATAAATATTTGCTCTATGGTTTCATATATTTTGATATATATATTATCCTTATCGAGCCTGCATCCGATTTTAGTCTTCACATCTATTATTATTAATATATATATATATATATATATATATATATATATATATATATATATATATATATATATATATATATTTGGATTTAATGCTCTGAAATAGCGATATATATGTGAAGACAAACATAGAATATTCGAAAATATTCTGTATGTTTATAATAAACATTTTGAAGACCTAATCGCTATAGGATAGAATACGTCACGTATTACAATTTGAGATTCTCGATAAAAGCAAGGGAAGTAACCTACGCGTTTCATTCTTATTAGAAATCTTCAGGATTACATATCCAATGCTTTTATCTCTAGCTGTGTCATTCTCGATAAAAGCATTGGATATATAATCCTGAAGATTTCTAATAAGAATGAAACGCGTAGGTTACTTCCCTTGCTTTTATCGAGAATCTCAAATTGTAATACGTGACGTATTCTATCCTATAGCGATTAGGTCTTCAAAATGTTTATTATAAACATACAGAATATTTTCGAATATTCTATGTTTGTCTTCACATATATATCGCTATTTCAGAGCATTAAATCCAAATTCTAATTTCTGCCAGACCGGCAACCGCTCTTTCAAACCAGTTCCTGTACACAGCTAAGTATTCTATAAGTCTCTAGCTGTGTCATTCTCGATAAAAGCATTGGATATGTAATCCTGAAGATTTCTAATAAGAATGAAACGCGTAGGTTACTTCCCTTGCTTTTATCGAGAATCTCAAATTGTAATACGTGACGTATTCTATCCTATAGCGATTAGGTCTTCAAAATGTTTATTATAAACATACAGAATAGAATATTCTATGTTTGTCTTCATATATATATATATATATATATATATATATATATATATATATATATATATATATATATATATATATATATATATATATATATATAGTATGTATACGTACATACATATATGTATACAGACGTACAGTAGTATGTATATATATATACATACATGCACACATATATATGTACGTATGGATTCACCGAACATTTATTATAATGCTCGGTGTGTTTGTAAACAAACATCCCGTATTAAGCCGTAGTGTCCAGCAACCATCGTTGCTCGTTTGTTCAACACTGACAAAGGAACGCTGTACTAGTTTCAAGCTTATTAGCTATCGTCAGCAACGTATACCTTCCTGCCAGATGATTGAACGTCTGAAAGTATATATTTTCCTTATGCATATTAACGGCTGAGCAGCCTAATTTGCATATCGAGTGGGTTAATCGGCCGGGTCCACCGAAAACGATAAACGGAAAAAATGAAACGAAATTTCATTTCCCACTCTTAGTACGAGCATTATAATAAATGTTCGGTCAATCCATACGTACATATATATATATGTGTGCATGTATGTATATATATATACATACTACTGTACGTCTGTATACATATATGTATGTACGTATACATACTTATATTTAAGTAACAGCCGTACTAAGAGTGGGAAATGAAATTTCGTTTCATTTTTTCCGTTTATCGTTTTCGGTGCACCCGGCCGATTAACCCACTCGATATGCAAATTAGGCTGCTCAGCCGTTAATATGCATAAGGAAAGTATATACTTTCAGACGTTCAATCATCTGGCAGGAAGGTATACGTTTCTGACAATAGCTAATAAGCTTGAAACTAGTACAGCGTTCCTTTGTCAGTGTTGAACAAACGAGCAACGATGGTTGCTAGACACTACGGCTTGTTTGTTTACAAACACACCGAGCATTATAATAAATGTTCGGTGAATCCATACGTACATATATATATGTGTGCATGTATGTATATATATACATACTACTGTACGTCTGTATACATATTTGTATATACGTATACATACTTATATTTAAGTAACAGCCGTACTAAGAGTGGGAAATGAAATTTCGTTTAATTTTGTCCGTTTATATATATATATATATATATATATATATATGTGTGTGTGTGTGTGTGTGTGTGAGTGTGTGTGTGTGTGTGTGTGTGTGTGTGTGTGTGTGTGTGTAGATCTCGAGTATAATCGGAGGGTGCCCTCAGTTAAAGATGCAACTCAATGCATTAGTAGAGTAAAAGCATCATTATTTAATAATAGAGGGCGGTGGATTGGCAGTATCGGTAGAAGGTCGGACGCCATGCTTTGCAGCAAAGAGTTAGGGCCCTTTATGGTCTGAGTTCAAATCCCGCCCAGGTTAACTTTGCCTTTCATCCTTACGGGGTCGATAAAATAAAATACCAGTAATACTCTGAGATAATTGCTGGCCTTGTGCCAAAAGTAGAAACAATTATTTAATATTAAAATGGCTTTTGCAGTTCTAGTTTTATTGTACTGGAGTCGCAATGAGTTTGCACTATGACAGGTTCTTTTCGTACGTGTTAACATTGAGAAGTGCTGCAGATAACAAAGTCTGAATCATTGCGATGCCTACTATGACTTTAGCTTTGTAGTGATCTCAACCCCCATTATATTTCACTCCCAATACCATGACTTGATTGGTTGAGTTGCTTTCATTGGACGAGCGTGGTGCTGCTATTTTTAGCATCCTCTTGCCAAACAACTTCAAATTCTTTAGCAGTCTAGGCAAACATGGACGCGCAGCCAGTCTGTCTTTGCCTGTATCAAGACATGACGAGAACTTTTTGCTATCATTAGGACGAGTTGTTGACACAACTCGAGTCCAGATTTGCTGATTCACAATTGTTAATACTTGTAATTACCGAATTGTTTTCATGGCTCGATATATTCTATCCAGGTAAGGCTTTCCTGGGAACATATTACACTGAGTTTGCTCTGTAACAAGTTTTTCTCGCATGTGTTATCATTGAGATGTTCCGCACGTACAAGACCAGAATGATTGTGATGGTTTCTATACCTTTAGCATTGCATCGATCTAAATCCACAATATATATATGCAATATATATATGCAAATGAGATTAATCACCTCATTTATACAGACGAGAAAACTATATATTCTCGACTGTTTTCAGCACTCGCAAGCGTGGGAGGGATCGTCCTGATGAAGACCAGTTAAGTCTGAAATGCATCGACAATTGTCGCCCCTGCTTCTGCTGGACACCACCAGAGGGCGTTAGCCTCGGTGTTTTTTGCATAGCTACTGCTTCCTAAATGCTTACCCTGTAAACATACCGTGTTTCTTTAGAAATACGAAATTTCTACACATATCTGTATAAAGCTATGCCTGAAGCCTAAATCCTATTTCTATATATATATATTTATTTATTATAAGAACAGATTAAAGTTTAAGAAAAGAATCGCTGCTTTCACCCTTATATATATATATATATATATATATATATATGTGTATGTGTGTGTGTGAGATGTTGTCTACTCGATTTCGAGTTTGGTGACTTTCTAACTCATGACAAGTATGTTCCATTGGCACTATGACAAGCTTTATTGTGGTTTCTTAAACCAGCAAATGATTTATATTGAATATTACAAATATGTCATCTTTTGTTATCATTAGCAACCAAGAGAACAGCAACATATTCACCTACATGTATTTTAACGACGTGCCGCTTTATGCCTGACTTAGACCTGCATACTTTACCACACACACGGCAAATTAATGCAGCATCAGTAACCTGCAGATCTGTGTATTCCAGTCGATTTCTTTTCCTATGTCTATTTAAATGTCCTCAGTACCCAACTTTGGACAAAACTATCCGACTACAAACTGGACACGTCAACACTTCCATGGACAAGTTACCCGATTCATGGTATCAAATGCCTTATTTAAGTTATTGAATACCCGAAAAAGGTTTACGCATTGCTCAAGATATTTCTCTCAGATTTGATGAGCTGTGACTATCATGTCAACCATCCCCCTCCCAGCAGGAAACCCACTCTGGGATTCCGGTGTAATACGTAGGCATATGCATTAGCTTATTCAGAAGAATCCTAGTAAATGCCTTGTTACATTGGCCTTACAACGAAAATACTCCTAACGTCATCACAAATATCTTTTTTGCTTCTACATTTGTGCAGCGGGGCCGTAATTGCATCTGTCCAATACTGCAGCATTGGAAGGCCATTCCAAATCGAAATAAATATGTCATATAGCAACTACTTGACTCTATCTCCACAACACACCAGCACTTCCGTAAGTAAGCCGTCTGCACCTGGACCTTCACCTGGAGCTTTATTTAACTAGCTTAATGCAACATCAAATTCCTCTATCGATGGAATATTATTCAATTCTTCAGCAATGTCAAATTTGGGTAAATTCTTGATTATAGTAGCATCCAGCACAGATGGGTTGTGGAACAGATCCCTATAGTGTTCCTCCCAAGGCTTTATTATCCCAGCAGAATCCCTGATAAGAATGTTACCATCTTTAGACATCATAGGTGTCACACTAGACATTAGAGACCCAAATACGTCTCCAATCAAACTGTATATAAGCTTTGCGTTCTTTCTATTTGCTTCTACCAAAATCACTGATGACTTAACTCGCCAACAGCCATCCTTCATTTTCCTTATTTCTCTTTGTACCTTCCTCTTAGTATCGTTAGAAGTTACCAAATACTTATACTTCTGAAATGACTTTCCGGCTTTCAAACGTCGATCCTTTGCATCTTGTTTTAATGCTAAGAACTCATTAATTTAATGCTAAGGACTGATTAATTTGTGAAGGCACGTGGCTTAGGTATTAGAGCGTTGAGCTCACATCGCAAGGATGTGAGTAGATTCCAGGACTGGGCGGTTCGTTGTGTTTTTGAACAAAACACTTTATTTCACGTTACCCAGTTCACTCAGCTTTAGAAATGAGTCACTGGTGCCAAGCTGTATCGACCATTGCCTTTCCCCTGGACAACATCGGTGGTGTGAAGAGGGGAGACTGGTATGCATGGGCGACTGCGGGTTTTCCATAAACACACCTTGCCGAGTTCATTCGTGACGAAGGGGACCTTGAACGACTAATTAGATGATTCTTTTTTGAAATAATCCCTTCTGTTACGTGTAACAACCCCTAACTTTTCATGAAATACACAGTAAATCTTGTTTTAAAGATCTTTCCATGTTCCAGCAAACTCCGGGAAATCTATAGTATTATCAATTTCATCACAGATAAAGCAAAGCAGTTAATGCGCTTTGGTGCGACCACGTGTAAATGTTTGTGAGCACATACACATTCATACATGCACAATACAAGTTAGACTACACACACACACACACACACACACACACACACACACACACACACACACACACACACACACACACACACATACATACATACATACATACATACATACATACATACATACATACATACATACATACATACACATATATATACATACATATTGATAAATATACCATTAAAAATACACGCATATAAGTAGATACACAAATACACACACATACACATACATAAATTTATACATATACACATACATACATGTATATCACATACGTAAAGTTATAAATACACTCATACATACATATACATACTCATACAAATACACATACACATTCAATCATGTATATATAGTACATATAGTACATATACACATAAAATTATAAGAGTCTTTTTATCAGTAAATATTTTCTTAGTGATAACAAGATTACAAACAGATGTTTATATATATATATATATATATATATATATATATATATATATATATATATATATATATATATATATACATGCATACATACATACACATACATTCACACATACACTCAAACATGCATGTACACACATAGATACATACATAATACAAATATACACACATACATACATGCATACACACATATACATATGTACATACCAACCCACATCAATTAAGGTTATTTATATATAGTATAGTGATAAGGTTTGTCCATTGAGAGCGTCTGCAGTATTATAATTGTTGCTGTTATTATTATTGGGTGTCGGACGGAGAGGGCGTGCTTTTGTGAGCTGCGTGAGTTAGCGATTTTTCAAATGTTTGCATTCGAATAATTGTTGTATTTTTTGTGACAAAGGGGTCACACGACTTCCTTTTGTGCCCCGTAAAGGGAAGACTTCATATTTGGGCTTTTGGTCCAAATATTTGAACGTTGTGTTTTTTTTGCTGTAAAAAAAAAAAAAAAAATGGATGAACCACACCCGCCGCCCCCTCTAATACTAAGCCTGCCGTCTTGTGACAACTTAAATGTTGAGAGGAGGAACAAAGATGCTATAACTACAAACACAACATACAAAAAAAAAAAAAAAAAAAAAAAAATTTAGCAACACCACTACAAACAACATGAACAACGACATCAACAACAGCAACAGTGAGAACACTAACTTTTTTTTTAAATCCAACAACAGCAGTAACAAAGACAACCAAAATATAGACGAAAGAAAAATGACAAGAAAAACGGCAACGGAATTAACAATACCTCCAACAGGAACAGGAACAGCGACAGCAACAACAGTAACAACGAAACAAGGCAAGAAAGCAAGAACAACAGCAACTGCATCGAGAACAACAACAACAGCAGCAACAAGAATAATACCTACTGCAATAGCGACAATAGCAACTACACTAACAGGAACAACGACAGCAACACCAACAACGGCAACACTAATAACAACGACATTACCAACAACAAGAACACTTTCGCTGCAGCAGCAGCAGCCAGAAAGAGGTCATGCTTCAGCATAGACCTAACGAATAAAGATAAAAAGTTGGCCCAGGTCTGGAAGCTCATCAAACAAGAGCAAACATGAGCCTACTTAACTGTCCTGGCAGAAGCCATTGAAGTGATGGAGAGAAGAACGGTGCATTTCAGCGGAGACAAAACAAGCGGCAATAATTGCCTAAACAGACATTGAAGCTGTGCTGAGGTGCATCGGGGATGAAAACGAATACATAGCGAGGGGTAGAAAATACAGCACCATTTCGGTGCTGGTTAAATTAGAAGCCCTTGCTTTGAAACACGCGATGACCCCCGCCACATGGGAAAAAGAACAGTTCGAGTACGCATTCCCGTCATTTCCCCAGGACTAGACATGTGGTAGCTCCTGGGATGCGTGATTGTGGAGGGGACAGATACCGACCCGAACGAGGTTACGAGAACTGCCAAGAAGGATTGATCCGGAGTTGATCTGGAGATATCTCTCCAGATCAGGCCTGAAGACGTAATAAAAATCCCCCAGACCACATCCGTCTCCAGAACGGGACGGTATTACATATAATAACCGAGAGCAAAAGGCTGCATTGTTTCGTCTGCGAGTAAACAACGCATTTGCGAGCCTTCTGCCCTCAACTACTGAAAAATGCAAGGGGTCGAGAATGTCCACTGTAGCTGACACTGGGGCGAGGACCACTACCAACACCGGCGGAAACGCCACCACCAACTTTGTCCACCCAAGGAGGAAACGAGGAAACTCTTCCAATCCCTCTCCCCCTCAAAAATATACACATGGGCAAAAGCACAAGCACATACGCAGACACAGACACAGACACACTTCCAGCCACAGACCTCTCGTCTTCCAGTAGTGAAGATGTGGGAAAACTCAAACCACAAAAAAGAAGACGCAAAGAAAAACACTCCCAAAGCACGAAAACACCCACAACAGAAAATATAGACACCACCCACTCAATATAGACACCTCGCCATCAACACCATCACCACAATACCCCAAATGCAAACAACCAAAGCAGACACAAGAACAAAAGTCACACAGACATCTGAAATCACAGACACCGCACCCACAAGAAACACAGACACCCAAAATAGCACCAACAAAACCATCACCACCACAGTCACACAAACGGACGGACGGTCCGGTAAAGTTGCTCGGGGTTGCTTCGGACCAGAACTTCAGGTGGATAAGAGCTGAGACGACGTCACGATCAGAGTAGCCATTCTCACTCAGTAATGGGCCGCGAGGAAAGTGTCCCTGAAAGGTCGGGCGGAGGTGACTACGCGTACATCGCTACCGTCATCTACTAATACCTGACCGTCTTGCCTTGCCCCCGTTCGTGCCCCGCCATCTTGGAACGGCTCCTCTTCAACCTCTTGTGGAGGGAACAGGTTCCGTTGGTGTGGTAGTTTATCTGCTGCCAGCACCCTCTACGTGGAGAGCTGTGCAAACCGTGGCTAACGGTGCGCAAACATGCGCTGAGGCTGCGGCATCTCTTGATATTGTGCCTAAACAGTGAACAATTGTGGTTACCGTTTGTCAGACGGGCCTTTCCACAGCTCACTTTGACTGAGCTGCAGTCCTGGGTCAACAAGAGACCGAGACTGGGTGACTAGCATCTGGAATGTTGCCAGGCACTCACTTCCCTCTACCAGGCGGGAAATACGGTCTGTGGAACTTCCACTCTCGAGTTCTATAGAGGATTAGTGGTGGGAAAGTGCGACGACGCAGTCGGAGAGGCTCTGGTCAGTCTGTTCCGGAGGGCCTTCGAGCCAGGGATGATGCATAACTTCCAGGAATCCCTCGCTTGGCAGTGCTACTGAAGGGCACGGAAGTGCTGTCAGATGGACCTGCCCGAGATGCGCGCAGAGCTACGAAAGAGTTCTTCGCGCACTCGTCCAGTGTCCGTGCATTACTGACATGTGGAGTTATGTCGAACTGCTACTGTCGCGTGTAGAACGCATCCGGCCGTGTCCATAGTGAAGATCAACCCACCGCCTTCTTTTGGCCAGGAAGGGCAGGCAATTGTTATTGTTTTCCTATATATTTACTCGATTTTTGTGTAAAACTCTATATTGTCCTCTATATACCGGCCCTTGTGACCAATAAATGAAACAATTATTATTATTATTATTATTATTATTATTATTGTGGCATAGAGTTACGGCCCTTTAAGTTCTGAATTAAAATCCCACCGAGGTTAGCTTTGCCTTTCATCCTTATGCGGTTGATAAATAAAGCACCAGTAATGCATTGGTGTCAATTTAATCAACTTTCCCTCCTTTTCAAATTACTGGCATTGTCCTTAAAGTAGAAACAATTATTATTATCTTTATTACTGGTACAGTACCCGTCAAAAAACAACGGAGAGCATAATAAAAGTATTTAATTTGATAATTTCTTCATTAGAATATAAGACGCTAGAATCTGCATGTTTTCCTTGACCTTCATAAATTTCATTCTGCCTTCTTTTTATAGTATCATCAGCAGCAACAACAGCAACAGTAGTCGCAGTAGTAGTTCTGGTCGTTTGTATTTCGAGTTCAAATCCTGCCGTGGTGTGGGTGAGTGTGGAGTGTGTTTGGAAAATGTAGGCTTAGTAATTTTCTTAGTTTGGTCTTAGTGTAAAAAACTAGGTTTTGTCAGCTTATTATTCTGTAAGGGGAAAGGATTTTATTTTGGAGAATGGAGCACCCAGCCTAGGGTAATACAGGTACACATTGTCGGGCCAGTCAAGGGAGCTAAATACCCAGGTACATATTATAATGTTAACCTGGAGTGCTAAATACCCAGATACACATTGTAGAGCTAGCCTAGAGTGCTAAATACCCAGGTACATATTATAGGGCCAGCCTACTGTGCTAAATACCTAGGTACATATTATAGGGCCAGCCTACTGTGCTAAATACCCAGGTACATATTATAGGGCCAGCCTACTGTGCTAAACACCTAGGTACATATTGCAGGGCTAGCTTAGAGTGGTAAATAGCCAGGCACACATTGTAGGGTGCTAAATCCCCAGGTACACATTGCAGGGCTAGCCTAGAACACCAAAATAACCAGGTACAAAATGCTTACTCTATTTCCACAGCCGGAATTTATTCTCTAGCTCTTCCAAGGATTCAGCTATGTGAACCATATCATTAGCATACAGAATTTCCTATGGACAACCAGTCTTAAATTCCTGGAGGACTATAATAAACAGGAGTGAGCTAAGAATTGAACCCAGATGCACACTTACCTGTACCTTAAATTCCTCACTGAACTTACTTCCTACTCTCTGTGCTGGTAGAAGGTGTTCATAATAAAGAGTCAATTTCTAGAACAGAAGTCTAGTAAGGCCTCTCCATTCGTATTTTGATCGGGGTCTTCATTCCTTCCAGCCACTCATTTCCATGCCAGGTGGTCACTGTCAACATGTGCATTGAAATCTCACATCAAGATATATGACTCTTAACTACATTTAACGCTGCTGTTTTCGGACTCCTTGTTTGGTGCATAAACTTGCATCACTCACAGATACATATCTTTCAGACTAAGCTTCAAGAGGTAAATCCTCCCTCGTAATGGGCTCAAGTTCATAACACATTCTGACAGTCGGGGGCTTGTGGATATCCCCACACCCGCCTGTTCAGTAATTGCTGGCGCCACACCTGAAAAGTGGAGTTTCCATCCTCCATCCAAATCTACAGTATCAGAGCCATGGAACTTTGTTGAGGAAACCTCAACTATATCTAGCCCGTGGCATCTAGCCTTCTCCACTAGTTCCTGCTCCTTGCCTGTAAGAGTTATGTTTAAACTTCCAACTGTCAATGTTTACTTCCTTCCGGACTCCCTTTAGGGTCTCGTGATGCACAACCTTTGTGCGTCCGTCACACGGCTCCCAGGACAGATCGCAGGTCCATCGCCAGTTTTTTCGGCATGAAATGGAGATTGCAATATATGTTTCAAATAGGCTCCTCTATCTAAGGCCTGAACGCATCCATTGTTAACCCGTGCGAAGGACAATGCGGTATAGTTCTTCTTTGTTTTTCTCATCATATTGTAGTTTCAGTTTTGGTAGTCTTATTCGCACCAATCACCTTGTCAAACCTGCGAAGACTAGGCTTTTTTTAAAGGCGACCTTTACTCGCCTCGTCGTAGCTACGTCACTGGGTTGTGGGAGTTTCCTTGGGACCCACAGGTGTCATCCATTGCTCCATCTCCCCTAGTAGTTTACCGTTGTTGGTCCAGGATTGCTTATTCGTCCGGCAGTTGCCCGCTTATATCGCAACTAGCCATCATATATGGTGGCCGTATCGCTATCCGCCACCTGTGTCCCGTTCTCTAATTCAAATACAGAGTATTCCATTAGAAATACGGTCATGAACGATTTAAACCAATAGGAGCCCATGCTCCTAATTAAGCCCCATTCCCCCTAAATCAGGTTCTAGAAGGTTTAAGTTAATAGGGCCCCATACTCCTAATTAAACGCCATGTCTTCTAAACCAGCTTTTTACAATGGCATTGTTTTTGTTAAATTTCTCAAGGGCAATGTACTATTTGTAACAAGAAGAGTAGGTCTCTATTATATGTGACTCTCTGCAGACTTGGTGCCTGGTTATTTAGAACCCTAGGCTAGCTCTAAAATGTGTACCTGGGTATTTAGACTTCTTGGCTAGCTCTACAATGCGTGCCTGGGTATTTAGCAGCTTAGGCTATCTTTACAATGTGCACGTGGGTATTTAGCACCCTAGGCTAGCTCTAGAATGTGTACTTTGGTTTTGAACTCCCTAAGCTAACCCTACAATATGCACCTCGCTTCTTCAAATTATGTACCTCCATTCTCCCAAATAAAATAATTTCAACTTACAGTTTGGTAAGCTGACAAACCTAGTTTTGTTGCTTTTTTGCTCTGACCACACTAAGGAACTTACTAAACTTGTATTTTCCATTACACAGTTCACTCACACCAAATCCTGGTACAAGTTATAACATCACATGACTTTCTTCACAGGTTTGAATGTTTCCACAATTCTACTATTCAGCAAAGAACTTTAGAAATTTATTTATTGATCATAGAACATTCTTCTTCTTATTCCACTTATTCCTGGGAGGGTCGTAGGGGCAGTTTCCCCAAACACTCTTTCCAGCGGGTCCTATCATAAGCAACCGTCTCCAATTAATTTGGCTGGATACCCAAGTTAGACCAGCAGATCTCATGGATGTTATTCAACCATCATGCTCAGGGTGTGCCCCTGGTTTCCTGCTGGCTGGTTTTACCCGTAAAATCTGTCAAGCGATTCTTTCCTGAGACATTCTAACCACAATACAGACTTGTATAAAACTGTGATCTTTTAAGGTTCAGCAATGTGCCTCTGTGAGCTCTGGAGGCCCTGGGGATCGCCTAGTTGGCTTTACTGGTAGCACTGGCTCTGTGTGTAACAGCAGGTTTTCATTTGTTCCTCTTCATTATAAGTGTTATTTTAATAAATTATCTTTGTCGGGGGCTTCAAAGGGTGGAAAAAGGACAGTTGGATAAAATGGTTTAAGTTTATTTTTCAACATATGCTCCATCTAGGTCAATACACTTATACAAGCATTGATACCAGCCTTTAAGTCCATCTGTGTAAAACTGAAGGTCATGCGATTTAAGCCATGTCAAAGCAGCTTTTTTTACATGTTCAACTGATAGAAAATGGGTACCTTTCAATGATTGTTTTCAGGTTTGGAAACTAAAAGAAATCGGATGGGGCTAAATCGGGACTGTAAGGTGGGTATCGGATTATTTCCCATTGAAATTCGCGTAACAGCTTGTGTCTGCCAAGTGGTGTGAGCGTGCGCATTGTCGTGGCGCAAGACGACGCGCCGATGCAGCTTCACCAGGCGTTTTCCGTAATTTTCTTGACCAGTTTTCTCAAAACGTCTTCATAATATCCAGCTGTAATTGTTCTCTTGTTCTCGAGGAAGTCAACCAGCAAAATCCCCTCGGTATCCCTGAAGACAGTGGCCATAATATTCACTCATATACGTTCCGATTTTTCCTTGACTGGCCCACTTCGACCCCTGGGCAGCCACTGCTTTGATTGAGTTTTGTCCTCAGGATCGTACTGGTAGAGCCACGTTTCATCCCTGTAACAATTCTCTGCAGCAAAGCTTCAGGGTCTTCATCCCACTTGTTCAAACTTTCCATCGAAATATCTGCCTTTGTTTGCTGCTGATCTGGATGCAACAATCTTGGGACCCATTGAACGGAAAGCTTGCTCAGCCCCAAACTCTCCACCAGAATTGCGTGTGCAGAACCCACAGAGATGTTGAGTGTACTGGCTACTGATTCAACAGTTATTCGCCTATCCTTTTTTATTAGGTCGCAAACAGCATCGATGTTTTCCACACAGACTGACGTGGATGGCCTGCCACTGCGGGGATCATCTTCAACCTCATCTCTTCCACTTCTAAAACGACTTATCCATTTGTATGTTGTTGATTTTTGTGGGGCATTGTCCCCATAAACTTGTTCCAGAACGTCAATGATTTGTCTGCTCTTCCATCCTAACTTCACCATGAATTTGATGCGTGTCCTGGCCTCAATTTTGATGGCGGTCATGTTGCTCGAGCGGGAGCTGACTTACGAATGGCGGTGCCGTGTTGCAACATGCATTTAAGGGTTCATATTAGAACATGTTATGGCATGTTACTACGAGAACGTACAGGTGCATTGAGATCAAAATCTCTGCGTATGATTTTTAGCTATGTACTTTTTCCACAAACTTTTTGAAGCCCCCTCATATATTAAGTTCCTACTTAACTCAATGTTTTCATATAATAGCTATTGTTGTGTGTACTTCCTATTATCCCTCCCTCTGCACACACACGCACACATACATAAAGTTGACCATGTGAAAAGCAAGACTCAATTAAGTGCAGGCCAGTAGATTTCAAAGTTTGACCTTGAGCATCATTAATAGACATTGCGATGCAAAGTCACACTGGGAATTGTATTCGTTTGAACTCAAATGGCATGTCTGTTGGTTTGACTGGCATTCTTAGAATGAAAACATCTTCCACAAAGGCACATCCAGCGATGATGGAAGCTTATATCACATTAGGTGATAATGTCTTCATAATCAACCTTGTTCCATTGCATAATTTAGGGGGATCTAAATTTCTTAGAAGCATTTTTGGGACTGCTACCTTCAGAAAAAGTTTATGTGGTGGAGTTCCAGGTGGCTCAAGAGAATCAAGGAACTCTGTTGGGTAGTGGACAGCTTGATTTTCATCAAAAACTGAATTAACTGATTTGTACTCCTTAATGACTGTTGGAATCCTATTCATTAATTCATGGTTAATCCTTGCTACTGCCTCATTTTTTGGAGCAGGAATTGCCCTTTCACACAACCACTAATGTGAATTATAATTATTACTTAAGTCTGGAAATACCCTGGTCTTCAATTCAGCTGGGGAATTCACTATGATAGTAATATGAGCCAAATTTACATTTCCATCAAATGGTAGTTTCCCATTTCCTAATTGGAGGAGTCGGGTTGAAAACTGTTCTGCACATTGGGCCCCATGTAATAAAGCTCGCATGTTAGCATTGAAGGAGAATTTCTGTACTTTATTCCATAGGTGCGAAGACTTAATGTATGCTTTTATTTCATCAGTTCTTGTTCCTCTCGGAATGACTGGTAATATCTGTCTGAAGTCTCCTGATAAAACTAATGTAACTCTTCCCATAGATTTATTGTTGCCTCTTATGTCTTGTAAGGTCTTATCAAGAGCTTCCATTGCACCTCTATGTGACATGGTGCATTCATCCCAAATGATTAGGTGGCATTGGTGCAATATTTCTGCTGAACCTGAACTTTTGCTTATGTTACAATTTGGACTGCAATTTGTGACCAGGTTTAGCAGTAATTTAAAAGGAGAATGAGCTGTTTGTCCTGCTGGGAGAATGGTGGCAGCAATGCCAGACAATGCTATAGCAACTGCAATTTTTTTTTTTTTTTTTTCGCCTTGGAGAGAAGCAATGTTGTTACAAATGTTTTACCTGTGCCACCAGCAACATCAAGAAGGAAAATTCCTCCACTTTTTTCTCTGACTGACAAAATAATTTTATCATAAGCACAGCGTTGTTCTGGAAGAAGTTTAGGTTCATGTTCATTCACAAATGCAGCCAACTCTGTGATGTCATAATTTGTCTCTCTTGCTATGTCTCTTTAAAGTTAAATAACTAATTTGACGGTTTGTTTTTGGTAGTCCAGAACCAGATTCTTGCAAATTTTTGCCTCTCATGGCCAAAACTTGATCCTCAATTTCAATCAGTGCTTGATTAAAGGTTATTTCAGAGAACTGAATATTGATATCTGAGTTTGCTTGTTGAACTGCATACTTTAAGTCCTCACGATGTTTCATCCAAAGCTGTAGGAGATTGCCAAGTTGACACATGTTCAGCATAAAAGATTATGGAGTTTCCTTGGAGAATCTGACACTGCAATGTCCCAGTGATCATCATTTTCTAACAAACCTTTTTGATAGCATGCGTCCCTATAAGTTTCACACACATGACCATTTACCCTCCTCAAATCTTGGAAGGATTTGGGACCACGTACTTCATGCAAAAGGAGCTACAAGTAGTAGCATTCTGCTTGGCTTGGGTGGACACTGTAAACTCTTGCAAGAGCGTCAGCCCTACGTTTCCTTTTGTGCCATTTATTGCTTCTCCATGGCTAATTCTAGGTAAAGGAGTTTTCTTGCATCTTCATCTTCTTGACACAACTTAAAAAAGGCAGTAAGTGTAGTTTCTTTTGGAGAAAGTGCTTGTTGGGCACTCAGATGAATGATGGCTTGGAGCCTCTCGTGAATGAGAAAATTAAAGATGCGGCAAAAGGCTCATTGCTACTGATGTATCTTTCTCTCTCATACTGTGCAACTTCGTCATTTTTATTTATCTGTTGACTGCCATTCTGCATAAGAGTGTATGTTGCAGTATCTAAACCTTTGTTTATATATTTGCAAACATACTTAATAGACTTAACAGAGTTGCAGAATTCAACATTGATATGTCCTTTGAAAGTTTTTGTAAGAAGAGGTCAATGACGGATTCTTGCCCATTTCCCATTTTTTTTTTTTTTTTTTAAGGGAATCTACTATGCCCAGGTTTTCTTCTCCTGTAAAAGGGCGTAGCCACATTCTCCAGTTTGGATTTCTTGTACAGAGGGACGTGGATAGTTCTTGGTACACTTATCCTTCATGCATGGGGAGGATGAATTAATTGAACCACAGGGCCCATGAATCATCTGGGACTTGACAATTTCATGCATGCAAAGGATCTTTCTGTGGATCAAGCAGTTCACCTGAGATAAATAAATCAATATCATTTGGAGGAAGTTTTTCATGTAACCAAATCAAAATGTGGGCATGTGGCAAACCTCATTTTTGCCACTCAATCTGCCATACGTACATGTTACTTATCTTGCAGATTAACTCTTCTTTCAAATTTGGAAGGTTAAATGGCCGTTGCAAAGCCTGCTCTTTGTAATTTGTCAGAAAATATAGCTGTAAAAACTGAGTATATTTGCCTTCAGTTGGTAACAAAGATCCAATACGATGGTATAGTTGACCTTGAACTTTATTCCCAGCATTTTGTTGAAAGATGGGTGAGAGAGGCAAGAATGACCCGAGTGAATGGGCCTACTCTGAGTATATGCCTGTAAATTGAAGGTGTAAAACTGTGAGAGGGCACTTGCTCTGGTGGTCAGGGTCACCGTGGCTTTTTTTAATGGGCTTTCTCCACGATGGCCCTCGGAAGTCTCCCCCTATTGTGGAATTTTTCATTGTTCTTTTTTTGTTACATCCTCTGTTTTTATTTTTTTACACGCATAAATGCCCATTTGTACCGTCCTGTACTGTCCTCAATGTCTACTTTGTGTAAACCCTTGTGGTTAATAAAGAAAGCATTATTATTATTATAAGACAGACACTTTCCTCTTCAGCGAATCCCTAATTAACTTTTTCAAGTTTCACTTGAAGAGGAAAATAAGGGTGGAGAGGCAAGTGCTGTCTTCTAGCAAGTTTGTTGAAAGGTGGGTGAATGTAGCGAGAATAGTCCAAGTGAACGGGACCGCTCTGAATATACGCTTGTAGTTTGAGAAATGGAAAAATTGAGAGAGGGCGCTTGCCCTGGTGGTCAGGGTGGCTGTGATCTTTCGTGTGGTTTTCGCCACGAGTAACCCTCGGAGGTTTCCCCCCTATTGGGGAATTTTTCATTGTTTGAATTTTCATTTTTATTGTTTATATATATATGTGTTTCTATGACTTTTTCTTCTTTTTCGTTTCTTATATAAATAATAAAAATCTTTACACGCACAAAATCCACATCGTACCGTCCTGTACCGTCCTGTGCCGTCTATAATGTTTTTCTTGATATCAGCCCTAGTGGCCAATAAAGAAATCATCATTATTATTATTATTATTATTTTCCTCGACGGTGATCAGGTGTGGTCGCCGTTTGCTAGACGCGTCTTTCCCCAGCTCGTCTCCTTGACGGAGCTGCAGTCCTGGGTCAAGCGAAGACAGAGAGGGAGCGATTGGACACTGGAATGTCTTCAGGCGCTCACGGTCCTCGACCAATCGGGCAATGTGATCGGTGGAAACTCCACCTTGGCGTTCTATAGAGGATTAGTGGAGGGGAAGAGCGACGACGTGCTTGGGGAAACTCTAGGCGTCAACGAAAATCAACTAGCCAATCTCTTCGGAAGGACTTTCGGGCCGGGGCCTATGGACAATTTCCAGAAATTCCTAGCCTGGCAGTGCTACCGAGGAGCTTTGCCAGTTCGGGATATACTCTACAGGCATGGAAGTGCCGTCAGCCGGGCATGTCCGAGATGCACGCTGGGCGACGAAACCGTCCTGCATGCACTCGTCAGCATTGCTGACATGTGGGTTTATGTCGAACACCTGCTGACGCGTGTAGAACGGATCCGGCCATCAGCTGAGTCCATCGTGAGGATTGCCCCGCCCTCTTCCTTTAGCCGGGAAGGGCAGGCAGTTTTTATCTGTCTGGTGGCCATGGCGAAAGAGATAGTATGGTGGACGCGTCTGAAGATGGCCCTCAGAAGTCTCCCCCCTATTGGGGAATTTTTCATTGTTCTTTTTATTACATCCTCTGTTTTTTTTTTTTTGGGGGGGGGGGGGGGAGAGTTACATGCATAAATGCCCATTTGTACCGTCCTGTATTGTCCTGTACTGTCCTTAATGTCTACTTTGTGTAAAACCTTGTGGTTAATAAAGAAAGCCCTGGCGGCGGTCCTAGAGGAAGCCCGTTTCGAGCCCATTTTCAGGGGTTGGATCGCTGCGATGTACAGCGACATCTGCTCAGTTGTGAGGGTGAATGGTCACCTGTCGCAGCCGTTCAGCATCATGGGCTCGGTCCGCCAGGGTTGTCCCTTCTCGTCCCTCTTCTACGTATTGGCTCTCGAGCCGTTACTGCACAAACTGGGGGCGATGAGGGGCGTCCCACGCGAACTAGGATGCGGGAAATCCGAGTCGGCTTACGCCGATTGCGTCACCGTGGTGGTGTCGAGCACCAGACACGTCCAGATGCTCGGCACCGCTCTCAAGGAATACGAAGCGGTGACAGGAGCAAAGATAAACCAGGAAAAGTCGGTAGGCCTGAAGCTCGGCACCTGGAGAGGCAAGTCCATGCCGTCCGACAGCGTCGTGGGGCGTTGGACGGACGGACCGGTTAAATTGCTCGGGGTCTGGTTCGAACCGGACCTCCAGATGGAGAAAAACTGGAACGAGGTGTCGAGCAAGGTGGCCTCCCTCACCCAGAAATGGGCCGAGAGGAAGCTGTCACTGAAATGCCAGGCGGAGGTGGCGAATGCGTACATCGCATCCGTCATCTGCTACCGCCTCACCTTGCATCGGTCCAACTCTCACCAAAATGGAGCGCCTCCTCTTCCGATTTTTGTGGAAGGGACGCGCTCCCCTGGTCAGACGAGCCATCTGCTGTCAACACCCGTTGCGTGGAGGACTGGGCATGCCATGGCTGATGATGCGCAAACATGCGCTGAGGCTGCGACATCTCTGGTGCTTCCTTGACGGTGAACAGGTGTGGTCACCGTTCGCCAGGCACGTTTTCCCACAGCTCGTCTCCTTGACGGAGCTGCAGTCCTGGGTCGGGAAAAGACCGATGTATAGCGCTTGGAAACTGGAATGTCTCCAGGCGCTCACTGCCCTCTGCCAGCTGGGTACCAGTATCGGTGGAACATCCACCTCGGCGTTCTATAGAGGACTAGTGGAGGGGAAGAGCGACGACGTTCTCGGAGAGATCCTGGGCGTCGAAGAAGATCAGCTGTTTGCTCTCTTCCGGAGAACTTTCAGCCCAGGGCCAATGGATAACTTCCAAAAATCCCTGGCCTGGCAGTGCTACCGGGGATATTTGCCGGTTCGAGATAAGCTCTACAGGCACGGAAGTGCCGTCAGCCGAGCCTGTCCGAGATGCGCGCAGGGCGACGAAACCGTCGTGCACGCACTCGTTCAGTGCCCAAGCATTGCTGACTTGTGGAGCTATGTCAAACAGTTGCTGTCGCGTGTAGGACTGATCCGGTTATCGACTGAGTCCATTATGCAGATGGTCTCGCCGTCTTCCTTCGAGGAGGAAGGGCAGGCGGTTTTCATCTGCCTGGTGGCCATGGCGAAAGAGATTGTGTGGTGGACAAGTTTGAAAGGGTTAAAGACAGATACTTTCCTCTTCCGCGAATCCCTAATTAACTTTTTGAAGTTTCACTTGAATAGGAAAATCAGGGTGGAGAGGCAAGTGCTGCCTTCTAGCAAGTTTGTTGAAAGGTGGGTGAATGTAGCGAGAATGGTTCGAGTGAACGGGACCGCTCTGAATATACGTCTGTAGTTTGAGAAATGGAGAAAAAAATTGAGAGAGGGCACTTGCCCTGGTGGTCAGGGTGGCCGTGGTCTTTTGTGTGGTCTTCGCCACGAGTAACCCTCGGAGTTTTCCCCCTATTGGGGAATTTTTCATTGCTTCAATTTTCATTTTTATTGTTTATATATATATATATGTTTCTGCCTTTTTTTTCTTCTTTTCTATATAAATAATAAAAATCTTTACACGCACAAAACCCACATCGTACCGTCCTGTGCCGTCTGTAATGTTTTTCTTGATGTCAGCCCTTGTGGCCAATAAAGAAATTATTATTATTATTATTATTATTATTGTTCTTTGAGTCTCAGTTATTGATGTTATTTAACTGGAAAGTTTGTTGAAATGAATATCAAGCCACTACCTGCAGCCTCAGATATTCAGGATGTATCGGAGGGTTCCTGCTGTTGCCAGCAAGCATGCCTTTTGAAGTGTTCCAAAAAGCGGGGCTGGACTATTCTTCTTTAACCATCCTTGGAAAGTCTTTGAGATAGTACCTAGTGCGCCTATGACAATCGAGACCACTTTGACTTCATGGCAGTTCCAAATCCTTTTTGCCTCCCACTTTAAGTGTTGGTATCGGTTAATTTTCTCCCTCTCCTTTTCTTGCACTCTCGTGTCGAATGGGCAGGCCACATCCACAATCAGGCATGATCTTTTTTCCTTGTCCAAAACCACCAGGTCAGGTCTATTGTGTTCCAGTTTCTTGTCCGTCTGTATCCTAAAATCCCACAGCACCTTCACCTGATCGTTTCCTATCACCGACTCTGGCTTATGCTCATACACCTTCTCAGAATGTGGTAAATTGTTTACTTTGCATAGGTGCCAGTGGATCACCCTGCCCATCACATCATGTCTCCAGCCTTTATAGTGAGTGGGCTAGGTGTTTACACTCGGATACAATGTGAGCCACAGTCTCCTCTCTCTCTCTCCACAGATCCTACACAGTGGGCTAGCCTCCTCCTTGTAAATATGGTATTTCAGCCACTTCGTTTTGAGGGCTTGCTCTTGCGCAGCCATTAGCATTCCCTCTGTAGCCTTTTTAAGGTCTCCTCTTTTCAACCAGTTCCATGTCTGTGGATCTCTGAATTCAGTTTTCTCAAAGAAGGTACTATGAAGGTATTTTTCATGAAGGTTGCTATTTCTCCTTGTTGTTATTTCCTCCTTGGACATCCCCTGGTCTATTGTCCTCTCCTTCAGTACAATTCTGAGCATTGGCTCCCTACTATCAGTCACGTATTTGTGTACGTTGTTTTTCTCCATCTGAATACAGTCATCTATGCTGATAAGACCTCTTCCACCTTCAGATCTCCTTAAGTAGAGTCTATCGACATCACTCCTCTTGTGGAACATGTTGTAGATAGTCAATAGCTTCCTAGTCTACCTATCCATTTCTTTTTGTTCAGCAACATTCCATCTCAGAATTCCCGCACTGTACCTAATAATAGACACAGCTCGGGAATTTACTGCACTTATGGCATTGCTACTGTTCAGATGTGACTTTAATACGCTCCTTACTCTCCGAATGTATTCAGATCTTATCAATTCCTTCATTTTTTTGTTCTGTGATACTCAAATCAGTTTGTTGATCCTGCTCCCATATTCCTCTCCAGAATGTCTTAGTTTGTTCCGCCTCAGGGATCAAGTCGTTGCCTTCTTTCTTTCCCTTCAAGCTGTCCAAACAACATCTTCTGGTTGTTGTCAAACATGCGGTTGTGTCTATACTGACAGACTCTGCTCTCGTATCGCCTAATTTTTGAACTCTTTGTTACAATGCGTTGCTTCAGTTCCTCTATGATAATATTTAGCTTTTTCCTCCTAGTTTTGTACTATATTTCCAGTCTATTTTTAGTGTCTATGTTTTTTAGTGTCCCATTCAGTAGGGACTCAAGCTTTCCAATGTCGTTTCTCATTTCCCTGATTTGATCATTCAGTCGTTTCTTCCACCAAGGTTCTGATTTTTCTTGTTTGTTGTTTCCTCTCGCTTTTATGTCAAGTAATTTCCTCACCGCATTTGCTGTTGCTTTGAGGATATTGTTGCACTGGTGAAGGCTCCTCGCCTCAAGGTATGGGATGACTTTGTTTACCTTAGCTGTTGTTTCTTTTAACGTTTTCCTGTCTACAAATCTTAGGTTCATAGGTTTCCCACTATCATTGTTCAGTTCATCTACTACTAAGTTTAGGATATCAACCAAATCTTGTCCTAGCCCGTCAGCATTCATCTCCTCAATGGCCGTATCTTTGTTCCAGGTATTATTTATTTCAGCATTCAGATCATTGTCTGCTTCGGATGGTTCCTCCGTTCTCTCAACCTCTTCACCTTCATTTCCCACTGGCTCGTTTGCCTGGCATACTCCACTCTCCATTTCCAACCTAATCTCCCTGCTCAGTTCCTCCAGTTCCAGCTCGCTTATCCAGCCATTAGTTCTTATTACCCGAGCCTGCCCGGCCAATTTTTGATCATCTAATTTAAATAGACAAATCTTGTTCCAGATGTTATGCATCCGTTTCCTATAGCCTTTCTCCTTGGGGTTACTCTTCAGGTAACATTGCATAACAGTTCTATTCAATTCTTTCGTTCAGTTGGTTCTGGTCCCTTTCCTTCTTCTTCTTCCTCCGACACCAGCAGTATTTGGTTGACAGCCAGGTCCCTGCTGCTGAGCCAGAGATCACCTGCTGGGTGAGAGTCTGTCACATGACATTCCAGTCTCCACTTCACCGTTATTCGAACTGTTTAGGTTCGACATTTAAACACTCTTATCGAGGAATGGTGAATGTATGGTTACATAACCACAGGTGATTTCATCAGCCCCGGTGATTTTAGTGTGGCACTATCACGCTGTAGACGAACATAAATAAACAAACAAACAAATAGGTAACCCCCCCCCCCCCCAAAAAAAAAAGACTAAGCATAAGTTTCATTGTAATGTAATGTTTGAATGTCTGACTTAGTTTTTTTTTCCTTCTCTGTCTGTCTGTTTGTTTTTCTTTTCATTTTTCTTTTCTTTTCTTTACGTTTTTCGTTGTTGCTGTGCTCTTTTGATTTTGATTTTTGGTTTTTTGATTTTTTGACCGGGTCATCAAATCAGTCTATTTATATCTTTTGATGCCTTCCTCTTTTAGTGGGGACACTACGATGCATGTCTTAGCAGGAGGTAGTGGGAGAGAATAGCGGCGGTAGCGATAATGAGGCAGTGGTGGTGGTGGTGGTGGTGCTGTGCTAGTAGTACTTAGCAGGAGGTAGTGGGAGAGAATAGCGGCGGTAGCGATAATGAGTCAGTGGTGGTGGTGATGTGATCGTAGTACTGTAGTGATGGTGTTGAAGTTGAAGTAAAAATAGAAGTTGAGGTAACTTGACTAGAGTTTTTGGCGTGGTAGTGGTGATGGTGGCGGTAGTGGTGTTGGTGGTGAAACTATTTGCCTGTCTGTCCACTTAGCCATTTTGCCATTTTTCTCTTTTTCGACTATAACATTTCTGATCCAAAATTAAATATTAAATATTGGGGCCCTATGCCGTAAAGTGATGCGCTGTGGCTTGCTGAGCGTAAAACTGTAATCTTATATTTCATTTGTAATAAGAATTATTCTATCGCAGTTGTTTTAAATAAGTAAAAATCAAAAACTTACGGGAGCGATTCCATAACGATATATATCCACCATGTGCGTTTTCTTCCCTTTTATTATTATTATTATTATTATTATTACAGTTGCATTTATCTTGCTTTATGTTCATACGAGTTATCACCAAGTCACAACCAGTGACCTCAAGAGACAACAAGGTCCGCCATGTTCAAGGAAGAACATACATACTCACACATGCATCTTTAGTGTTTAGACTTGTGATGTACTTATATTGAGAGAATCTGCCTTAGTATATGGGCAGTTCCCATTAGTACTATCTTTTGTATTTCTCCTATACGCGGGTTTCCTGGGATTTGCGATAAGTAATCATTAGCCCCCTTAGGTATCATTCCCAGAGCGCCTACAACCACTGGTATTGTTTTAGTTCTCAATTTCCACATTTTTCCAATTTCTATCTCCAGGTCCTTATACTTGCTCAATTTTTCAAATGTTTTTATAGATACATTCTTGTCTATTGGAACAGACATATCAATTAGCAGGCATACCCTCTTTTTAAAGTCCTTCAATATTATATCAGGTCTATTTGCATCTATTTTTCGGTCTGTTTGGATGCTAAAGTTCCACAAGATTGACATGTGATCTTTTTCAAATATGGAAGGTGGTTGATGCTCCCACCAATTCTTTTGATGGGGCAGGTCAAAATGCTTACACATTATCCAATGTATGTATTGTGCAGCTCTGTCATGCCTGTTTAGGTATTCGGTTGGAGCTATAGGACTGCACATTGAAATTATATGGTCAATGGTCGCTGGTTGTTTTTTGCATACACGGCATAATGGGCTGCATCCATTTTTTATTATGTTGGCTTGGTAATTTTTTGTTGGCAGACACTGATCTTGTGCTGATATAATCAGTCCTTCAGTCTCCGATTTCAGTCCAGAGGATGCCAACCACTGATGGGTTAAAGTTTTGTCAACATCAGGATTGTTAGCTCGCTCTGGGTATTTTCCATACAGAGGCTTTTCTTGCCATTTCTTAGCCAGTTTCTGTAGCAGTTCTTTCTTTGCAATTACTTTTACTTGCTTTGCTTTTTCTGTGTTTTCCATTTCAGCAGTAAATGGGACTTCTGAACTTTGTAGTCCATTACTGTATCTTTGTGCATCTTTTGTAATGGAATATGATCTTTTGATGCTTTCGTGTATCAAAACGAGTTTGATCATCCAATCATGTGATTCCCTTAGATATGTAGATAATCCAATTGTTGCAGTTTTCAACGCAATGTCTAACTCGATTAACCCACGTCCTCCTTCTTTCCTAGGGAGATATATTCTATCTATATCTGCCTTAGGGTGATGCATTCTGCGCATGGTTAAGAATTTTCGAATTTTTGTATCGAGCCTACGGATCTCTGTGCTTGACCAGTTGATGACATTGTAACTGTAGGTTACTACTGGTATGGCAAGCGTGTTTATGGCATCGATCCTATTCCTTGCATTCAATTCCGTTCTTAAGATTGCTCTTACTCTGCGGTAACATTCCTTCCTTATCCTTTCCCTCATTGTGGAGTGCTTGATTCCGTCTCCTTCACAAACACCTAGATATTTGTAAGTTTTTTCTTGATCAAGTTCTCTTATCACGTTCCCCCGATCAAGATTAATGTCTGAACTCTTCAGCAGCTTTCCTCTGGTGAACGTTGCTTTGGCGCATTTATCTAGTCCAAACTCCATTTTAATGTCATCACTGAACTGCTTCACAGTGGATAATAGCCTTTGCAATTGTTCATCATTTTTTGCAAATAGTTTCAGGTCATCCATGTAGAACAGGTGATTAATGGTTTTGTCATAGACTTTATATCCATGTTTTGTTTCATTGAGCATTTTACTTAATGGTATAAGTGCGATGCAGAATAAAAGCGGTGATAAAGAGTCACCCTGAAAAATTCCACAATTAATATTAACTTCTCCAGCTTCCAGTGATTTTGTTTCACTATTCAAAAGGAGTGTCGTTTTCCATGTCTTCATACTGAATGACAAAAACCTCCTGACAACGGGGGATATTTTGAAAATCTCTAAACATTTTTCAATCCAACTGTGTGGCAAACTATCGAATGCTTTTTTTATAATCTATCCAAGCAATCGATAGATTTTTGTGTCTATTATGACAATCTTCCAGTATCATTTTGTTAGCTGATCCTTACAGCCTTTCTGCTCAATGGGAAATAGGTCATTTGTTATCAGGTGGTCATATGTGTATTCAGTTAGGACTGATGTTAAAATTTTATACATTGTGGTCAAGCAAGTTATCGGTCTGTAATTTTTGGGATTGTTTGTCTCATCATTCTTCGGAAGCAGGAATGTAATGCCGTTAACTAGCCATGATGGTATCTTTTCTGGCTCCTTAACTATTTCATTGTAAAGTTGGGCTAACAGCTCATGAGACTCTGTGAAGGCATTTATCCAAAAGTTTTGTATTTTGTCTTTTCCTGGGGATTTCCATTTGCTGGTTTTTCTTAGAGCCAAGCGCAACTGTTCAACTGTTATATTTTCCCATGTTTGTTCCTCAAGGTGAGCTGTATCTTTCATTTGTCTGTCTATCCATGGGGCATGTATGTTATGAACTTTTTCTTCGGCCCAGATCTTTTCCCAGAATTCTTGCACTTCCTCCTTGGGTGGTATTGATTTAGCAGTTATTGTTGACTTACCAATTTTTCTGTAGAAGTTTCTTTGGTTGTTTTTGAACATATTATTGTCCTTATAGAATCTAGATCGTTTTTCAAAGTGCCTTATACGAGCAGCTTTGGCCGACACTTTTTGCTTGATTATTTCTATCAGCATGTCTATGTCACATGTTGATTTTATACTGTACTTTTTTTTCAATTTTCTAAGTTTAGTTTGTTTAACATGTTCACCTACTTTATAGTTTGTTAAAATTTCTATGTCAGATCGGAGAAGGTTTATTTGGCGATTGATGTTCTCTTGCCAAGTAGATTTCTTGTGGGAATTCCTTTGTTTTTTCATCTTCACTCCACATAAGTGAGTGGTGACTTTAGCCGATGCATAATAGAGATGATTTAAATCAGTAATGTTTAGTTTGTTTGTGATGATAATGTTTTTGAGAATTATGTTAGTCTTGTGTATTATCTTTTGGTTCTGTTTGGAGTTCTGGATCTTAGGGAGGGTGTCTCGTTGCCCCATGTCAGATTCTTTCATTTTCATCCATTCGATCATAATTTCATCCTTCAAGTTGGCAAGTTCATTCTCATTCATTTCTTTATCATTTACGATCTCATTATTTTCATTTGGAGTTTCATCCTGAGCATGCACTCCCTCCTCTTTTTCGATCCTTTCTTTAATTTGTTCTGTTGCCAGTGATTCCGCCCCAACCCTGGGGTTCGAAGTGTTACAGTTTACCTCGTTTTCACTGACACATGTTTCATTTTCCCTTCGCTGACTTTGTGCTAATAGCTTGATCTGATCAATTTCTATATCAGTTAGTAACTTTTTTCTTACAATATTTCTTCGTATATTGGCTAGTTTGTTACTGTCAATATAGCCTCTGTTTTCGGGATGTTTCTTTTTCCAGTTGATATATGTCTGTTCTGTGTTCGATGTATTTGATGGGTAGTACATGGCAGTGTAGAAAGCCTCAAGGACTTCTTTATTATCTTCCCTTGACCATTTTTCTCTCTTTTTCTTTGGATTTCTTGGTGGTGAGCATGGAGGGCCAACAGTAGGAGTATTCCGGTTATGGGAGGTCTCCAGCTCCGAAGTGATGGGAAGGTTTGAACCATTAGCTGATTTTTCGACCCCAGTCTGGTTCCTCTCTGAGGGACGCGGCCCTTTTTTACCCGGGTGACGGCCGATCCGGTATGAGATTTTATCATTAGACATTTACTTTATTTTGTCGCGTTTTATCCTTATCCGCCAAGGGGTAATCATTTCGTGTTACCACTTCTAGAACGAGTGTCAACCAAGACTAGAGGGGTCGTTCTCCCCTAGAGACACGGCTATTCCCCGCCGGCCGCCATCCCGGTATTTCTGGGTCACGGGGTTTTCTTTTTGTTGTTTATTATTATTATTATTATTATTATTATTATTATTATTATTATTATTATTATTATTATTATTATTATTGAATGCTATGGTTGACGGAGGCTCGGCTCTGTAAGGTATTGTAAATTCTGAACGCTATAACAATTGTAAATTGTTTAAAACTTTTACCAACTTGTAGACAAAAACACCCCCCTCCTCGTGAGAGGGGTCTTTCTGCCCGTTATTTGGCCCTTCGGGGTTAAATAACTACTTATTGGGGTTTTGTGCCCAATATTTATTTTAAACAAAAAAAACAACATGGCTACGAAAAAGAATTTTCATAGGTCACTCCCACTCATTCCGTCTTCTTCTTCCTCAATCGTCACTACAGCAGAGAGAAGATTGTCTCTCTCCCTCCCTTCTTTAAATGTGTCTCTCTCCCTCCCTTCTTTAAATGTGTCTCTCTCCCTCCCTTCTCTTTCGCAAGCGACGACAGAAAAGAAAAGTCTCGTGCAAAGCGTGCAAGATTTCTCCACGACGACAACGACGACGAAACAGGTGTGCGGGAAATACGAAAACCCATTTCATTCGTCTGACGTCAGGAATAATAGCAGTAGCAGCCGTAATAACAACAGCAACAGTGACAATGAAAACAACAGTAGCAGCCGCAACAGCATCAGCAGCAGCATAAACAACAACAGCATTAGCAGCAGCAACAACAACAGCAACCACAGCAACAGCGGCGGCGGCAGTAGTCGTAGTACCTGCAGCAAAAACAAAAGTAACAGCAGCTCTGACGACAACAACAACAACAACAGCAGCAAAGAAAAACCAATTTCGAAACAATCCTCATAACAAATGAGGAATTAGAGGAAGCGAAAAAGATTGTGACAAAAACTGGACACCGAGCAATCTGCAAGGCAGCGGAAAAATTTTTCGAAACCCAACAGCACTGTACGGTCACGTACCGTACAGTAAGTACAAAATCCCGTAGGGTGGAAAGAGCCACAGAGGCTCAAATACAAAAAGCATTGGGGTCTGTGTGGCAGCGGAAAACACACATGACCCGAGGCAAGAAATATGCCACCGTAGACGTACTTTTTGCCACACCCCAGGAGGCAAAGGCTCAATCCGTAGTGACCCTAAGGAGCGAGGAAATGGTGTTGGTGCCCTCCTACTGCGGGCAAAAAATTGTGAGGGTCAAACTGACCCACGCCCCCCCCCCCGGGATGGCCGCGTCTGTCCTCGTCGGAATCGAGGACAAAACAACTGTACAGAAAAAAGTAAGAGAAGATTGGGTCGACACCTCCATTGAGATGTTAATCCAAACCAACCAGGAGTGCATCGAAGCTATCCAGGATGTGATAGACTTCGATAACGGCACTCAACTGCCCATAAGTGTTGAGGGAAAACGCCCGAAATGCTTTCGTGTGGATCGAAGACTCACCTCAGGGCCTTCTGCAACGAGGAGACCCTGAGAAAGGAGAAAACCCCCCCTCCTTCCTAAACCGGCTCCACGGCTACCAGCAACAGGACAAGCGGCAACCAGGAACGATAGGTCCGTGGCACCCATACCCACGCCACGGAAATCAAAAACAGCAGCAGCAGTGGAAGTATTAACAACAACAACAACAGCAATACCAAATGCAGCTGCAACAGAGACTCCAGTGCAAACATCACCAACAACAACAAGTGAAAGAGTGGAGCTGGTACCCCTCCCCGACCTCACAGAATCAGACATGGAGTGTGAGGTGGGAGAGGGATGGCAAAAGGTCGTAAGAAGGCACAAACGCAGAAGCAGCGCATCGTCGCCTTTGAAAAGGGAGGAAAGAAATGAAAAAAGGGTAAAGTCTACTGCAAAGAGACTCACAGCAGCAACACCACCAACACCATCACCACCCACACTAGCACCACCATCACCACCGGCGACAACCCCACCGCCAACAACAACAACACCTTAACACCACCACCACAAGCACCAACATCGCAAACACTACAACAAAACACACACACCCAGCAAAAACGACAAGAAAATAGCAGAACCACACCCCACCCCCAGAAAAACAAATGCACGGCAATAAATACACACAACAAGAAACTAATGACTTACATGATTGAACACACAGATATTTCACAACACGACTACATAATACCAGCACCAATCAAACGCCAACTAACATAAGACTCCTAAAAATAGCACAGAAACAATACACAAACATTAAAACGAAATTCCCCAACGCAGTTGGTGATTTCAGAGACCTAGGAGGAACTATCGACCGAAGAGTATATTCGGACATACTCATAGAAGAGCCGATGACCAGCCGAAGGGACGATTCAACGGTCCCTTCACCAGACGATCAAGTGAAAAGGGATGGAAAAACCATCCCTCCTCTACGAAAAGTACGGTAAGTGGTCTTTCCCATCTTTTCCACTCTATTTTAAACATGACCTCACTCAGAATAGGCAGCATAAATGCGCGTGGCTTGGGGTCGTCATAGAAGCAGGGTCACCTGCTCAACGACCTCAGGTCACTAAACATAGATGTAGTGGCCATCAGCGAGACCAGAATCTCCGAAGCACGGGCATTCGCACCGATTTTCGGCGGCTACGATGTGTACGCATCTCCCAGCCGTCCTGGATCGGGGGGAGGAGTTGCTATGCTTTTTCGGAGAGGTTTGGATCTCGCCATACGGGCCATCTTCCTGGACCCAGAGGGTAAGTTGGTGGTGCTGGATGTGACCAGCGGAAACGGGCAAGCTTTCAGGCTAGTGGCCGTCTATGCCTCGACAGGAGCAGGGCGGCCTGATTTCTTCCGGCGTCTGGAGACCTTTCTTGGAACGTCCCGCTCTTTAGTGTTAGTGGGCGACTGGAACGAATCTTAGATGCACGCTGGGACTGTGTGGGATTAGCGGATAGGGGTGGAGGGTGCAAGAGCCTCACCAACCTGCTCAGGCGTTTTGAACTGTCTGACAGGTACCGATTGGATTTCCCGAATGCGCCAATGTAGACTTGGACAAATCGCATAGGGTCATCCAGATCATATCTAGATAGAGTATTTTGTAGGGAAATAGATAGGTCTAGCATAGGCTGTCCACAATTCAAGATAGTCAGCTACACGGACCACAAATTCGTGATCTGTGTGCTTGACTTAGATATGCTTCAGAGACGAGGACCCGGCTACTGGAAGCTAAACGCGTCCTTACCAGCGCGCAAGGCCTACAGAGACCGGATTAGCGAACTAGTTTAGCGGGCGTTGACGGGGGCCATCGTCAACAACAAGTGGTGGTTTGCTCTGAGCGATTAGAATAGAATCGATTAGGTTTAGTAAGGCTTTAGCAAGAGAGAAAAATAGAGCAGAGGGAGAATTAGTTAGAAAATTAGACGAGGCGCTTAGCAAAGGCATTGCGACCGACGTGCTTGCGGCGAAATTGGCCCTTGACCAATTCTTCAATGCAAAGCACGAAGGCTGCGTTGTCAGAGCTAGGATGCGTGCTCTCAGACACGAGGGGACGAAAACCGTTCAATGGGCCCGAGTGGCGGAGGCGCGTCGTGGCAATAAAGCCACGATCCGGTCTTTGGTGGACCACGACAGGCGCATGTTACTCGATCCCGGGCAAATGCATGAAGCTTTTCAGCGACACTTCGCTCAGCTGTTCGGGGCAGCGGTGGGCCGGGTCGAAGGATGGACTTTAGTGTCTACCTCGACGGACTGCCGCGGCTCTCGGCCACTGAGGCGAAGTGTTGCGAAAAGCCGATAACAGCCGCTGAAGTAAGGGAGGCAATGACTGGCTGCACAAGGGGCAAATCGCCTGGTTTGGATGGTCTGCCCTATGAACTTTACGTACAGATGCCAGACTTGTTCGGAGGCCTCTTGGCGGAAGTCTACTGCAACTGGCAACAGAACGGGAGAATTCCCAGTTCTGTGAGCCGAGGAGCGGTGGCACTGCTGAGAAAGGATCCGAACAAGGGGGATAACATAGATAATTTCCGGCCCATAACTCTGCTAAACACAGAGTTCAAGATTTTGGCCAAGGTGCTAGCAAAGAGGTTGGCGCTTGTCGTTGGTGGTCTGGTGGGAGAGGCGCAGACATGCGCCATTCCCGACAGATCCATCCACGACAACCTCCACCTCATGCGATACATCGTAGAGAGGGTAGCTAGGGAACCTGGCACGGGTGGGTCCTTGATCAATTTAGATCAGTCGAAAGCTTTCGATAGGGTCGACCATCGTTACCTAGCGGCAGTCCTGAGGGCGGCTGGCTTTGGGCCCGTCTTCAGAGGCTGGATCGCTGCCATGCACAGCGACATCTGCTCTGTGGTGAGAGTGAACGGTCACCTGTCGGAACCGTTCAACATCATGCGCTCGGTCCGCCAAGGATGTCCCCTCTCGTCCCTCTTGTACGTATTGACTCTCGAGCCATTACTGCACAAACTGGAGACGTTGAGGGGCATCCCGCGCGAACTAGGATGCGGAAGATCCGTGTCAGCATATGCGGACGATGTCACCGTAGTGGTGTCGAACGCCAAACACATCGAGGCGATCGGCACTACACTAAGAGAATACGAAGCGGTGACAGGAGCAATGATCAACCAGGAGAAGTCAGTGGGCCTGCAGCTCGGCACCTGGAGAGGCAGGTCCATGCCGTCCAACAGCGTCGTCGGACGCTGGACAGACGGACCGGTTAAATTGCTAGGGGTCTGGTTCGGTCCGGACCTCCAGACGGACAAAAACTGGGACGAGGTGACGAGCAGGGTGGCTTCTCTCACCCAGAAATGGGCGGAGAGGAAGCTTTCCTTGAAAGGTCGAGCGGAGGTGGCTAACGCGTACATCGCGTCTGTCATCTGCTTCCGCCTGACCGTCGTACCTTGTCCTAAGCCTCGCCTGACTGCGCTGGAGCGTTTGCTCTTTCGCTTTTTGTGGAAGGGACGCGCTCCGATGGTCAGGCGGTCCATCTGTTGTCAACACCCGCTACGTGGAGGGCTGGGCATGCCGTGGCTGATGATGCGCAGGCACGCGCTCAGGCTACGACATCTCCACCTCTTCCTCGACGGTGATCAGGTGTGGTCGCCGTTTGCTAGACACGTATTTCCCCAGCTCGTTTCCTTGACGGAGCTGCAGTCCTGGGTCAAGCGAAGACCGAGAGGGAGCGCCTGGAGACTGGAATGTCTTCAGGCGCTCACAGCCCTCGACCAATCGGGCAATGTGATCGGTGGAAACTCCACCTCGGCGTTCTATAGAGGATTAGTGGAGGGGAAGAGCGACGACGTACTTGGGGAAACTCTAGGCGTCGACGAAAATCAACTAGCCAATCTCTTCGGAAGAACTTTCGGGCCAGGGCTTATGGACAACTTCCAGAAATCTCTGGCCTGGCAGTGCTACCGAGGAGCCTTGCCAGTTCGGGATAAACTCTACAGGCATGGAGGTGCCGTCAGCCGGGCATGTCCGAGATGCGCGCAGGGCGACGAAACCGTCCTGCACGCACTCGTCCAGTGTCCGAAAATTGCTGACTTGTGGGTTTATGTCGAACACCTGCTGTCGCGTTTAGGACGGATCCGGCTATCATCTGAGTCCATCGTGAGGATTGCCCCGCCCTCCTCCTTTAGCCGGGAAGGGCAGGCAGTTTTTATCTGTCTGGTGGCCATGGCGAAAGAGATAGTATGGTGGACACGTTTGATAGGGCTGAAGACGAGCACTTTCCTCTTCGGTGATGCTCTGATTGACTTTTTAAAATTTCATTTGAAAAGGAAAATCAGAGTAGAGAGGGAAGTGCTCTCTTCCCAGCATTTTGTTGAAAGATGGGTGAGAGAAGCAAGAATGGCCCGAGTGAATGGGCCTACTCTGAGTATATATCTGTAAATTAAAGGTGGAAAACTGGGAGAGGGCACTTGCCTTGGTGGTCAGGGTCATTGTGGCCTTTTACTGGGCTTTCTCCACAAATGTCCCTCCGAAGTCTCCCCCCCTATTGGGGAATTTTTCATTGTTATTTTTTGTTACATCCTCTGTTTTTGTTTTTTACACGCAGAAATGCCCATTTGTACCGTCCTGTATTGTCCTGCACTGTCCTTAATGTCTACTTTATGTAAACCCTTGTGGTTAATAAAGAAATCATTATTATTATTATTATTATTATTATTATTATTATTTAAGTCTCAATCATTGATGTTATTTAACTTGAAAGTTTGTTGAAATGAATATCAAGCCGCTACTTGCAGCCTCAGATATTCAGGACGTATCGCAGGGTTCTTACTATTCCCAGCAAGCATACCTTTTGAAGTGTTCCAAAAAAAGGGCTGGACTAATGTTCTTTAACCATCCTTGAAAACTATTTGAGATAGTACCTAGTGCTCCTATGATAATCGGGACGACCTTGATCTCATGACAGTCCCAAATCCTTTTTAACTCCCACTTTAAATCCTGATATCGGTTAAAATGTTCCTTCCCCTTTTCTTGCATTCTCGTGCCAAATAGACAGGCTACATCTATAATCAGGAACAATCTTTTTTGCTTGTCAAAAACCACCAGGTCGGGCCTATTGTGTTCTAATTTCTTGTCCCTCTGTATCCTGAAATCCTATAGCACCTTCACTTAATCGTTTTCTATCATCGACTCTAGCTTATGCCTATACTACTTCTATGATCCTACAAAGTGAGCTAGCCTCCTCCTTGTCAATATGGTCTTTCACCCACTTCGGTTTATTATTATTGTTATCCGCCGAGGTTAACTTTGCCTTTCATCCTTACGGGGTCGATAAAATAAAGCACCACTAACGTACTGGGGTCGATTTAATCGACTTCCCCCTCTCCCCAAATTACTGGTCTTGTGCCTATACTAGAAATAATTATTTGTTGGCAGTGGATTGGCAGTATCGGTAGAGAGTCGGACGCCATGCTTTCCAGCATAGTTACGTCCCTTTACGTTCTGAGTTCAAATCCCGCCGAGGTTAACTTTGCCTTTCATCCTTATGGGGTCGATAAAGTAAAGTACCAGTAATATACTGGGTAATTGCTGGCCGTGTGCCAAAAGTAGAAACCTAAGGTTTCAAGTCCCAATATTGACCATATCTGCAGAAATGTAAGAGGAATCAAAATGGTGATCTTCAGGCACCTATATGAAGATAGGTCACAATTTCGATCGCTCTTACATTTCTGTAGATATGGTCAATACTGGGCCTTGAAACCTTAGGTCGCTCTTTTGTTCTCTGTATTATTAATAAACAATATATTTCTGCTCTCTCCCCGATTAAGCTGTTTTACTTTTTACTTTTCTCCACCCACGGTTATTGCTACACACACACATACATGCATATATATATATATATATATATATATATATATATATATATATATATATATATATATATATATATATATATATATATATTGTTATATATATATATATATATATATATATATATATAACTAAGGAGGTGTGGTAAGGAGCCAGGTGGACCATAACGCACCAGAGTACTTCATACTTAGGGTAGTAGAGTGGGTAATATGAACATTTTTAATTCCGACGGCAGAGCTCAAGCCGTTTCGAAATAGTCGTCGAAATGTAAGTCCAAAGAACCATTAGTTAAAATATATACAGTATTTCCTCTCCTAATCAGTATAAATCAACCACATAAAAAATCATTTAAACGAGGCTATAAGTTTAAAATGTATTTATGAAGTAATAATAGACAAATGATACAGACTATTTCCCGCGATGTAATATATATATATATATATATATATATATCAACTAGAAATTGATTGACATATATATATATTTGAAATAAACACATGAAACAATCACAGGGGATAATTTGTAAAGTGTGTAATCACACATAGCTATATATATCTATATATATATAAATATATATATATTGTTATACTTGGGGAGGGTCATATTTGTGTAATAATATTGCCAGAATTAATAACAGAACACACTCGCTGTTTGGTTGGTTTTCGCTTCTGTGTCTTTTATATCGGTTAATTTAATTTATTCGGTCCTCAATGTTACCATTGACTGACCAACGGTCAAAAATACAGATATAATATAGACACAAACACATATATATAGTCTAACAAAGTTCTTTCGTTGCACATCTGCAACATCGTCACTGGTACTATTATGTTTCCTCCTGATGTATTGTAGGCCTACGCCATCTTTTCAAGTATAACAATATTTGTTTCGTCACACGATTTCATATCAAAAACACCGCAAAACTAATTCATCGCCGTTATATATATATATATATTTTCTTATTTTACGTCTCTCATATTATTGTTCTGCTACCCCATGCATTGAACCACATAGTTACTAAGACAAAACCTATATATTTGCTAACATAAGTATGCATCTGTGTATATATATGTTACTAGATATACTAATTCTTTATAATTATCTCCAAAATTATTTGTCGAGCAAAAATGGCCAAAACTGGTGCTATAGTAACAGTACGGCTGCTGTCTTACTAACAAACCACTATCCACTGATTGACCTCGATGTCACGTGATTGATTCTTTTGAATTTGCCACCGATGCAGTAGGCAGTGATTTTATCAATGGCTTGGAATTAGTCCTCGCTTTGCTTTTTCCATCCACTGAATTATTTTTGTATAAGTTCCCTGTGTCCACGTATTGCCTGGAAACTTAGCTGAGAATAGACTTCCCAGATGACGAAAGGCTTCTCCGTGCTCTCTTCGGATAGTACGTTTAATCCCTTTCAGAAACTAATTAGTTGGGAGTGAAATTTAAGTAAGTAAGTTAATTTTATAATTTTCTTATTTTACGTCTCTCATATATATATATATATATATATATATATATATATATATATATATGAATTAGTTGAAGGTCGGACGCCATACTTTGCAGCACAGTTACGCCCCTTTACGGATTGCGTTCAAATCCCGCCGAGGTTAACTTTGCCTTTCATCCTTACGGGTTCGATAAAATAAAGTACCAGTAACAGTAATGCACTAAGATAATTGCTGGCCTTGTGCCAAAAGTAGAAACAGTTATATATATATATATATATATATATATATATATATATATATATATATATATATATATAATTAACTGTTTAACAAGGTTCAATGAATTCATCAATGAATAAAGTTTCACAATAGATTATAAGCACTCTACAGTGAGGTTTTCTGGAGTTATTAATATTACTTCAAAATATTAATAAATATAGACATTCATGTGGTCAAATATATTTTATTATACATATTTCAGAGATACTGAGCTATTTCAACAGTACGTCCTCATCAGATAAAATAAGTTGATTCCTGACATACCTTGACTATGTTCATGGTTATAATTTAGTCATGGCAGTGATTAGTTATGACAAAATTCGATATTTATATACCTTAAGTTGAAACATGAAAAATTACATATAATATAGAGGGTGCGTATGAGAATGTGTAAAATGGTATATAAATAACTAATAATATATAATACATGAACTTATATATCTGTTAAAAATTTAAATAATAATAATATATTCATACCTCATTATTGTTGATAGTGGAAGTGATAGATCGAGATAGCAAATCACGAGGAAAGAGATAAAAAAAGGAGATTTGATCGTAGGAACAAGAGAAGGGAGAAATGATCAAATGATAGAGAGAGGAAAATAAGTTAAATCGTATAATCAAAGGGAAGGAGATATGTAATGTAACATGTAAGTAGCGTATAATTAAATAGGGGGAAAGAATAATGCGTGACCGTTTATTTTCAAATTTTAAGTTAATTAAAAATAGTCAATTAATCAAATGACAGAAGATTTTAGACTATAAAATTTTAAAGGATTTAAATCCTTTAAAATTTAAATCCTTTAAAATTTAAATCCTTTAAAATTTAAATCCTTTAAAATCTTATTATTGTATTATATCTTAGTTCAAGCAAATGTAACGTGAAAGAGATAAATCTAAGTTTATCATAACTCCAAAGGTATTCACAAGTATATTTAAAAGTATATTAAAATCAAGAATATAATCAATATATTAGTAAAAAAACATTAAAATTAAAATGTTATTAATAAGTCATAAAGCATTATAAATGTATTTAATAAGATATTATTAAACCAGATTTATCTAGATATACACATTTGTATAATTTATATATAGACTATAAATTTTAAGGTTTAAGACGATATTAGTCACTTATATGTAGTATAATTACTGTTAAGAGTGTTATAAATTTAATTCAACTAGATTTTACCGTATTTAAAATTTTACATAAATTTGCCGGTTAGACTGATAGCTCCCTCTAAGTCGGACATTGGAGTAATCAGTAAAAATATTATTGATAGAATTTTACCAACATTGAAATTGAAGTCAAAGCTGAGCTTATGGAAGGACACTAGTGAAGTAATTGACTGGTTTAAAAATATAGAAAATAAGAAAAATCTCAAATTTATTCAAATGGACATAGCAAGTTACTACTCATCTATTACACCTAACCTCTTGAATAAGGCTTTGTCTTACGCTTACAAACATACAGATCTAACTAGCGAGGAGATTAATATCATATTAACGGCTAATTAATTTTAATAATGAGTTTTGGACCCGATCGGATAGGAATAGAAATTTTGACATTACCATGGGGTCATCTGACTCTGTACAAATTACCGATCTTCTAGGAATTTTTATCCTCAATATGGTAAATAGAAAATTGCCGGAGATTACCGGTAGTTTATACAGGGATGATATTTTATTTACTGTAATTAAGCATAGCAATACAGAACTAAATAGGGTTAAGAAAACAATAATAGAATTCTTTAAAAATGATGACCTCAAATTAGAAGCTGAAAGTAGCACTAAGGTAGTTAACTTCCTTGATGTCACCCTTAATTTAAATTCAGGACTATATTACCCCTTCCATAAGCCCAATGAAAACCTAAATTATGTTAACTATTACTCACTCAAATCACCCTAAATCCGTGAAAAATGCAATAGTCAATAGTGTTTAAATCCTTTAAAATCTTTTTATTGTATTATATCTTAGTTCAAGCAAATGTAACGTGAAAGAGATAAATTTAAGTTTATCATAACTCCAAAGGTATTCACAAGTATATTAAAATCAAGAATATAATCAATATATTAGTAAAAAAACATTAAAATTAAAATGTTATTAATAAGTCATAAAGCATTATAAATGTATTTAATAAGATATTATTAAACCAGATTTATCTAGATATACACATTTGTATAATTTATATATAGACTATAAACTTTAAGGTTTAAGACGATATTAGTCACTTATATGTAGTATAATTACTGTTAAGAGTGTTATAAATTTAATTCAACTAGATTTTACTGTATTTAAAATTTTACATCAATTTAAGTATACAAAAAAAATTTATCAACTTGGATCTAAGGAGATAAATACTATAAATGTATAATCATATCCTCGTGAATCGTAAATAACCTTTCAAAGTAATTAAACGGTTTACAAGCCTGAATACATTAAAGGTATGAAATATATAAGATATAAGATTTCGAAAATACGAAAACCAAAATTAAAGGTATTTAAACAATCTAAAGGTCATACGTACTCAACAAGAGATCAGGTTAACAATTTCAATGTTAAGGTAGAAACCCTTAATCTAATATTAATAATAGTATAAATAATAAAAGCATTACAAGAATTTTTAATCTGAGCCAATATTGTTTCACACTCAGAGTTATTAATAAACGTCTAAATCATTTCACATTTATTCAATGTTTTTTCCTGATTTTTTTGTGAAGCTTGGAATGTAGATGTAGCTTTGTGCAAGCAATTTGAGAATAATTCACTTTTTTTGTTAATTAACTTATCATAATTAGTAATTATTAATAGGGTCTCCATATCGCAAAGATTGCAGTTAGGTGATACGGAGGAATTAATGTAGACTTGGCTATTACAAAGTTTTGACCAAAATATTGAGTACTCTAAATTTTTGTCTTTTAAGGACCTTATGAGTTGTGATAAAGAGGTGGAGAATATCTTATCTGGATTCGAAAAAGAGTGTTTGTGATTCGAATATATTAATTTAAAGCTCGATGAGGTTGCTCCTATATAGTTGTAGGTGATGTTAGTTGCTTTAACAGTACATTTATAAACTAGGTTCTTGTCAAGACAATTATTTTGCAGAGGGCAATTCGATCTATTTCTACAGTTACATTTCGATTTACTGTTATTATTATAATTTAAACTGTACACGTTATCATTGTTAATAGTTGGAGGTGTTCTGTTGTGAGTGCTTAAGTTAATGTTATTGTTATTCACAGTATCAATATTATTGCTAATGTTAATATTGCCATTATCCCTAATTGTTTGTTGGTTATGATTAAGAATTCTACTATTTATTTTTGCAATGTTCTGTGCCATATTCATAGTTGTAGAGTAAGATCGCTTAATTGTATGTCTATTGAATATAGAATGGTGTTTATGTGTACTGGGAAAGCATTTATCTAAAGTCTTAAAGAATAAATTTGCCAGGGGGTGTTTTGATAGCTAAAGATGCGGGAGGTGCATACCAAATCACTGCTTTGGTTCTGATTTTTTTCCGAGATTTATTCACGACATTATCATTTTTATTTATATTTAAATAATTTTTAGAGTCCGCTTTATTTATGTTATTCGTATTTTTACCTAATTTATAATTCGAATTAGTATTATCTAGATATTCAATATTATTTTTATATCCTGCCGGGATATTATTTTTATATCCTGCCGGGATATTATTTTTATATACTGCCGGGCGGTAGATTGGCAGTATCGGTAGAGGCTCGGACGCATAGTTACGTCCCTTTACGATCTGAGTTCAAATCCCGCCGAGGTTGACTTTGCCTTTCATCCTTACGGGGTCGATAAAATAAAGTACCAGTAATGCACTGGGTAATTGCTGGCCTTGTGCCTAAAGTAGAAACAATTATTTTTATACCCTGCCTTATGTAATGCCTCATTATAATATCCAGCTTTTTCATCAAAAATGGATTTGTTAGCGGATAATCTAGTTAAGCATTTTTGAACACTATTGACTATTGCATTTTTCACGGATTTAGGGTGATTTGAGTAATAGTTAACATAATTTAGGTTTTCATTAGGCTTATGGAAGGGGTAATATAGTCCTGAATTTAAATTAAGGGTAACATCAAGGAAGTTAACTACCTTAGTGCTACTTTCAGCTTCTAATTTGAGGTCCTCATTTTTAAAAAATTCTATTATTGTTTTCTTAACCCTATTTAGTTCTGTATTGCTATGTTTAACTACAGTAAATAAAATATCATCCCTATATAAACCACCGGTAATCTCCGGCAATTTTTTATTTACCATATTGGGGATAAAAATTCCTAGAAGATCGGTAATTTGTGCAGAGTCAGATGACCCCATGGTAATGTCAAAATGTCTATTCCTATCCGATCGGGTCCAAAACTCATTATTAAAATTAATTAGCCGTTAATATCATATGAATCTCCTCGCTAGTTAGATCTGTATGTTTATAAGCGTAAGGCAAAGCCTTATTCAAGAGGTTAGGTGTAATAGATGAGTAGTAACTTGCTATGTCCATTTGAATAAATTTGAGATTTTTCTTATTTTCTATATTTTTAAACCAGTCAATTACTTCACTAGTGTCCTTCCATAAGCTCAGCTTTGACTTCAATTTCAATGTTGGTAAAATTCTATCAATAATATTTTTACTGATTACTCCAATGTCCGACTTAGAGGGAGCTATCAGTCTAACCGGCAAATTTATGTAAAATTTTAAATACGGTAAAATCTAGTTGAATTAAATTTATAACACTCTTAATAGTAATTATACTACATATAAGTGACTAATATCGTCTTAAACCTTAAAATTTATAGTCTATATATAAATTATACAAATGTGTATATCTAGATAAATCTGGTTTAATAATATCTTATTAAATACATTTATAATGCTTTATGACTTATTAATAACATTTTAATTTTAATGTTTTTTTA
The DNA here is from genome assembly GCA_964016885.1 of Eledone cirrhosa. Classification (NCBI taxonomy): domain Eukaryota; kingdom Metazoa; phylum Mollusca; class Cephalopoda; order Octopoda; family Eledonidae; genus Eledone; species Eledone cirrhosa. The sequence continues at coordinate 260,513,891 of OZ024740.1, read as the reverse complement.
CTAATATATTGATTATATTCTTGATTTTAATATACTTTTAAATACACTTGTGAATACATTTGGAATTATGATACACATAAATTTATCTCTTTCACGTTACATTTGCTTGAACTCAGATATAATACAATAATATAAATCCTTTAAAATTTTATAGTCTAAAATCTAATGTCATTTGATTAATTGACTATTTTTAATTAACTTAAAATTTGAAAATAAACGGTCACGCATTATTCTTTCCCCCTATTTAATTATACGCTACTTACATGTTACATTACATATCTCCTTCCCTTTGATTATACGATTTAACTTATTTTCCTCTCTCTATCATTTGATCATTTCTCCCTTCTCTTGTTCCTACGATCAAATCTCCTTCTTTTCTCTCTCTTTCCTCGTGATTTGCTATCTCGATCTATCACTTCGACTATCAACAATAATGAGGTATGAATAAATTATTATTATTTAAATTTTTAACAGTTATATAAATTTATGTATTATATATTATTAATTATTTATATACCATTTTACACATTCTCATACGCACCCTCTGTATTATATGTAATTTTTCATGTTTCAACTTAAGGTATATAAATATCGAGTTTTGTCATAACTAATCACTGCCATGACTAAATTATAACCATGAACATAGTCAAGGTATGTCAGGAATCAACTTATTTTATCTGATGAGGACGTACTGTTGTAATAGCTCAGTATCTCTGAAATATGTATAATAAAATATATTTGATCACATGAATGTCTATATTTATTAATATTTTGAAGTAATATATATATATATATATATATATATATATATATATATATATATATATATATATATAAATACATTAGCGGAGAACGCTAATAGCGATACTCCGGCCAAATCCCAACTCACTCAACAAACATTAGGAAATAAGTGAATATATTCCTAATTAAAAGTTCGGGGTGCTAACTAATTGTATTGTGTGGAAAATTGGCTGTATTATTTTATATGAAATATATCGAATATATCTCTTCCCAGACGGACGTCTCGTTTCATTATAAGATTCCTACAATTTGGGTGAAATTATACCAATTTATGTAGAAGCTTGCATAAGATCATCAGATACTTATTCAAGTGGGCTCTTATAATTCTTCAGGGGGTGCCCAATAATACTAATATTGATAATCAAATCAACATCAGTATTTAGCGATAATCAACATCAGTGCTTGATGTAGCTGCCAGGTTGTTCTTCTAGCAGTTCTAAAGAAATTCTCAAACTGATTCAAAAATGATGAAGAAGATTACCGCCAAAAAAACAATACATGCGCAGGACAAGGAATTCTAAAAGGAATTCAGGCCACGTGCTAGAACTCAATCGCTGGAAATAGTCTTTATCATTTGTCTATTATTAGTTCATAAGTACATTTTAAACTTATAGTCTCGTTTAAATGAATTTTTATGTGGTCGATTTATACTGATTAGGAGAGGAAACACTGTATATATTTTATCATCTAATGGTTCTTTGGACCTACATTTTTATATATAGCTCTGATTAATAATTATTTGCTTAATTAATTCTTCATTGAACCACACTGTGAATGGTTGCCAAACTCATATATGCATCTGTGACTATGTCTAAGTATATATATATATACCCTTTGAATTTAATATATACTCCCGTAAGGTTGAGTAAGACTTTAGGCAGTATTCGGCTGCGCTTTATAGCAACCAGCCTACTCGCCGACAGGCACCAATCACGAACTTTCTGCCTTGACGCTGGCCACGTGATAGTTCTTAGTCATTTTGAATTCATTTCTGGCGAGGATCATGGTAGAAGAAACTTAGTCCAGTCTGGGGTATCTCCTGATGAGTTCCAAGCCTCGTAGATTTATCCAAGACCGGGTATATCCAAAAAGCGGAACGAAACCACCGGTTGGTAGAGACTAAGAGAATTTTGGTAACATTTAGGTGCATTTTTTCTTCAAACTTCTATTTTGTACCTAATTCCGTGTAGTTAACTATTTGTCTAGTCAATTTCTATAGGCTAAAAGAAATAATTAGATAAGTGTCATATGGACATCACGGAAAATAATCTGTATTATTTGTCTATTGTTTCTTCATAAGTACATTTTAAACTTATAGCCTCATTTAAATGATTTTTATGTGGTTGGTTTATACTGAGTAGGAGAGGAAACAGTGATATATTTTATCTAATGGTTCTTTGGACTTACACACACATATATATATATATATATATATATATATATATATATATATATATATATATATATATATATATATATATATATATATATATATATATATATATATGTAGAGGTTATATTTAATTTGTTGGGATACAACAAGCAAAATATTTTTATAACTGATATAAAGCACTCAACAAATTAATTGGAGTAAAAATACAATATATTAACAAATGGAAACTATATTTATAAAACCATATTTATTTCATTATACATATTCCAAGGGCCACCAAGGCAGATTATGGTGCGCTTTCATCAGATAAAATATAATATAGAATAGTTTTATAAATAAATATTGACATAACCTGAAAAATGCAACCTTCATGGTTTGAGTCTCCAGGATAGTGGAGATATTAGATTTATTGTTGGTTTATTATGCAAATTAGTGTCGGAAAGGTTGAAATAACAGCATATTTAAATTACGCCGTTGGAAGAGGGAAAAAAAAAGAAATAGAAAAAGAAAGAGAAAGAGAAACAACGTGAGTATATTTAAGTGGGAGACAATATTAGTTATAAGGACAGTAATAGCGTAATTATTGTTTACGTTATGAGAGAAGAAGCGAAGAAATGAATATATTGTGGATGAATAATAGCCGGATTCATTATAATGATAGGTTGAGGAATTTTATCTAGCGTTTAATTAATAAATTTGATTAAATGTTTAATTAATAATTTATCAATTCAATCAGTAGTTTAAATGTGTATGTTAAAAAAAACTTTTATTTATATTTATATATACTATTAAAAAATATACTATTATTACAAAACCATATATATTATTATTATTATAATAAGATATATATTATTATCATTAATTATTAAAAAATTATTAAAAAAATATTAAAAATTAATTATTAAAAAATTGTATCCGAACAATTTTAACCCATGGAAATTCAGAGAGTTTACAGAAGAATAATCCCTTATTTGTATTATAATTATAATAGCAGTACAACGTAAAGGAAAATTGTTAGTGATTTATTAATAATTCAGGTAACTCTAAGGATTAAATGCTACAAGGTTAAAAAGTTAAAAATTTAAATTTTCCTCTTTAATAATGTAATTAGAGTATGAATCTTATGTTATTTTATAGTAAGTTATAAATTTATAAATTCACAATTTTAGCTGTCATACAGTTATAACTGTTAAAACATAAATTCGCTTGCTATAACGTCATAACATAGAAATTATAATATTTAAAATGTTCATAGGAATATATCCAAAGCATAAACCATACACACTTTCATAAGAGTATATTTATAGAATATATTTAAAGCATAAATTTTAGGTTATACCATATACATCAAAATCACTATGTTTATCTCATATATATATAAATAAATATTTTGATATATATATATATTAAGCATTTGAAAAATATAAGAATATAGAAATATAAAATACACAATATAAAATATGAATTACAATGAATTAAAAAAATATAAGAATATAGAAATATAAAATACACAGTATAAAATATGAATTATAATTTTCTTATACCCATCAGAGGAATTTTCAAAAAATTTTCTTTTAATCTTTCAGTACGTTTATCAAGAAAAATTTCCAAGAAAAGATTTTTTCTTTAAGAGAGTTATAAGCAGTCGCATGAAGGAATCTAATGATTTATCGGTAGGTGTAATAAAGATTAGTTATGTATTACATTTTATATATATATTTAAACGTTGAGTTCAACCGATGTTTACAAGAACTGAAAAGATTATTCCTTAAATTAACAGAATTTTTACTTTTTAATATAAAGAATATTTCCTCTATACAAAGAGAACAATTTTCAGATGAAGCATTGAATGGAGGAGCTTTGGAGATAATATTCCAAAGTAAAGAATAGTTAGTGTTCTTTGGTTTAAGGTCCCATAGTAAATTAGATAGAGAAGTTGAAGATTTTTTATTTATATTCGTAAAAGAGCATTTATGGTTATTAAAACGGGACTTAAAATTTGTGGAGGTAGAGCCTACATAATTAAATGAATTTAAATTAGTTTTTACGTTACAATTATATACTATATTGTTAACTAAACAATTGTTATTTAGCGGACAGTTAGACTTATTTCTACAGTTACATTTATCAAAATTTAAGTTCCTAGGAGCCGTATTATTAAATTGGATATTGCTGGGGTTATTAATGGTATTCTGATTAGGTTTTAAGTTTCTATTATTAATTCTATTAATATTCTGCGCCAAATTACTGGTGGTGGAATGCGATAAGTTTATAGTATGTCTATTAAATATTGAGTAATACCTATGTGTTCTAGAGCTTTAAAGAATAATTTAGCAATAGGAGTTTTAATACTTAATGAGAAAGGGGGAGCGAGCCATAATATATTCCTAGTTCTACTTCTTTTTTTGTTTTTCGAATTATTGTAAGGTTTCCTATTATAGTTGTTAAAATTATGGTTAGTTGTCATATAATTATTATCATTATTATCTCTTTCTTTTTCTATTTCGTTTTTTTCCTCTTCCAACGGCGTAATTTAAATATACTGTTATTTAAACCTTTCCGTCACTAATTTGCATAATAAACCAACAATAAATCTAATATCTCCACTATCCTGGAGACTCCAACCGTGAAGGTTGCATTTTTCAGGGTATGTCAATATTTATTTATAAAACTAATCTATATTATATTTTATCTGATGAAAGCGCACCATAATCTGCCTTGGTGGCCCTTGAAATATGTATAATGAAATAAATATGGTTTTATAAATATAGTTTCCATTTGTTAATATATTGTATATATATATATATATATAAACGGAAAAAATGAAACGAAATTTCATTTCTCACTCTTAGTACGGCTGTTACTTAAATATAAGTATGTATACGTACATACATATATGTATACAGATGTACAGTAGTATGTATATATATATATACATACATGCACACATATATATATGTACGTATGGATTCACCGAACATTTATTATAATGCTCGCTGTGTTTGTAAACAAACATCCCGAATTAAGCCGTACAGTGTCTAATAACCATCGTTGCTCATTTGTTCAACACTGACAAAGGAACGCTGTACTAGTTTCAAGCTTATTAGCTATCGTCAGCAACGTATACCTTCCTGCCAGATGATTGAAATAAGAACTTATAAAATAGACCCATTCGATATAAACTTCGCACTTATTTTCATAATGGGGTTGTTGACCTGCTATCTTTGACATTCGCTATTCGATTCCGCTCACTTGGACACGTTCGTAAAGAGAAAAGAAAAATCACTTCTTTAATATATTGTTATCACCTTTGCAATTATTTGACATTTAATTCTATTTTCATCTTTAAATGTAATTGGCATATTGCTGTCTCGCTGCCACCATGTTATATTATTGTTTTAAACAACTAAAGTAGTCATTTTTTAACGTGTTAATTTATTTCGCCATCTTAATTATATTTTGTTTTAAATATTAAATCACGTGACATCCATTTTTTTTGTGCGAAGGGACGTTCGCAGAGTCGTTGGAACGTCTGATAGAATGCTTTGCGGTATTTGTTCCGACTCTGTTCTCTGAGTTCAAATCCAGCAGAAGTCGTCCTTTCGAGGTCGATAAAAAATCCAGTACTGGGGTCGATTCATTTTCTATATTTCTTTCTCACTTCCATTCTCTCATTCTCTGTCCTTCTCTGGGAGGGATGGAGAAGGGATGGGCTCCACCATATTTAAAAAAACGCCCTAGAAACGCTGCCCCTACAACACCCGTTAGGAGTTACATAAAAGGACATAATTTATGAAAACCTATATCTGATTCCCTTTAAACCGAACAGTTTTCTCAGTTCATCCATGCTTTGTCATTCATGCATATTAATATTGCACATCCATCGGGATATGCTCCTTCATTTCTATCCAGTCTTCATTATCGTCTGCATTCACTGCATTCACTGCATTCACTGCACACAAGCATCACACATCCGGTCTTGCAAGAAAATACTAATTATACAAATATTAACTTAACACACCAATATTAAAACATCTAAATGACAATGTAAGGAGTAAATCTGTATGTGTTATGTATATGTGAGTGTGTCTAGGAGTATGTGTGTATGTTTGAGTATATATGTGTATGTATGAGTGTGTCTATGACTGTGTACGTGTATATGAATACTTGTATGTATGCGTGTCTATGAATATGTATGGATGTTTCTGTATGTGTGTGCACGACTGGGTGTATGTATATGGGTATGCTTGAGTATACATGTGTGCATGTGCAAATGAATTTGTGTGAATATGTGAATAAGTCTGCGTGTATGTGCGAGTACTTCTGTGTGAATATGTGTATGTGTGAATGCATCTGTATGAATGTGGGTGTGTTTCTGTGTCTTTGTGTGTATGTGTGTGTACCTACTGTCACTAGGGGAGGTACTGGTGTATAGAACACATCAAATGACACTTTCTGGGAAGTGACACCAAAATTACTGTCTATCATCTATAATATATTGTGTTGTTTATATATATAAAAATATCCCTGTAGATCTATTCCAGAAATATACTGAAGTTTTAACACCCCATATTAACATATTGCTGTTTTATTGTATGTATATTAATTAGGTGTCAATTAGGTAAAGTGACACTCATTAGAGAGTCATATGGAATGTTTCCTTCTATTTGTTCCAGCTCTATGTGTTTTGTGTTCAAATCCTGCTGAGGTCAACTTTGACTATTGTTTTGAGGTCGATAAAGTTCCAGTAAAATACTAAAATCGATTCTCTACCTCCTCTCTCTAATTCCCTTCTCATTCGCCTGTTTATCACAGGATTATCAAACAAGATGAGCCTGTGATACACAGGCGAAACTCCAGAGTAAAAAGATTCACTATTTCGCCTAATAAAATGAATATTTAAACTCTACTTGGGTATTAAGTACATTTTCCCCCCAGCCGTCAAATACATACGGATATATATATACACACACATATATATATATAAAACTACCTGATCAAACTAAAACTCCAAGTTTCCGAGATTTAAAATTAGATGTGGAAAATACCTACCAGCTTGTATTGAAGGTTTGTTAACCTTTCTCTCACCCTCCCTCTTTCTCTTTCTCGCTCTACTTCTCTCTCCCTCAGATAATGATGATGGTGATTATATATATATAAGAGGCTAACGGAACTAGCATAAGTTTCCCCTGCTAATACCGGTTGTATCTCAGCGTACTTAATAGCTGAGGTTATGTATAAATCCCAGGGCGGTGGATTGGCAGTATCGGTAGAGGGTCGTACGCCATGCTTTCCAGCATAGTTACGTCCCTTTACGATCTGAGTTCAAATCCCGCCGAGGTTGACTTTGCCTTTCATCCTTACGGGGTCGATAAAATAAAGTACCAGTAATGTACTGGGTAATTTCTGGCCTTGTGCCAATAGTAGAAACAGTTATGTATAAATCCCAGAGTACACACAAAGTTATTTGCCTCGATACAACACAGTCTGTGTTGGCTATAAATGCGACAGGTGACACAGCAATACTGAAATCCTTTCGCGTCATCAAAATACCGTCAATCGATTGGATAGTGGTTCAGAAATTAACGTGGCTGGGAGTCGAGATTCTATTCTTCGACCCTTCCATAAAAACTCAACCAACATATCTCAGATCAAACACAAGTGAGTGAAAAAATAGATTAGAGAAAAATCTGTCTCGTATCGCTGTACAATAGAAAGGTAGCATTCAGCCCTAGTCTCCAAGTACCATGGCAATACGGTGCGACAGTAAACAATGGTAGTATCTAAAACCGTTCCCGAAATTTAATGCCAGCAGACAATTAGACAGCGATACAGAGTTAGCGCGCTGGTTAGAATTTGAATTTGGAATATTCCAACCAGCCACGTGCTCAATACCAATCAATTTCACATGTATGGGCCAATAGGTGAGTAAGAGAGAAAGATAGAACAGGTATTAGAGCGTACATTAAACAAAATACAATAAAAAATGTGGAAAGTTGCTTAACTTAGTGTGTGTGTGTGTGTGTGTGTGTGTGTGTGTGTGTGTGTGTGTGTGTGTGTGTGTGTGCACTGTAAAGTGGTCATGTATGTGTCACGATAAAAAGAGCCCAGTCCACACTGTAAAGTGGTCGTGTTGGTGCCACGATAAAAAGCACCCAGGACACACTGTAAATGTGGTTGGTGTTAGGAAGGGCATCCAGGTATAGAAACCAAGCTAACATTAGGTCTGGATTGTCTCTCAATGGGACAGCTCGTCTAACTCATGCTAGCGTGGAAAATAGACACTAAACGTTGATGATGATGGTGATGATGATGATGATGATGATGATGATGATGATGGTGATGATGATGATGATGGTGATGATGATGATGATGATGATGATGATGATAAGCAGGAGGAGGAGGAGGATATATATGAAGGGTGCATCAAAAAGAATCATCACCGTGAAGCAGACTGAAAGCTATTTATAAAAGTTATAAAAAACGAATAACACTTTATATTCAGACATGTTTTGTAGAAGTTACTGCGCGATTATATGGTCGTTTGTTTAAAATATATATATCCTTTTGAAATCGGGGGATTCTTCTTAACACACCCTATATACACACACGTGCGCGCGTTACGCAAGTGTGGTCGGTCGTGGATTCAAATGGCTAAGTATAACATTGAGACGGGTGACCGAATGGATGCATGCATCCAATTTGGGTGTAATGTGAACAGAGGGGTAAACATGTAATTTATGTATAACGTGAACAGCCTGGTTACCTTCTCATCCCAGCCAATTGTCTCCACACTAAACGACTATCTTATTTATGACCCCATAAACCGTCGCATTCATCTAGTATGGGTATACACACAATTCAATCAATTCAATCAACTTATCATAACCCTTAAAGGGAATTCTCTACCTACTACAGTTACGATGACAATTTTAACGTTTATTGGCAGTATTGGTAGAGGGTCGGACGCCATGCTTTGACGCATAGAGTTACGGCCCTTGCCATTCTGAGTTCAAATCTCGCCGAGGTTAACTTTGCCTTTCATCCTTACAGGGTCGATAAAATAAAGTACCAGTAATGTACTGGGATAATTGCTGGCCTTGTGCCAAAAGTAGAAACAATTATTTTTAGTAGACGGTGGATTGGCAGTATCAGTAGAGAGTCGGACGCCATGCTTTCCAACATAGTTATGTCCCTTTACAGTCTGAGCTCAATCCCGCTGAGGTTAACTTTGCCTTTCATCCTTACGGGGTCGATAAAATAAAGTACCAGTAATGTCGATAAAATAAAGTACCAGTAATTGCTGGTCTTGTGCCATAAGTAGAAACAATTATTATTAGTAGTAGTAGCGTTACAACCACTATTATTGTTGTCATTATAATTATTATAACTAGCAGAAAAACCACCCTTCGGGTGGTTTTCTGCTAGCATGTGTAGTGTGTATATTGATATTATACACAAGTATATATGCATGTAGATATGAGACATCAAATAAAATCGTAATTGACAATATACACAGAAATAGATCGAAGACTGCGTTACACTGTCTTATGTAATCAGTAACGTAATCCATGATACATTAAAAAAAGACGATATTATATATAAACTGCATTAGGAGAAAATTAGTGACGGAAATATATGAATGTTTATTTAAGCGATCGCTAACCGGAAGTGTTGACATTTGAAAAATTTAAAGAAGTGAATCTTTAAATAAGCAATAAAATATATTTAATCAAAAGCTACGAAATTTAGCAGAAAAATTATGTAATATTCATTCATTATTTATTCAAAGTAATCCAACTTAAACGGGATAAAAAATTATATTCTGGATGCAGTCCCGCACTCCTTTCTTTATTATAGTTAAGAGTATTATTATTATTGTTGACCAGCGCTGCCGAAAGTTTTTTTCAAAACGTACAGAATTTTACTAAATCCCCCAATTACAATCAAAATACTCTTTTTATACATATTTTTGAAGTTAACAACATTTATTGACAATTTAAACATCAGGGCATCAAAAAGAAACGTCATCTTCCTGAGCCAATTTGTACCAATTTTTTTCAAATAATCCTTTGCAAAGATGTTCATCGGGCTCCCACATCGTGCAGTCGGCATGTCGTAACAAATATTTCGACCTAACAAGAGCGTTAAGAGTGGAAGTTTTCAAACAATTTCGATTCTTTGTTTTAATAGAGTGGAGAACAGAGAAAATTCTTTCAGCCGCTGCGGAGGAGTGGGGTAAAGAAAGAAGACTAAGCATAAGAGATGACAGCAGAGGGTAACGGTTCTCATCGCCACACTTCTCTTGTGAGACAGCAAACCCAAATTTTTCTGGATCGTTGTGCGGGATAAAGGAAGAACCTTGAATCGTCAGGTGGCGCAATTCCTGATTTATCTCTTCGTAATCTTTCTCATCACAAAGACTTGGAAATCGCATAACAAGTGGAATTATTGACCTCGGCCTTCCCTCCATCACGTTGGTTGGGTCTAACGCCTCAAGTAGTTCCAAATTGTTCTGCATATTACAAGACAAAAACCGCATTAGCATTTGGTTTGAAAGACAAACAAGGAATCGTAGTATATTCTGTCGGAAGGTCAGCAATTCATCAAGGGCAATGGTGGTAAAATTGTCGTGTAAAATGCTCTCAGCTACAGTACCAAAGTAGATACGATCTAATGGTTGGTGTGCCGTTGAATCGTTGACATTAATCTGACACACATTGATAACAGAAAGTAAATCAGGTTTAATGAAATTGCTCAAAATTCCCTTCATTCCAGCGTTGATTCTCTTTTGAGTTTATGCATCCCATAGCTTTCGGCCTGGAATTCCAGATTACGTTTGTTGACGTCGTTTAAAATAAAAGATAGAAATGCAAAATACATCTTTGTAAGAGGATTCTTCATTTCAGTGAGAATTCTTCGAGCCGTAGACGGACACCCATCCTCTAATGTTGCTTGGGTGAAATATGCCAGCAATGCTGGTCACTGCTCAAAAATACGCTCCACAACTTGCTTGAGAGACAGCCACCTCGTGCAGCTTGCATGCAGGATCTTGTGAGGATCAATTGAAGCTATTTTCTGCAGACCTTTGTATTCATTGATCCGCTTAGGACTGTGACTAAAGTATGCATAAATACTTCTTGTCAATTCTTCCACGGAATTTGATAATTCATTGCACGCTTTTGATGAACATAAGTGTAATGAATGACAAACACAGGCTTTCACAAGTAGATCTGGTCTCGTCTGCTTCAACAAATGGTGGACGCATCCTTTGCTGCCCATCATAACACTTACATTATCACAGGCGAAACCTATCAAATTTTCCAAAGGAATAGCATGTTCGTTGAAAAACGATAGAAGACAGTTGTAAATACCCACAGCACTGCAATCATTTATTTCTATAAGCGTTAGAAAATTGTCGACAGTCTTTTGAATTTCAACGTCGTAATATCTGGATACAAGGACGAGTTGTTTAAGTGTTGAAACATCAGTTGTTTCATCGATGATGGGGGAGAATTTTGTCGAATGAAGCTTCTTTAATAAAGTGTTGAAGCCATAGGGGCCGATGACGTCGGAAAAGATGGATGTGCCTTTTGTTCTGGCACACTTCACATCCTGGGCGATTTTAGAATCAGGACAGGCGTTTACAACAAGGCCAGGCAAGTGGTCCAAAATAGAGATGGGTAGATTATGCTCAGCAACAAATGCACAGTACTTTAACTCAGCAGATACTACTTTCCTGGAGTGTGAAGAAAACGAAGAGGCTTGGATAAAATTTGTCAATTTCGTTGCTTTGTTCGCTTCTTTTGCATTCTTGCGGTGCTTTTCTGTCTGCTCATGTCGTAAAATTTGACTCAAACTGCCGGCAATTTCACATTTGCAAAATATGCATTTGCCTTTAGTTGTATCGTTCTTGCTCACTTCCGACCAAGAAGAAAATTTTTCATCGTACAACAATTTGGACGGAAGCTTCCTTTCATACGATGCCCATCTAGCCTTCTTCTTATCTGAAGAATGTTCTCGTTTCACAGTTCTATCACTCATATCTGGTTCAAGTTAGTTCTATAAGATTTATTTGAATTAATTAAACTATTAAAAACATCACATACCGTTTACACTGTAGGTTATAAGAATTCTGCTTTTGTGTTCAGACTGATACGGCGTGGTTGTATAAATTAGCTCTATAAAATTAAATCTAATCTATCAAACTTTTGAAAAAAAATTCACGCACCTTTTACACCAGTTTGTGAGAAAAATTCCTGCGTTATGACAGATATGGCGTGGTAAACTGGACATATACTTCCCCAAAATAAACAGACGTCCTTGACCTCATAAGTCAACGCGCGCTTTCATGCACAAGTCTCGTCTGCATTCTCACGTGCTTTTATTTTTGTGAAGCTCCGGAACGCGCGTATGTGAAAATGCACTCAATCAATGCGTCAAAACATGAATTTTATAAACCGATGGCAAGACCACTAAAACGTACAGTAAATTCGTCCGAACGTACAGCACATCAACATTTTTGAGCAAAACGTACAGTTTTGTTCGAACACCGGCAGCGCTAAATAATGTCATGACGAGAGATGATGTCATGCTATCTTTGCCGCTGGTAAGTCTTTTAAATTTTGTTTCTACTTTAACGACAATCGTAACAAAATTTTGACACAACCGATTACATAAGGCTGTGTTCTATCTGCCGAAAAATATCTTTTTAGTAACCCTCGTAGAACGGCCGCCGTTTTAGCCCGTTCCAATGTGGAATTTTCTTACCATTTCCCCCCAAAATTAAAAAAAAATGGCCAGTTCTGGCAAACACGATGAGTCAGCATTTTTAAAAGCTGCTGAAAGGAATAAAGGGGATGACGCAGCAGTTTTAGAAGCTGTCAATAAAGCTGTTTATAACTGTACTCTCAACGACGACAGCAACAAGAACAGCAATAACTAAAACATAGCTACAGACGTTGAAGGATTCCCTAAAGCTTCTTATTCAAAGAAACAGCAGCAAAGTAAAACTAGCAGTGCCGGAGGAGATAATTGCCAATGTACAGAAATGTACAATTATCTATAAATGTGCAGATCTCCGTAGCAAACGCCAGGAACGACCCTCTATTCTATCTTAGGTGAGGTATGGAGAAAAAAACCTTTGTCTTGAGAGGAAGAGAATACGAGACGATAGAAGGGAGATTTGCATCGGAAATCGAAGCGAAGGTTCACTCTATCAACCCTTTAGAGTGAGAATTTCCTGCTGATACCAACATACATGGGCAAATACGTAACAAAAAGTTACAATAAAAAATGTTCCGCCCAAGATAAAATCCTCTGGCTAGTAGCAGCCATCCTGGAGGACGAAAAGGACATTGAAGACATCCTCCAAATTCAAACATTATGTCAGGAGATGTTTATTTTAGGTTTTGCCGTCTGAAGAGCTCAGGGTGTTTTAACTGATAGTCCTCCGTGAAATATGTATAACGGAGTTTTAAATAAACCTGAATCAACTGAATATGGCCTCTGATCTTTTGTTAATATATATATATATACGATATTAAATAAATGGAAACTATATTTATAAAACCATATTTATTTCATTATATATATTTCAGGGATATCATATTAAAAATATGTTATGCCTTCTTCAGACAAAATACAATATAAACAGTCTTATAAATAGATAGATTCGACATACCTTTCAACTTCGACTTCTATTTGAAAAGTTGATTTGGTAGTGAAAAAATATTAGGGACAGTTATAAAAAGAAAGAAAGAAAAACGAAGAAAAAGAAGAAATGCATGCAACTAAATAGAAAGAGATAGATATAGAGAGATAGATAGAGAGAAGAAATTCATGTAAAGAAACAGAGAGAGATATATAGAGAGAGGAAAAAACACAGAGGGAGATAGATAGAGAGAGAGAGAGAGAGAAGAGAGGAGAGAGAGAAAATATAGAGAGATAGATATAGATAGAGATAGAGAGAAAGAAACTAGGTAGTTGGGCACCAGTTGAATGATGTATCAATGATATATTTATTTATTTATTTATTTATTTATTTATTTAGCTCTAGTATTAATGTAGAGATAGATATATGTGGTTAAGAGAGAAAACAGCCGTTACATAGAGAGAAAAGAAAAATATCCAGACAAAAACGAGGCAGATTTAAAACACTATGTTTCATCAATGTAAAAAAATATCAATTCGTATAAACCAGGCATTATAATGTAAATATCAGTATTCATGAATGAGACACGTATCAATAATGTGTGAAAAATAATGATCATATGTCTAGTCTAAAATTCCTAGGTTTATAATTAGAGTTGAGATAAAATAGAAGGTTATCCCAGATTTTATACAATACACATCCATGTGAATTTACGTGATCAGCTCTGCAAATTCCTATTTCACACGAAAACATTCTCATTGTGCTATAAAAATTTAAGTATACATATATGTGTACATACACACAAATATATATAGAGTCTACATTAATTTTAACAATACTATTCATGTCTTTACTCTACATGATTATCGTTCAAGCATAAATAGAGAACAGATATCAATATATCAATAAAAATATCAGAAACAAAAGTAAATAAAAAACAAAAAATCAAAAAAATATTAAAAATAAAAATATTAAAAATATTAAAAATATTAAAAATATTAAAAATATTAAAATAAAAATAAAACATAGAATGCCCCGCAAATCAACCACAGAGATCAACCCTTCGAAGTTAATTGACAATATATTGCCAAGTTCGTTATAAGCATCAGAATCAAAAGCAAACAAAACCAAAAATTATTTACCAAATCCTGTCTAGCAGAAAACATTCCAAAAGTTTAGGATACCCATTTGGTCTTATATTTAATATAGAAGTTTATCTAGTGTAAAATGTATTCGATATATTTGGAGCATCAGCTTTTAGGGTAGTTTAATTATTCATGAAGAATGTTTAAAATAAAAAGGAATCGAAAGATTTATCGGCGAGTTTCATAAATAATTATAAATCAAATTAAATATACTACATTTTAAATTTATATTTATATTTAAAAGTTGAGTTCAATCTATGTCTGCAGCAACTGAATAAATTTGTCCGTAAATTAAGGGAATTTTTAGATTTTAGTATAAAGAATATCTCCTCCGCGCAGAGGTCACATGTCTCAGAGGATGAATTGAAAGGAATCCCTCTTGAGACTATATTCCAAGCCGTTGAATATCCAACGTTATCATGCCTAAGTTGCCAGAGTAGGCCTGATAGTGATGTTGAGGATTTTTTGCTTGGATCTGTGAAAGAATTCTTGTGGTTATTATAGCGAAGTTTAAATTCTGTCGAGGTGGAACCAACATAGTTAAAAGAATTTAAGTCCGTTTTAACATTACAGTTGTATATTATATTTTTAACTAAGCAATTGTTATTTAACGGGCATTTAGATCTATCTCTACAGTTACATTTGTTAACTTGGATATTATTTATGCTATTATCGGTATTTTGGCTAGGTTTTAAATTCCTATTATTTATTCTATTAATATTTTGTGCTAAATTTTTGGTGGATGAGTAGGTTAATTTTATAGTATGTCTATTGAAAATTGAGTGATACCTATGTGTTCTAGGGAAGCGATTATCAAGAGCATTAAAAAATAGTTTAGCGATGTGGGTTTTAATATTTAGTGAGAAGGGGGGGGGGGGGGGCAAACCATATTATATTCCTAGTTCTATTTCTTTTTTGGCTTTTGGAATTATTGTAATGCTTTCTATTATAGTTGTTAAAGTTGTTGCCGTAATTAAAATTGTTGTTATTTTGGTTAGTTTGTCTATTATTATCTATGTACATAATTTTATCACTATATCCTGCTCTAGCTAACGCTTCATTGTAATAGTGGGCTTTAGATTGTGTATGCAAAAATATCTGTCCATAAATATATAATTATATATATATATATATTAAAATAACAGACTAAAGTTTAAGCAAAGAATCACTGCTTTCACCCTTAACGGGATATTCTACCTAAAAGCAGTATGAAGTACATACACTAAGACTAATTGATGTAATCTTTGGCCTTGTTTGTTTATATTTTGTTTTTGTGTATGCAAAAATATCTGTACACGAATATCTATATTAAAATAACATATTAATGTTTAAGCAAACAATCGCTGCTTTCAACCTTAACGGGATCTTCTTAAACTAAAAAAATCAATCTGGAAAACAGGAAGACGATACTTTGGTTCGTGAAGACGTTCCCTGGCATAAGAGTATATACACACACTGATCGCGTCATAATGACGTAATGCAGACAGTCAGGCATACAGACAGATATTATGAAGGCGCGACGTCATATCTATGTATCTATCTAAAAAAAGAAAGACTAAGAGAAAGAGAAAGAGATCGCTAAATCGCCTAATGCGGTCCTTAGAGCATTGAAAATTTGAAAAATTTTTTGCTCAAAACACTTCCGGGGTCATACGAGTTACATGTATAAAGTTTGAAAAAAACCGGTTGGGTACTTCTCGAGTTTTAGGGAAACAGACACACAGACATCCTCTGTTTTATATATATATATAGATAACATACAGAGGTAAATGAAATTAAATAAATACATACACGTATCCATATACGTACATACACAAGCATACGCGAAAACACTCGCCTTAGGATATACAAATACACGCACGTACACATAAAAAAAAACAAAAAAAAACGCACGCACATACAGAACCCACGCAACGGCTGTACATATACAAACATATACAAACATATACATACATACCTACATATATGTGTGTGTGCGCGCACATATATGTGTGTGTGTGCGCGCACATATATGTGTCTTGAGTAAATATGTGCGTAATGTTCCAAGAACCAGAGCAGCTGGGTGCGCCATGAAAGTCACACCTGACACAGTTGACTCATCAGTGGAGTGGGGATGGCGAAAATGAGGGCGATATAAGGGTCGATAGTTCGCTGCAGTCCAAATATTTCAGTTTGTTCTCTCTCTCTCTCTCTCACTCTCTCTCTCTCTCTCTCTCTCTCTCTCTCTCTCTCTCTCTCTCTCTCTCTCTCTCTCCCTCTCTCTCTCTCTCTCTTCTCTTCTCTCTTGTATATATATATATATCACTTACCCCCCACTCTCCTGAGCGTGAAATTAATAAACATTTATTGTACTGCCTCTATGTTTTGTCCCTGTTCAAAAATTTTTTTTCATTATATATATATATATATATATATATATATATATAACGAACTTTTGATTAAATTCTTCATTTTTTATACTTCACGTCTAGTGTTTGTTTTTCCTATATATATATCCGAAATACGATTCTCGCTAATTTATATTTGTATTAATCTCCAGAGTCTAGCTATTGACCAGTTAATTTTCTTCATTTTTTTAATTGATTCTATTGACTGATGAATAGCTTTTGTTAACTTATAACCATTCTGTTGAGAGCTTAATATATATAGGAAAAACAAATACTAGACGTGAAGTATAAAAAATGAAGAATTTAATCAAAAGTTCGTTCTTTAACATATGTTTCGATATAATATAAGTCTACTTAATGCTGGTTGCATGATAATATACGTTAAATATTGCATTTCTTCAGAAAGATTTCAAAACTATTTCAAAGTATCAGGTAAGTTTGTCGCACCTTGCAGTGAAGATATTTCTACTGCTACCCGCTGTGAATAAAAGGGAACTGGACTAAGAAGAGAGGTAGAAAAGATATAATTTGGAGGGACGGAAAGAGTGGGAAATAAGTTACAAAAAATAATTAAAAAATTATTTAAAAAACTAGCTATGAAAAAGTAATGAGATAGAATAAAGATAAAAAAAAGAAAAAGAAAGGGGTGAAAACTTACTTTTATATAAAAACATATGTACACTATATATATATATATATATATATATATATCTAAGGCGGGTAAAATTCCCGAGATCCATGGACGAGTTCTCTCCAGCGGTCTCTGTCCCTCATTATCGCTGCCATGTCCTGCGTCTCCAACAGACCAGTGTCTGTCCTTAGGGCATCAACATACGTTAACCTTGGTCTTCCTCTTCTAGTGTGTCCATGTAGGGGCTCCCACAGGAGCACTGAGTGCAATGTCAGCTCTGGATGTCGGTGAGCATGTCCAGCTAACCTCAGTCTCCGTTGTGTCACTTTTGAGCTGACTTTTGGGATGCTCCCATACAGCTCTGAGTTTTTCATCCTCAGTGTATACTGATTAATGTTCAGAGCCATCCTCAGCATTCTCGTGTAGCACCCATCCACTATCTGAGTGAGTTTCTTGGTCAGTGTCCAAGTCTCAGACCCATACAGCAGCACAGACTCCACTACAGCAATGAAGAGGCGGATTTTCAGGTCCTCACGAAGGTCCGACTTCCACACTGATCTCAAGCTGTGGCACGCCGCTCAGGCTTTGCTCTTCCTCTCAACCACATCATCTTCCGTATTCCCAATCTTTGCTTCCAAATACAGGAAGTCCTCAACCAATTCTAGCGGCTTCCCGCCTACATTAGTGATCCCCTCTGGCTCCTCAACATTCTCTACCAGATATTTTGTTTTAGTCTCATTCATATATATATATATATATATATATATATATATATATATATATAACGAAGGAAATGTGGTAAGGAACCAGGTGGACCATAACGCACCAAAGTACTCAATACTTGAGGTAGTAGAGTGGGTAATAGGAACCAGTAAGACCCCGACAGCTGAGCTCAAGCCGTTTCGACGGCTAATTCTGGACTAAATTTAGTCCAGAATTAGCCGTCGAAACGGCTTGAGCTCAGCTGTCGGGGTCTTACTGGTTCCTATATATATATATATATATATATATATATATATATATATATATACTAGCTGAATTACCCAGCGTTTCCCGGGTTACTGCTGTTCTTATTCAGATTAGTAAACAATAAATATGAAAATATGTTGTTTTTTTCTCATAATTATTTCAAAATATCTATATTTTATAAAAAAGAAATCAAAATTGTAATGATAATAAAAATTTAGAAATGAAACTCTGTCAATCTTGAAGCACCTTAGGGTAAACAATATTCATTGTGTAATTCATCTGTATAGATGTGTGTGTGTGTATTTAATAATGTACCTAATGAACGCGCAAACACACACACACTCACAGACACATATATTCATATACAAAATATGACGTCCTATTGTTTTAATCTAAATGAAAATAAAAATTATCACACATACACTCACACACACACATACACTCACACACATTCTCATACATTCACACACATATACTAAGACAGACACACACAGACATACATTCCCGCACACCTGTCTGTCATCAAATATGTATCTGAATGTGTAGATGTGCGTGTGTTTAATTGTCTGTGTGCATACTCATATACAAAATGTGACGTTGTCGTGGTGGTGGTGGTGGTGGTGGTGGTAGTGATTTACTATAGTTGACTAAAGAAAATATCGTTATGTCAGTCAACACACATACACTCAACACACATACACTCACACACTCATACACTCTCACATACACTGACTCACACATACACTCCAACATACATTCACATACATATACTAAGACAGACGCATACACACACAAAATGTGACGTCTACACCCTCACATACACTCACACACATTATGTGTATGTATGTGTAGATGTGTGTGTGTTTAATTTTCTGAGGCCTAACATACATAACGAATGCACACACACGCTCACAGACACACACACACTTATATACAAAATGTGATGAGTCGTCGTCGTCGAGATGGTTTAGTATAGTTGACTATAAAAATATTATCTTAGATAAAATCTTATATTGTTTTAATCCAAATGAGAATAAACATTACATGTTGACACTCCCTTGTAAAATTTGATTTGATCTGGTCCAGCCGTTAGAGAATGCATAGGAACAGACAGACAGAGAGACAAAGAATTATGTATATATATATATATATATATATATATATATATATATATATAATGTGGGTAATATTAAATATTATCCAATCACAAGTATATTACAGCTCAATGTAAAATAACAAGTAACTAACAGTGTATATATATATATATATATATATATATATATATATATATATAGTAATAATAATAAATTTGAAGACTAAAATCCAAAGAGGGCTCGATAAGGATAACTATATATCAAATATATAAGAACCGTAGAGCAAATATATATATTTCTGAATTTGTTTAGCAAGATGGCGTAGGACAGAACAAAGGAGAGTCACAAAAACAAAGAAAAGAATCCCAGTCACTGAATAGGTCACAGAATGTGTGACGAAAGAACTTTAACAATATATGAACAACCGTCCGGTTGTGGAACCAACTAACCAACCGGAAATTTATAAATTCTTAAATTTATAAATTTAACTTATAATAAATTGGAGTGAAATCAACTGGTGCGTGTGTTTCTTATTGGCAACATGACGCTCCCAAAGCATAACAATATATATATATGCA
>OZ024740.1:260473240-260485740 GCA_964016885.1 Eledone cirrhosa | reverse complement strand
ATTGAGTTCAGATGCATCACTGATTTTTCGTTTTATATTATATATATATATATATATATATATATATATATATATATATATATACAAAATTAAGATGAATTTAATCTAAATCAAAATTATGGGTGTCATGCCAGAAAGGCATGCGCCATATAACCCGTAAAATAAGCTCCAAGATTCTAATGAATAGGTCCGAGCATTTTATAACAACTAGAAATTGATTAACATATAAATAAACATATGAAACAATCACAGGGGATACATTTTACAAGTGTGTCAGCACACACAGCTAGGTAGGTAACTAAATAAGGCTAACTAGAACTTCAAAAATAGATACCTTATAATATGATTAATCTTCCCTGTATATATTCCATTAAAGAAATATATTTCACCAATTAATCGAATCGTAAACGACGGAGGCCGAAGCTTGGATTTTCAACAAGGAAGAAGTCCAGCGATCTGTGTTTACGCATTAAGTGTGTTTGGAAAAAGCTATCTCACTTACCGCTTTTCATAGGCGCTGCCATCTCCACTCATGGTAGTTTAAAGACTGGTAGTTTCTACATTGGTACAAACAGTGCCATATCGTTTCGCTCTTCATAGGCACCGCTATCTCCACTGCTGGTTACTCCTCGCCCGCCTGCGTCCAACTGCCTAACACCGGGAGATGCCCAAACTGGCGTTTACCCCGTTGCTAGGTACTGCCCAAACTCGCGTTCACCCCGTTGCTAGGCACTGCCCAAACTGGCGTTCACCCCGTTGCTAGGCACCACTAGAGAGCGCCCTCTGCTGGCCCTTTCGGTCGAGCACTCCCCCGCCTGCGGCCACCGCACGTCACACCATACCCACATTAAGTTCAAATCAGCGATTGGCCAGTAACACGTGCTGTATCTACAAAAATTACACATCATACCAGCTTCGTCCCAGTGGCGTGAATAGGGTTATCGACAACTAGAAACAGCAGTCAAGTCCTTTATATATTTCTTTAATGGAATATATACAGGGAAGATTAATCATATTATAAGGTATCTATTTTTGAAGTTCTAGTTAACTTTATTTAGTTACCTACCTAGCTATGAGTGCTTACACACTTGTAAAAATTATCCCCTGTGATTGTTTCATATGTTTATTTATATGTTAATCAATTTCTAGTTGTTATATATATATATATATATATATATATATATATATATATAAGACAAACGAACAAAGCGGCGTTATAATAAGCGTCCGCTAAACTGATATATATATACATATATATATATATATATATATATACATATATATATATATATATATATATATATATATATATATATATATATATATATTAAAATAACAGAATAAAGTTTAAGCAAAGAATCGCTGCTTTCACCCTTAACGGGATCTTCTGAAACTAACAAAGTCAATCTGTAAACGCAGAAGTGGATATTTCAAAAAACGTTGCAACCGGAGGAATACAGGAAGACGATACTTTGGTTCGTGGAAACGTTCCCTGGCAAAGAACGGGAAAAAATGAATATAATACGTCATTAATAGGAGCGGTGAAAAACAATTACGCGCAAAGACAGAACCACGTTTATGGTATAAAAGAGGTCGTAGACTAATGTTCTCTTAGGTGGTTCATAGAGACGTTCTCTGGCAATGAACGAAAAAAACGAAGATAATACGTCATATGTGGAGCGTGGAGAACAATTTCACGCAAAGACAAAACCACGTAAATGGTATAGCAGAAGTCGTAGACTAAAATTCTAACTAGGAGACCGAATAAATCTCCGCTTCAGAGTTAAGAACAAAGTAAATAAATACAATACAGAGGTAATCGAAATTAAATAAATACATACATGCATACAAATACGTACATACACAAGCATACGCAAAAACACTTACCATAGGTATACAAAACCACGCACATATAAATATGTGTGTGTGTGTATGCGTGAATACAAATAAATAAATAATTAAATAAACGTATATAAATAAATAAATACGTATATAACAAGCGCACACACATACCTACATGTAAATACACAAATGTTCGGAGACGTAAGTCAACCAAAACATGAAGTACACATATACACACACCCTACATACGTACGAACCTGCATACTCACACAGCCGCAAAACTCCCGTATACACATAACCAAACCATATGTACCAGAATATATAAAATTATTCGCCATAACATATACAATCAAATATACGTACGAGAAGGTATACGTACCTTCGCAAAACATACGGATAATATATACTTACCTATGCAAATAAGTAATGTTATAAACAAAACATATACTTAGCTACCACATCAAGACGTAAAATATCCACGTATAGATCGTACTATCCGTTAGGGTATAACGTGGGGCTGTAATAGAGGAAAGTTTTGTGCAATTTATGTTTACAAGCCGAAATTGTCTCAGATTTTTTGTTTAAGATGTGGTCTGTGGCGTAGAGTATTTCCAGGGCCTCAGCGGCGCAGAGGTCACATGGTCTTTTATTTCCGTTATACAATCTAGCCCTAGCTAGGATCTCCCAGTGTAACTTATATTGGGTGTGGTTGTCTTTTAGACTCCAGATATAAGCTGAAAGTGACGTCATATTCCTTCTTAGAGGGTAACGAAAAGAATGGGTATGCATGTAAAGACGCTGCTTGAAACTATTGGCGGTTAACCCTATGTAGGCCCTACGGGACGTGGGTGTTTCAACCTTACAATTGTAGACAATGTTACTAGAGAGGCATTTCCCGGATAGGGGGCAATCAACCCGATTCCTACAATTACAGTTAGTACTAACTACAGGGTTGCACGTGTTCCTACGGCTAGGTAGTTTAGCTAAATTTGAAGCTGTGATGTTATGTGCAAGGTTAGGACTCGTAGAGTAAGACATTTTAATAGTATTTCTATTAAAAATTTTACTATATTTATGTGTAGGGGGAAAATGCTTCGTAATAAAGGAAAGAAAGATCTTAGCTGATGGTGTGGCCACCTCTATATTATATGGTGTGTTATACCAACAAATGCGACGGGATCTATTTCTTCTAGGTCTATTTTAGTACTCTGTATATCATACCTTATCGACAAATCCACTCCGAGCAAGAGCTTCATTGTAATAAGTGGAATGGTCGTTGAAAATATGCTCGTTAGTAGATAGACGGGAAAGCCCCAACGAAACGTTTCTTATATATTTGATATATATTTATATATATTCTTATATATTTGATATATATTTGATATATATTTATATATATTCTTATATATTTGATATATATTTATCCTTATCGAGCCCTCTTTGGATTTTAGTCTTCAAATTTATTATTATTACTATATATATATATATATATATATAAAGCACATTCCTTCTTGTCATAAGTCATCGTCTCCAACTTATCCGGCTGGATCCCCAAGTGAGACAAGCCAAGCTCATGTATGTTATCCAACCATCTTGCTCGGGGTCTATCCCTTGGTCACCTGTAGGTTGCTTTTGTCCCTAAAAATCTGTCCAGCGATTCTTTCTTGAGACATTCTAACCACATGCCCGTTGTATCGGAACTGTGATCCCTCAATTAGGAGAAGTAGCGGATCTACCTAGAGTGACTCAGATCTCCGAGCTACGTACTCTATCAAGTAGCGTTACTCCAAAGACCCTTCGAAGGAACCCCATTTCGGCCGCTTGTATTCGCGATCGTATTTTTTTCGGTCATTACCCAAGATTTATGACCATAGGTAATGGTTGGCACAAAAACTGAATTGAAGATAACGAGTCTTGCTTTTACGCCTACCTCCATTCTTCTGATTACTAAATGTTGAAGCTGGCACATTACTGCACCAGCTCCTGCGATTCTTGCACTTAATTCACTCTCCTGCCATCACTTTTGAACACGGCCCCGAAATACTTGAACTTCTTCACCTGCTTCAATGGAACTACATTCCCATGTAGAGTGCACTGTACAGTCTTTCTTGAAGGGACGAGTGTCTCAGTTTTTGCAGCACTGATTTTCATTCCAGTCATGCAGCACTTGGCATCAAACATATCAGGTGCAATACGAAGATGATCTTCTGCCATGTTAAGTAATACCATGTCGTCTGCAAATTCCAGCCGACTGATTTTACACCCGCCAGTCATGATACCACTTCTAACCCGGCTGTGCATGTCAATCCTGTTCATGTAAATGAACAGAAGAGGTGACAGTACTCACACTTGGTGGAATCCGGTGCTCACATTAAATGGTTTCGATTTAGCACCATTTATCCGAACACAAATACTTGGGCATTCGTATAGAGACATCGGGGCAGCAAGAAATTGCCCATCGATCCCATACTACTGCAGAACCCTCCACGACAGGTCCCGAGGAACGCGGTCATATGCTTTTTCAATGTCTACGAAACAGGAATATACCTCTTGGCAATACTCCTATGATTGTTCGAAGACCTGCTGCAGTGTGAATATTTGCCAGACACTTAGCATAGACTTTACGGGGAAGGTTTAATAAGGAGATCCCTCTGTAATATAAGCAACCTCTCGTATCTCCCCTTTTGAAAATTGGGATTATCACTCCCGATTGCCATTGTTTACGTGCCTTTCCGGAGATCCAGGCCACCCGGCACACACGAGTCAACCAGATTATACCATCTCTATTTAAGGCTTTTAACATCTCGGGCCGGATTTCATTTCTCGCAGTGGCCTTGTCACGTTTGAGCTCTTTAACTGCTCTTGTGACCTCAGCCTCTGTGAGATAAGTCACCGCTCCCAGATACACCTCGTGTACATCAAAAGATTTTGTTGTGATCGGGTTTAGGAGATCAGCAAAATATTCTCTCCACCTTGCGAGTATCCACCTCTCTGAAAAGAGGAGAGCACCAGACGCGTTCTTAATAGCAGGTGTGGAGGAGGGATTCTTATTATGAAAGCGGCGCATGGTCTGCCAGAACTCTTTATTTGTTGATCTGAAGTCAGATTCCAGCTTAACCCCCCTGTCTTAATTTTCGACGCCTTTAATGTCTCGGCTGTGATTCTTCGTGCCTGCTTGTATTGCATGTGCAAGAAGGAGGATTTAATTCCAAGCCAAGCTTTGTAGGCCTCCTTCTTTGCTCGGATGGAATCTTTGACCTCTTGATTGAACCAAGGGGTCCTCTTGCCATCTCACGCCACACCAAGCTTCTTTCGCCCGCAGCATTTATCAGCTAAAGGAGAAACTGTTGCGCTGAACAATCTTCACTCTGTCTCAACATCGTCAGTTTGCTCAGGAGATTCTCTGAATTTGGATTCAATAATATCTTCATAACTGGTCTTGACTTCATTATCCACCAATGCTTCCCACTTTATCCTGTAGGTCGCCCTGGACCTGCCAGTTTTGTGGGCTTCTTTGCGTATTCCGAGACCCCAAAGAGATTCCGGAAAGGAGCATATCCTGACAGTTGGAACTTTGAACATCTTAACTCTTACAGGTAAAGAGCAAGAACTAGTGGAGGAGGCTAGATGCTACCGGCTAGATATAGTCGGGGTTTCCTCAACAAAGTTCCGTGGCTCTGATTTGGATGGAGGATAGAAACTCCACTTTTCAGGTGTGGGGCCAGAAATGACTGTACAGGCAAGAGTGGGGATACTCACTATCCCCCAGCTGTCAGAATGTGTTATCGACTGGATCCCATTAGAAGGGAGGATTTGTCTCTTGAAGCTTAGTCTAAAAGATAG
This sequence comes from Eledone cirrhosa, assembly GCA_964016885.1. Classification (NCBI taxonomy): domain Eukaryota; kingdom Metazoa; phylum Mollusca; class Cephalopoda; order Octopoda; family Eledonidae; genus Eledone; species Eledone cirrhosa. The sequence continues at coordinate 260,480,055 of OZ024740.1, read as the reverse complement.
GTCTCTGTGGGTGGTGCAAGTTTATAACCAAACAAGGTACCCGAAAACAGGTCCTTCCTTGATGGAGTCACTGCAGCATTAGATGTAGTTATGACTGAGTCATATATCCTGATGGGAGACATTAATGCATATGTTGGCACTGACATGGAAAGAACTGATTGGAAGGAATGGCGACCCCGATCTAAATAGGAATGGAGAGGCCTTACTAGACTTCTGTTTTAGAAATGGACTCTCTATTATGAACACCTTCCAGAACAGAGACATCCATATATATATACATGGTATAAGGGGAATCAGAGACAGAATTCAATAATTGATTTTTGTTATTGTCTCTGATCTCTTTGATTCTGTGCTGGATGTTCGTTTTAAGAGAGGGGCTGAGCTTTCAGCTGATCACCATCTGGTTATCTGCAACTTGAGACTACCTAAAGCCCAAAATCTATATCTTTTTGACAAAAGCCAAGAAATATGTGACAAAAAAATCGATGTTAAAATGCATGGTCAGCTTATATTCGATGTCAATATTTTGAAGATTTTCACCCTCTTGAATTACAATGTAAATAAAATGCTAAAATACTTAGGTTGATTATTTTACAATGAAAAACTGTTTTTCTATATTTACTACATCGCCATGAATGTTATTTATGCATTACCTTCAGAACATTCCCAACAAACCTTTATAATTTGAACTTTTTAATACACAAATATCCCCTACACATACATACTTGCACACGTACACTAATTGTATTTTCTGTGACATGATTATACTTTTTCTTTCAATCTTACTTGTCTTGTATTTCATTGCTCTCTCTTCTCTTGCTCTCGTTCTATCTTTTTCTCCCTCTACCTCTCCCCTCTCTTGGTTGCTGTCTCTCCCTCACCCGTCTACTCAGAATTCTTATATAATGTTCTCCTAGTCGATCTTTCTTTCAACTATTCACTATTCATTATGTCTCTTTGCACATAATTTCAATTTCCTCCAAGTAGCGAGAATTAAACAAACATTCAGGAAACTTGTTGAAACTTTATAAAATAAACGTAATTGTAAAGAATCATTACAAATGAGTTGGGAAACAAAACCTACACTCCAAACGACACTTAAAACATTTTAAGTATTAAAATATTAAAATTTCATAAATAAAAAATTTCAAAACCGCACCATCTAAAAATATGATGATTAGTTGATTTGGGCTATAAATAGGGTTGGATATTTACCCATTTCAGTCATAAAATAGGGGAGGTGGGGGATCTATTTATATTTGGATCAGTTTATATTCAGTTATTTTACACACACGTTTGGCTAAAATCTATAGATTTATTTGATAATATATTATAATTGTTTCTACTTTAGGCACAAGGCCAGCAATTACCCAGTTCATTACTGGTACTTTATTTTATCGACCCCGTAAGGATGAAAGGCAAAGTCAACCTCGGCGGGATTTGAACTCAGATCGTAAAGGGATGTAACTATGCTGGAAAGCATGGCGTCCGACTCTCTACCAATACTGCCAATCCACCGCCAATAATATATTATAATTGTTTCTACTTTAGGCACAAGGCCAGCAATTACCCAGTGCATGACTGGTACTTTATTTTATCGACCCCGTAAGGATGAAAGGCAAAGTCAACCTCTGTAACATTATTATAATATATTATAATGTTACAGAGTTGTATAGGAAATCAACGTTGCAAATAATACCCAGCATGGCTGCCGTCTAATTATTGAAATTTCTTTCTTAGAACCCGTAAATCCCGAGAGAGTTAAAAACCTGGTGTAGCCCATCTCCTCTCCATGTCTGAATACAGCAGCTTTCTTCTAGAGAAAGATAGAGAGTGAAGGAATGAAAGTGAGAAAGAGATATAGAGTACTAGACTGGTACTTGTTTTTATCGACCTTGAATGGTTGAAAGCCAAAGTTGACCTCGGCAGGATTTGAACTCATATAGCAGAGAGCCGGAACGAATACAGCAAAGCATTCTATCCAATGTTCTAATGACTTTGCCAATGCACTGCCAATGATTGAAACTAGTAAAAGAATAACTAGAATTTTATACCATAGGCTTGGGTCAACACTATTCTAATCAGTGAAATTGGGTTAGACAGAAACTATGTGAAAACTCATTAAATGTCCTGTACTTGTAATTCAAAGGGTCTCACCTGAATCCCTGTTAACCCTTTTATTGCCAAATTTCTAATGTAAGACGTTCTTTTCTTCTCCGCATTTTATTTTATTTTAAGTGTTAGCACTCCTGCGACAATTAAGTTTTTTAGACATTAAAAAACGTTATATATGACAAAAGATAGAACATTACAAGAAATCGCATACGTTATAAATAGGATGGTTTGGGGTCTCATTATGCAAACTAAAAGACTAATTCTGTTTGTTTTGTTTTTTTAACCAAGAGAGACAATCTAGAAACATTCTCGATTTTTCAACCCCACCCCCGCTTATTCCAAGTCTCGGTGTTATTTGTGACCCGAGAGTATGCCAATAAAAGGGTATCATATCTCTGAAATACTCAGAAACAATATAGTTCAGTGATAATGCCGTTCTGTTGGTTGAACAATTGGAATACTCATGGTGAAAAGAAGCTGAGATGATATATATTTACAGTAAATCTAATTCAGAATTGGGTCAGTAGTTGGTTGGCTGTAAAATTACCTTGTAATTTGACAGCTGTCAACCCCTCACTTAATTAGTCTATTACAACACATGCTTCTCTGAGGGGTTTTTTGACTTATGTCTGAACTGAACTGAATGCCCTATTAATTCTAGACTGATTGACGGAACCCAGTCTAAAAGGGAACAGCAGCAGCGACATCAGCAATGTCAGTAACAGCATCAGCAATAGCAACAATGTCAATAACAGCAACAGTAGCAATGACAGTAACAACAGCAGCCTCAACAACAGCGGTAGCAACAGCAACGACAGCAGCAGCAACAGTAGCAGCAATAATAACGACAGCAGCAAAAACAGCAAGGACACCAACAGCATCAGCAGTAATACCAACAATGTTAGCAGCAACATTGTTAGCAGCAACAGCAGCAACGACGTCAGCAACATCATCAACGGCAACTACAGCAGCAACATCATCAACGGCAACAACAGCAGCAACATCATCAACGGCAACAACAGCAGCAACATCATCAACGGCAACAACAGCAGCAATTACATTTCTAAACCATATGGAGTCAATAAAAGAAGTCTTATGATTGTTTCAGAACCTCCAGACCATGGTGGACATACGTCACCTATATTATATACACTAGCAGAAAAAGCACCTTCGGGTGGTTCTCTACTAGCATGTGTAGTGTGTATATTGATATTATACGCAGGTATATATATACATGTAGATATGAGACATCAAATAAAATCGTAATTGACAATATACACTAAAATTGAACGAAGACTGTGTTACACTCTCTTATGTAATCAGTAACGTAATCCATGACACATTAAAAAAAGACGATATTATATATAAACTGCATTAGGAGAAAATTAGTGACGGAAATATATGAATGTTTATTTAAGCGATCGCTAACCGGAAGTGTTGACATTTGAAAATTTTAAAGAAGTGAATCTTAAAAAATAAGCAACAAAATTATTTATATTTAATCACGAATAACGAAATTTAGTAGATAAATTATGTAATATTCATTCATTATTTATTCAAAGTAATCCAACTTATTTTACAAACGGGATACAAAAATATATTCTGGACGCAGTCCCGCACTCCTTACTTTATTATAGTTAAGATTATGAATATACTTCTCAATATGGTAGTGATAGCTTGTTCTCAGTATTGGATTTATATATTGGCTTTAGTCCAGAGCCTCAAAGTCCATGAGGACCCTGTTATATTTTTAATAATAATGATGATGATGATGATGATGATGATTTTTACATCCGCTTTTCTATGTTTGCTTGGGTTGGATGGGTCCTTTTCAGCACAGCATCTCTCCACTCACCCCATTCCTTCGTCATCTCCTCAGTGAGTTTCAATAATTTTAGATCATCTCTTACTACCTCCTCCTAAGTCTCCCTTCATCTTCCGCCACCGCAACTTCCTTCCACTGAAATTTTCTGACACTTCTTCACCCAGTCTTCTTTCTTGCACACTACTACTGATTCCCCTTATACCCAGTTTCTCCCTCAGTTCATCCAAGCTTTGTCATTCTCACACATTAACATTGCACATCCATTGAAGCATATCCATTGCTCCATTTCTCTCCAGCCTATGTATATCCTCTGTCATGTCACTGCCCATCTTTCATTACCATGCAGCATTGTACTTCATGCACAGGCGGCATACAGCTGTCCTTTCATTCACAGAGGAAACTTTTGTCGTTTACAGAGCTAGGAGCTCTCTACATTTCTTCCATCCTATCCTTATTCTAGCTACTAAATATATATTAAATTATATATTATATATACAGCTTAAACTGTTTTGATGGCCAAATGAAAAATTAACCCATTTTAAATTATATATAACTGAGAAATTAATCAATTTTAAATTATATATTAAAATATAGCAATGAAACGACATTTTTTGTCAAAATTTAAAATATTTCAATTGTTATTAAATACACTAGCAGAAAAACTGCCCTCGAACGGTTTTCCGCTAGCATATATAGTGTGCATATTGGTATTATACGAAAATATATATGCATATAGATATGGTGTATAAATCAAAAAGTAAATTGACAATATCTTCTTCTTCGTGCACTTATTTCTGAGAGGGACGTGGGGGCAGAGTCCTTCTCAAACACTCCTTCCAGCGAGTCTGTCAGAAGCAAACATCTCTAACTGACCCAGCTGGATCCCAAAGTGAGACCAGCCAAGCTCATGGATGTTATTCAACTATCTTGCTCAGGGTCTATCTCTGGGTCTCTTGCCGGTTGGTTTTGCCTGTAAAAATCTGTCCAGCGATTCTTTCCTGAGACATTCTAACCACATGCCCATAGTATCGGAGAAGTAGCGGCTCTACCAGGAGTGACTCTCTGATCTCTTAGCTTTGCACTTTATCGAGTGACGTTACTCCAAAGACCTTTCGGGGGAACCCTATTTCGGCTGCTTGTATTTGCAATCGTATTTCTTCGGTCATTACCGAAGATCCATGACCCTAGGTAAGGGTGGGCAGGAATACCAAGAAGACAGCGAGCTTGGCTCTTACACCTACCCGCCCCCCTTCTTCTGATTACCGAATGCTGAAGCTGGCACATTACTGCATCAGCTCCAGCAATTTTTGCACTTAATTCAGCCTCCTGCCTTCTAGCACTCATGAACATGGCCCAGAGATACTTGAACTCTACCTGCTTCAGTGGAACTCCATTCACAAGTATTAATAATATATCTGTTAATGTATGGAAGCGTAGGTTTTGTCTTGAGTACAATATCCAACCTATTAGTGAGGTAGATCATACCGATCTCCCGGTGAGATTTGAGGGAAACCCAAGGCTGACAGCCATCTCAGCCTATCGTCCAACTGAGGAGGACAGTGATGTATGTGCAGAGGAGTTCCATGAGGAAGTGTGTAGAGCTACCAACACCACACGAGCTCACAACATTGTGCTTGCTCTGGGTGACTTCAATGCACATCTGAGTAAGGAGAGCAGTGAAAATCATTGCTGGTACTTCCATAACAACACCAACTGAAACGGGAAATTGCTGAGAGACACTCTGCTGGAGGCGAACCTGATGGCAACCAATCTAAGGTCTAGGAAGAATCAGGGGAAGATGTGAACCAACATCTGTGATATGCACCTGACCAAGTCCCAGATTGATTTCATTCTGGTGAGGAAAAAGTGGTGGAATAATGTTCTGAACACAGAACAATACAGTTATTTCAGTACACTGGGCAGCGACCAAGGATGTTTCTTAACAGGATCCAGCCCGAGATAGAGAAGAAGCTCAGAGACAGCCAGAACGGCTTCAGAGAGGGAAGATCAACCACCAGTCACATCCTGATGTCGAGGAGAATTTTAGAGGGAACCAGAGTAAAGAGACTTCCTGCTCTCATGGTTTTCATTGACTTCAGGAAGGTCTTTGGTTCTGTGAACCCAGACTGTGTGATGAAGATCTTACAGGCATATGGAATCCCCAAGAAGATAGTGGACCTGATATCACTGCTCTACACCAACACCAGAGCCCAAGTCATTAAACTTGGTGGGATGACAGAGTTCTTTTAGATGCTGGCTGGAGTGCTCCAGGGCGATACATTGGTTCCCTACCTTTGTATCATCACAGTGGACTATTGTATGCGCCTTGCACTGGAGAAACACCAGGACTTCGGCTTTACTGTAGCATTGGCTCATAGAAGGAGAGTTAAAGCTAAAGATATCAGATTCTGAATTTTCTGACGACATAGCTCTGGTAATAATCACAGTGTAGGAGGCAGAGGAGTTGATGCGAGCGGTGGAGACTGCGACAATGAGTGTGGGGCTGAGAATGAATGAGAGTAAGACAAATTATCTGGTAGAGAACATCAAAGAGCCAGAGAAGAGTATGAATGAAGGCGGGAAGCCGCCAGCGCTGGTTAAGGACTTCCTGTATCTTGGAGCAAAGATTCGGAACACAGAGGATGCTGTAGTGGAGAAGAGTAAAGCCTGGGCGACGTGTCACAGTTTGAGGTCGCTGTGGAAGTCGGGCTTTCGTAAAGACCGGAAGATCGTTGGATTCCATTGTCAATTAGTGATGCAGGGTAGTCCCTGCTTATGAGTGTGTCCTTTATTTCTTGTAGCCGTAAGTAACAGGTGTTTTTATTGGAGACTATAGTACAGATTCTCTTGGCTAAGTTGTAGGGAATATTAATTT
>OZ024740.1:260445740-260463240 GCA_964016885.1 Eledone cirrhosa | reverse complement strand
GTGTGTGTGTATGTGTGTGTATGTGTGTGTGTGTATTCTCCTTTTCTCTCTCTCACACACACACAGACATATGTATATGTGTGTGCGTACGTGTGTGCATGCATGCATGCATGCATGTGTGCGTGCATTGTATACATGTATATTGTGTATATATATATATATATATATATATATATATATATATGTATATTGTATGCATGTGTATTATATTGTGTGTATGTGTATATGTGATATGTATGTGTATATATGTATGTATGCGTATGTGTGTGTATGTGTATGTGTGTGTGTATGATGTGTGTATATATGTGTATATGTATGTATATTTTTTCTGTAGAAATCTTCTCTATATGTGGTGTTTGGCATGAATTCCTCCTATAATACTCTTCTTTGAGAGGAGCACGATATGTAGAGTAACACATATGTATTGTCGAAGTTGAAACTGAGAACCACCACCCCTCCTGCTGACCCAAATGTTTACTGAGGACCAGAACACCATTCTCCGCAATATAAGAGAGGAATGCGCTTGCCGGACTATTGATGACCATAACATCACATTCCAAGGTAATAGCAAAACACAGTGAATGCTATACACGATCAGAACACCACAACATGCACATCGGAGCAACACAGATATAATGTCAATAGGCGAATCAATTGAATTTTTTGAGTTGAAATACATATAAATATGTGTCTGTGTGTATCGGACACACGTACACATAAGGAAACTGCTGACCTAAATGTACCTGTCATGCCTGTCTGAATTCCTAAGAGAATTTTCGGTCAGTTACTATCTTGACCGATTAACCCCACAATTACTACGTAGCGGTTCTTGCACGTGACTGCTGGACCCGGATGAAACGAAGACGAAGAATTTCCTTGCGTACCGTTTTGTACCACAGATGCGATCTCACTCCGCCTCGTTAATGTTCTATCGACACCAAAGTTCTACGTTCGGGGCAATAGAATTGAATCCAACCACCGACAACATAGTTGGATGACCGATAATCACACCAAACCGGAGTACTGTGATCCTTGTGATTTCGAGATATACAACCACTGACACTGTTACGAAGACCAGAAAACCATACTCCATAATATTGAACCAAGTGATTGATTTGTGCGACCAAAATAACACCACACACATATTGAACTAGGAATATTGGATCCTCCGTCAATGTCTGGGTGAGCAAAAATAGATTTCTATCTGCATTGGAATTTACGAACTTGTACATCTGCTGTGGTGTCAAAAACAAACGCACATGACCGCACAGATAAACAATGGACTATGCCACGTGGCTTGAACCTGTAAGTGAATTGAAGGTTCTGTAACTCTGATATACAGATTATTTATTATTAATATGTATAAACTTGACATAACTATTATCATCTTATATTCCCTCAACTAATCACATTTGATCATATTTCGCTATCCCGTTTTCTCCCCCCATAATTATAATATTTTTATTTGAAAAAATCGGTCTTTTTACATTGTGTTTTCCCCTTCAAATACTTGCTTATATTTCTTTATATATTCTCTATATATTTTTTTATATATATATTTTTTATCTTTATTCTTATTTTCACTTTTATCCTCCTTTATATTTTACCTTATTCTTACTTTTATACCTTATTATAGTGTAATCTTCCCCATGCCTTATTATACATTATTAATTATAGATTATTATTATTACTCTTTTTCCATTTCTAATTACCTCATGTACTTTCTCCTCCGTTATATATATATATATTGTATGCCCTTTGTGTTTGTGTAGCCTCTGCACACCCTCTGCACCCTACTATCGACGCCACCCCATCTATGGTTCAGCTAACCACTCGACTCCCGGGAATGAATATGACCGCAGCTAGTAAACAAGGACCCACACCTCACCCTCCCGCACCAAAATTAGACTTATCGTCCCCTACTTTTGCTCTTTACTCTCTTTACTCTTTGTTCTTGAATGTTTGGTTGGTAGAGTCCATAACACCAATCAAACCCCTTTTATAGCTCTGACGAATCCTACGGTTACGTAAGGAAGAAACATTGTAAGCCAATAAAAATCTTTTGATGTTGTAGACGCTCTTGTGTTCTTTATAATATATATATATATATATATATATAAATATATATATATATATATATATACACATACATACAAACATGTGTGTGTGTGTGTTGTGTTTGAAAAGAAAAGAAAAAAGATGAAAGATAAACGATAAAAGATATACCCACCACACAAATATGTATAAAAGTACAAAAGTATCTACATATGTACACGTTTGATTGGATGGCCGTTGATTCCTGAGTTTCTCTGGTTTTTGTTTTTCGTCTTGCAGGATGTCCAAATCCTCCTCCTCATCAAACAATCTTGATGGGGTTGCTGATTTAGTCGCCAACTATGTGACAAGACGTTGTACACACGGCATGTTAAAATGTTGGATTAGTTTCACCAAAATTGCCACCAGCATATACTCAAAATAAGCTGGAACACGTTCGTTCCAGACACTGAGGTTCTTGCTAGGGCAAAGGTTACATCAACTCTAGCTATGCTATATAGGAATCAGTTAAGCTGGACATGTCACATGATTCGTATGGGTGACGGACGCATCCTCCAAAAAATGTTTTATGACGAACTCAAGCTAGGCAAAAGCTTAAATAGTAAGTCAAGGAGGATATACAGAGACTTTCTAAAAGCCAACTTAAAATGCCTTAACATATCCTACAAAAATCCTGAATCATGTGCAGTAGACCGAGTGAACTGGAGAAATGCCATTTGGAATGGAGTTAAAGTATTTGAAATGGAGAGGGTAAAACATGCAGAACTGAAAAGAAAAGTGTGGAAGAATGAGACTAACAGTAATAATGATGAATCTTATCCAACGTTGATTTTTAAATGCTCTGTGTGTCCTAAGGTGTGCCTTTTGAATGCTGGCTTGAAGACACGCCAACGAACACATGACGGTAAAGTCCAAGTTGACTAGTTAAACTTCGTTGCAGAGAATCAATTCCAGTGGCACGTTTGTCAGAAAAATTGTAAATCAAAGAAGCCTGCGCAGTCCACTCTACATGTGAATGGAGTTCAGGTGTCTCGGGTTATTCATAAGTGATGGAAGGTAGGAGGCTGAATTAAGTGCACGAATTGCAGGAGCTGGTGCAGTAATACGCCAGCTTCAGCATTCAGTAATCAGAATAAGGGAGGTAGGCGTAAAAGCCAAACTCACTGTCTTCAATTCGGTATTCGTGCCAACCCTTACCTATGGTCATGCATCTTGGCCAAAAGAATATTACCACGAATACAAGCAGCCGAAATGGTGTTCCTCCGAAGGGTCTTTGGAGTAATGTTACTCAATAGAGTGTGTAGCTTGGAGATCAGAGAGTCACTCCTGGTAGAGCCGCTACTTCTCCGAATTGAGATACAACGGGTATGTGGTTAGAATGTCTCGGGAAAGAATCGCTGGACAGATTTTATGAGCAAAACCAGCCAGCGGGAGACCCAGGACCAGACCCCGAGCAAAGTGGTTGGATAACATCCATGAACTTGGCTGGTCTCACTTCGGGATTCAGCCGGACACAGTTACCTCTGACAGGACCTGCTGGAAGGTGTGTTTGAGAACTCTGCCCCCACAACCCTCTGAAGAAGAAGAAGAAGAAGAAGAAGAAGAAGAAGAAGAAGAAGAAGAAGAAGAAGAAGAAGAAGAAGAAGAAGAAGGTGGTGGTGGTGGTGGTGGTGGTGGTGGTGGTGGTGGTGGTGGTGGTGGTGGTGGTGGTGGTGGTGGTGGTGGTGGTGGTGGTGGTGGTGGTGGTGGTGGGTTGAAGCGACCTCTGAATATAGACAATAAGCAAATCCAATGTGGAAACTGGACGGGTGTTTCACAGGCTTTTAGGACTCAAAAGCCATTTGAGATTTCATACCAGGAAGGAACAGATACAAGAAGTGGTGAAGCTTTGTATGGAGCTGGTGGCCTTCATATATATATATATATATAATATAGAGGTTTACATATACATAAACTAGACAGAGAATATATATATATATATATATATATATATATATATATGTGTTTGGCAACCATTTACGGCGTGGCTCAATGACGAATTAATTAATTAAATAATCAACAATCAGAGCAATATATAAGAAAGTAAGTCCATAGAATCATTTGATAAAATATATACAGTATTTCTTCTCCCAATCAGCATAATAAGCCACATAAAAAATCAATTAAACGAGGCTATAAGTTTAAAATGTACCTATGAAGAAACAATAGATAAATAAATGCTAGCTATTTTATCAGCGATCTACAGCCACAGAAGATTTACCTAGTATTTCTAATAGCCCGTAGAAATTGACTAGACATATAGCTAACATACACAATTAGGTACAAAATCAAAGTTAGAAGAAAAAATGTACATAAACATACCAAAATCATGTTTCTACCCCCGGGGGTTTCATTCGCTTTTTGGAAATATCCGATCAAATTATTCTATGGACTTACTTTCTTATATATTGCTCTGATTGTTGATTATTTAATTAATTAATTCGTCATTGAGCCACACCGTGAATGGTTGCCAAAAACATATATATATATATATATATATATATATATATATATGGCTCTATCTAGTTTATGTATATGTAAACCTCTATATTTTATATACTCCCGTAAGGTTGAGTAAACCTTTAGGCAGTATTCGGCTGCACTTTCTAGTAACCAGCATACTCGCCGTCAGGCACCAATCACAAGCTTTCTGACTTGACCACTGGCCATGTGACAATCCTTAGCCATTTTGAATTCGTTTCTGGCGGGGATCATTTAAGAAAAATCTTTGTCCAATTGAGTTTGTTTCCTGGTGATTTCGAAACTCGTTGATTTATCCATGATCGGATATTTCCAAAAAGCGAATGAAACATCCGGGGTAGAAACATGATTTTGGTATGTTTATGTACATTTTTTTCTTCTAACTTTGATTTTGTACCTAATTGTGTATGTTAGCTATATGTCTAGTCAATTTCTACGAGCTATTAGAAATACTAGGTAAATCTTCTGTGGCTGTAGATCGCTGATAAAATAGCTAGCATTTATTTATCTATTGTTTCTTCATAGGTAGATTTTAAACTTATAGCCTCGTTTAATTGATTTTTTATGTAGTTGATTATGCTGATTGGGAGAAGAAATACTGTATATATTTTATCAAATGATTCTATGGACTTATATGATTCTATATATATATATATATATATATATATATATATATAAATATAGACATAGAATATTCGAAAATATTCTGTATGTTTATAATAAACATTTTGAAGACCTAATCGCTATAGAATAGAATACGTCACGTATTACAATTAGATTCTCGATAAAAGCAAGGGAAGTAATCTACGCGTTTCATTCTTGTTAGAAATCTTCAGGACTACATATCCAGTGCTTTTATCGAGAATGACACAGCTAGAGACTTATAGAATACTTAGCTGTGTACAGGAACTGGTTTGAAAGAGCGGTTGCCGGTCCGGCAGAAATTAGAAATTGGAATAAATGCTCTGAAATAGCGATATATATGTGAATATAGACATAGAATATTCGAAAATATTCTGTATGTTTATAATAAACATTTTGAAGACCTAATCGCTATAGAATAGAATACGTCACGTATTACAATTAGATTCTCGATAAAAGCAAGGGAAGTAATCTACGCGTTTCATTCTTGTTAGAAATCTTCAGGACTACATATCCAGTGCTTTTATCGAGAATGACACAGCTAGAGACTTATAGAATACTTAGCTGTGTACAAGAACTGGTCTGAAAGAGCGGTTGCCGGTCCGGCAGAAATTAGAAATTGGAATAAATGCTCTGAAATAGCGATATATATGTGAATATCGAATATTCTATGTCTATATTCACATATATATCGCTATTTCAGAGCATTTATTCCAATTTCTAATTTCTGCCGGACCGGCAACCGCTCTTTCAAACCAGTTCCTGTACACAGCTAAGTATTCTATAAGTCTCTAGCTGTGTCATTCTCGATAAAAGCACTGGATATGTAGTCCTGAAGATTTCTAACAAGAATGAAACGCGTAGATTACTTCCCTTGCTTTTATCGAGAATCTAATTGTAATACGTGACGTATTCTATTCTATAGCGATTAGGTCTTCAAAATGTTTATTATAAACATACAGAATATTTTCGAATATTCTATGTCTATATTCACATATATATCGCTATTTCAGAGCATTTATTCCAATATATATATATATATATATATATATATATATATATATATATATATATATATATATACGTGTGTGTGTGTGTGTGTGTGCATATATAAATATAATTACAACAGTGACATAAATAGGTACTTAAGTTTCGTTGGGTTCTGGACCCCTAACTCATTCAAGCCTGTCATAAAAAAAATGGTCGCCTGGGGTTGATTGTGCTTTGTTTTTAGAAATATATCATAAGAGTTTAAACAATGGCAGATCATTTAGAAATTAGTTAGAAAAAGAGTTTTTTTTTAATTAGAAGGTAAGATCAAGGGAAGTAATTCTTGAGAGACCACAGTCAAGATTGAATAACAATAGAATAAAAATATTTTTTCTAGCTGACTCAAAGAATCCAATTTCCTTGATATACAAAATAGTCAATAAATTAAAGTATACTTCTTGACCTGTTAGTCAGGTCTAAACCATTTACTCAAAATATACCTCTTCTCATGAAGACATCAGCCAAAGCAATCAAGTCGTGTGTTGAGGCAGTGTTTATCTGAAGCTAGTTGTGAGAATATACACCATTTTTCAGAATTAAAAAGTCGACAAAATTTCGACCCATTCAAATAGGTGATAGATCTTTCTAATATTCTCAATTTGATGGGAAAAGGTGTGCCATTTTCTTAAGGCTCCGTGCGTTATTTGCGAGCTGTGTGGCATGTTTTTTGTCAGAATATCTGAATGTTGTTTCGTGATTCAGGTACCGGTTTTTAAACTGGCTTTCAGACATACCAACATAGGTCCAGGCTCCAGTTTGATGGTCCTGGTTGGTGGAGGTAACCTCTGCTTGGTATATCACTGGAGTGTTGCACTGTTGGGCATGTTTCTGGTCTTCTACATGAGCATCCGTACGGTGGAGGGCTTTTGTATTTGCCGGTGATGTAGGATTTGGCATTGTTAGTGCAAGAATATCCTATTTTTACTGTATGGCGATTAAATATATTTCGGTATTTGTGGCCAACAGGGAAATGGAGATCTATGAAGGCTAGGAACTTTTTTCCTACATTAGTTTTCACATTCAGGTAGAAAGGTGGTGCGAACCATATGACATTTTTTATGTCTAGGTTTTTTTTTAGCTTAGCAGTGATCTGGAGAGTATGTGATTTTTTCGGAGAAGCCGCTGTTACTTAGTGCTGAATTATAGTAGGGTGCTGCCCTGTCAAAGATGGCTTTGCTGGAGGAGAGGTTGGAAACAAACATTATATTCTCTTGTCACATCACCAGTCTCGACAATAACTTACCCTTGCATTTTTATGTTACTATATATATATATGTGTGTGTGTGTTAAAATATTGATTAATAGGTGAAGTAATTAATTATATTGTCTGACAAAAGTATAGGTTCAAAGTGCTACAGGTAGTCACTATTAGAACCTAAAGTCAGCTCACCAATATAAATTTTAAAATTGTTCATTAGGAGCAGTAACATAAAAATGCAAAGGTAAGAGATTGTCGAGACAAATGTATCCACATTATGCGTGTTTGTATAAATTATACAGGCGCAATGATATAAGATCGGAGAGAAAAGATGTTATAAGATCGATTCTTACCACACACACACACACACACACACACACACACATATATATATATATATATATATATATATATATATATATATATATATATATAAAGGAACGATCGACTTTCGTCAAATCGGACCGAGGAAACAATGTTTCCATTGGTCTGTCCAATTGCTAATACTATCTATCGGTTGCAACTCCAGGTAGAAGAATATATATATATACATATATATACATAGATGCATTGCTAAAGAAAAATCGGGTAGCAAGCTAAAGAATGATAAAATTCCGAGAGAATTTTACCATTCTTAAGTAAAATATATCATTAGAGTATTTTGTATATATATAAAAAACCATATAATGTTTAGAAAACCGTATGTACTTTAAGGTCGAAAAGTTATTATTAGTATTTTCGTTACGGCCGCCATTTCATCGTCCCGAGAACCGGATTGAAAATTGATCTAAGTAATCGATCAATGATTACCAACTATGGATTTTGGTATAGCTCCGGAAGACGCGGAGCTAAGTTCCAATAAAATACAAAATATCTTTAAATCAGTCATGTTCCGAGGAGTCGTCAATCCATACGGCTTGGTGTGAATTAATTCTTAATAGTGACGGCAGATATTGAGGCTTTGGACAAACGTTCATTGAGCTATTTTACTGAGAAACATATTCATCATACATATTATGTTATGATACTTTAAATTAGTATGTGTGGGTGTGTATGTGTGTGTGTGTGGGTGTGTGTGTGTGTGTGTGCCTGACCCCTGCACAAATTGCCTTCACCAATACCACTAATAGGCCATGCACAGAAAATCCGGCAATAGACATGTGACTTAGTTCAATGCACCATATTCTATACATGTCCGAACGAACATCCCCGGAATCTTATTGTCCCCAACACATAGATGCCATGGGATCTTCAGAAGGCACACTGTCAAGTTTTCGTTCTCGAGAGCTTGATAATGGCCATCAACCCCAAAAAAAGATCCAGAAATTTACCACCCACGATAGCTCCAACTCTGCACCCAACCACCAAATTCGGGTTGCAGAGGAATCCGACCATTCGAAACATCGGACAGCTAACAAACAACCGGACCACTCTACAGATCCTCAATATACATGCTCCACAGAAAAATTGGACAACCGTGTTCCCACGAATGGAAAATGCACCTGCAGATCCCGTACGGAGTGTCCGCTAAGAATCAACTACCTGGTCTCTGGAATTGTCTATAGATGCACCCTTCACGCGGAGGACAACAAAAAATACATCTACGTAGGTGCGACTGTTAAGGATTTTAAATCCGGTTTCTACAACCGCGCCTGCTCCTTCAGATATCGGCGTAAAATATCGCAAAGCACGGTTTAAAGACGGTAAAATCAACTTTAGAATTGAATGGGCCGTTCTAAGACTTGCACCCCAACTCGATTTAGGAGGCAGACACAGTCGGTTGGGCCTTTCAGAATCAGTAGAAATCATAAAGCTTAAAGAACACCGAAGCAGCTCAAGGCCCGAAGTTGTGATGAATTGTTTACACTAACGCACCTGTTAAAAATGTACGCAGGCACACGAACTCCAAGGGACGCTAATCCCCGAGTAACACCGCCTAACACAGACTTATCAGGAATATAATGCACAAACAAGCTAATGGATCCTTATATGAACAATTTTCCTTTACTTATAACTTTCTGTCTAACTTTCACTTATAAATTAATTGTTTCTACTTTAGGCACAAGGCCAGCAATTACCCAGTGCATTACTGGTACTTTATTTTATCGACCCCGTAAGGATGAAAGGCAAAGTCAATCTCGGCGGGATTTGAACTCAGATCGTAAAGGGACGTAACTATGCTGGAAAGCATGGCGTCCGACACTCTACCGATACTGCCAATCCACCTTTCACTTATAAATTAATATATATATGTGTGTGTATGTGTACACCGGTGTATGTACTGGTGTATGTCAGTGTAAGTCTATCTGTGATCAGGTGTCTGCGTGTGTGTATTTGTATGCGTATGCGTGTATATTCCTGTGTATGTGTGTGCACTCAACTACATGGATTGGTGGTTATATTTAACCGTATGTCCGCATTTGCGCGTGCGTGTCGATATGTACACATCATGTGTATCTATGCACGTACATACGCGTGCATCTACCCGCGCGGGGGGGGGGGGTATATATATATGAATATGCGTATATATGCTGGCAGGTATACGTGTATATATATGCATGCGTATATTAATAAAAAATATATACCTGTGGTAGGTGTGTGTATCTATATGTCAATATATGGATCTATATCCATATGCGTATGCCCGGGCGTGTGTACGCCCATGCGCCGGTGTCTTTGCGTGTATGCGTGTGTGTGTGTCCATGGATATGTGTAGGTGTCTGTGTGCACTTGGGCATATATACTTGTTGTTGCAACTGTTGTTCCAGCTAACTTATACATAACCTTTCATTATTAGTTTCAAGGGCGGTGGATTGGCAGTATCGGTAGAGAGTCGGACGCCATGCTTCCCAGCATAGTTACGTCCCTTTACGGTCTGAGTTCAAATCCTGCCGAGGTTAACTTTGCCTTTCATCCTTACGGGGTCGATAAAATAAAGTACCAGTAATGCACTGGGTAATTGCTGGCCTTGTGCCTAAAGTAGAAACAATTATTAGTTTCATTTCGCTCTCAACGAACATATCCATTCGTCTTATTCATTTATTTACCCAGTAGTCGTCGTCCGCATATTGTAATTGTGATTCCCACTTATATATATATATATATATGTGGGGGGGGGGGGGGGTATGCGTGTATATGTGTATATATGTTTGTGCATGTGTATATGTACATATATATCGTTGTGTGTGTATATGTATGTATATATATATATAGTAATAATAATAAATTTGAAGACTAAAATCCAAAGAGGGCTCGATAAGGATAAATATATATCAAATATATAAGAACCGTAGAGCAAATATTTATTAAAATAACAGATTAAAGTTTAAGCAAAGAATCGCTGCTTTCACCCTTAACGGGATCTTCAAGATCCCGTTAAGGGTGAAAGCAGCGATTCTTTACTTAAACTTTAATCTGTTATTTTAATAAATATATATATATATGGTATGTATGTGTACATATCTATATATATATATATATAGATATATATATATGTACACATACATACCATATATATATATATGCGTGTGTATTTGTGTGTGGGGGGAGGGGGGGGCATGTATGTGTACATATACACACACATATGTATATTTTTCTATTATTATTTTCCGCCGGGGTTAACTTTGCCTTTCATCCTTACGGGGTCGATAAAATAAAGTACCAGTAATGAACTGAGTAATTGCTGGCCTTGTGGTTAAAAGTAGAAACAATTATTTTCTATAAATAAATAAAAAGAAAAAATAAAGAAAGAAATCATTATTTTCTATTATTATCTGTATGAACACATTTATTTATTTATTTATTTATTTATTTATTTATTTATTTTTATTCATATGTTTATTTATTTTTGCATTCACTTGGTGCCTGGCATCGGCAAATCTGAACTGGTTTTACTGATACGATGACCTCATACTGGCTCATAATAGCATAATATACCCGACACACCCCGCCTATATGGTCACCTTTCTATTCAACTTCCTGGTTACACTGAAGCCAGTCTTTGAATGTCAAACTCACATACCATACGGGCCCACGCTCACGAGCAGACACACACGAATCCTTACACGCTCGCACGCACACACACACATGAATATACGTGTGGATATACACGCACAAAGCTGCCACTCCGTTTACATTACAATACCTACATACGCCCATACACACAAAAATAAGGCCGATGCTTACATATACGCCCATCATCTCATAAACCAGAACAAATATTATATTGTCTTGTCACATCGCCAGTCTGAAGGGCAGATCGATAATGGATTTGGGTCCATAACTACTATGGATAAACGTTAGCCAATCCTCTGCTAAACACGCGCAACAGGTCGATACTGAATAACAATCGTATACATGTAAACGAAACTTCCTCGTTTTTTCTAATATATACACTCTGTCTGTGCATAGTGTGCTTGTTTTGGTAGTACCACCACCAGTAATTCACTGAATCACCTACACTATATAGGGTCGGACGCCATGCTTTCTAGCATAGTTACGTCCCTTTACGATCTGAGTTCAAATCTCGCCGAGGTTGACTTTGCCTTTCATCCTTACGGGGTCGATAAAATAAAGTACCAGTGAGGCACTGGGTAGTTGCTGGCCTTGTGCCTAAAGTAGAAACAACTATATATATATATATATATATATATATATATATATTTTTTTTTTTTTTACAAAAACAGGTGGCCAGAGTGTTGACCACTCACCCCAGTCTGTGCCATGATTCGGTCTTGTTAAATGCTTAATTTCTATTACCAACCCACCTAAATTTCCCTACTATATATCTGTTGAATTACTATTCTTGGGGTTTTTATTTATTTATTTTTATTTATTTATTTTTTATTTTATTTATTTATTCTTTTATCTATTTATTCATTTATTTATTTATTTACTTATTTATTTATTTCAAAAAAGCACTCTGGCTAATTGACCACTCCCCAAAGAAAAAACGGCCTGTGCCATGAAGTGGTCCTGTGTATCTAAATACCATCCCACCCCACCCCACCCCCTCCCACCCCCACCCCCTTACCACTACCTAAATGTATAAATACCAGAACTTAATTTGACACCCAGCTTCCTGAAGATTTCATCTGAATGAAACAGTACTAGTCCTGTAGAAGCTCCTTCTATAAAATAAAAAAATGTTACTCTGCCATGTATTGAGTACCTTACTTACTGTGGTTATCCCCGACTCAACCCGGGACCTACGTATATATATATATATATATATATATATATATACTTACGGTAAATGTTGATGCAATCATTTCAAGCACTCAACGCACTTTTTCCACATAAGAATGACGGAGTATATTTAGAATAAGAAAATGCGAAGTAGTTTCAGATGTTAAAGTCCTTTATTGATAATGATGTGATACATATTTCAATGACGACAGTGGCCACACGAATTCGTGTATCCAGTGCCATGACATCATCAGACAGCTTCTTATATAATAAAGTTACGTTCCCGAGGCAATCCAAATTGAAACAAGGGGACTGACAGAGCGCGTGTTCTTGAATCCTTCGTCAGTTCCCTTGTGAGCCCCAATTCACCATCACAGGTTTGCCACACCAGCTCAGGCCACACTTGGCCATGCCATCTGCGCGGCAGCTCCTACAGAGAGCTCAGCTATTATGGCGATGCAGAAGGCCATTCAGGAACTCACCCTGGAGCTCCAGAAGATGGTCTGGTGTGGTGCCCGTTCGCGCCCGCGCAGCCGCGGAAGATGTCAATCTTTTAGACCCCCCCCCCCCCCCCCAACGCCTGGTGGATGACATCACCGGTTTCTCAATTCGTGGCCGGAAAGCCAATGCTCCAACAGTCAGCCCCATATTCTTCATCTCTGCCGCTGGAGACGCCTACCATTCGTTGTTAGGTTCTTTCCCTGATCTCACCGATGGAAATTTTCAAGTCACTGAGCCAACACACTCAACTGAACATTTCATTTCCACCACCGGTGCTCCAGTGTTTTCGCGTCCACGCCGCTTACCAGCGGACAAATTAAAGGCAGCACCGTCCGAGTTCGACCATATGCTGCAGCTGGGTATTATTCGCCCATCTACGAGTCCTTGGGCTTCACCGTTACACAAGACTTCCGGAGACTGGAGACCCACTGAGGATTGTAGGAGGTTAAATGCTATGACCGTCCCGGATAGGTATCCCATCCCCCATCTCCCGGATTTCGCATCTTCATTTCAGGGGTGTAAGATTTTTTCAAAACTAGATTTAGTGCGAGCCTACCACCAAATTCCCGTCAGGAAGGAGGATATTCCAAAAACGGCGATTACAACTCCTTTCGGATCCTTCGAATTTTTGACCATGCCTTTCGGACTCAGGAACGCCGCTAGCACTTTTCAGCAGTTCATAGACGAAGACACTCGTAGTCTGGACTTCGTTTATGCATACATAGACAATATTCTCGTCGCTAGTTCCTCTCCGGAAGACCATATGCGCCACATGCATCTTTTATTTCGGCGATTTCAGGATTACCGCGTTCGTGTGAATCCCGCAAAGTGTGTTTTCGGTTCCACTTCGCTAAATTTTTTAGGCCACCTCATCGACGCCGAAGGTATTAGGCCGCTTCCCCAGCGAGTTCAAGCCATACAGGATTTACCTCCGCCTACTACACTTCACCGGTTGCGTCACTTCTTAGGCCTAATCAATTTCTATAGGCGTTTCGTTCCTCATTGTGCTAATTTGCTATCTTCCCTTACTGACATTTTGAAAAATCGTCGTAAGCAGAATGAGGATATTTCCTTGACACAAGGACAGCTTAAAGACTTCCAAACTGCCAAGACAGCACTTGCTAGTTCATCTTTGCTAACCCACCCGGTACTAGAGGCCAAGCTTTCGCTTTGTGTTGATGCATCTGATACCGCTGTGGAAGCAGTTTTACAGCAGTACAACGCTGGAAACCAACAACCTTTGGCATTTTTCTCAAGGAAGCTGAAACCAGCAGAAACGCGTTACAGCACGTTTGGGCGGGAATTATTAGCCATATATCTGTCGGTGAAACATTTCTCTCATATTCTTGAGGGAAGAAATTTTACTGTTTTAACTGACCACAAACCTCTGACCTTGGCTTTGAGGGCTAAAGCCGACAGACATTCGTCCAGAGAGACAAGGCACCTAGATTACGTTTCGCAATTTACAAATGATATCCAGCATATTGCTGGCTCGCTTAACATAGCTGCAGACGCATTGTCACGGTTGCCAATCAGCTCCATCTCGTCATCCCAGGAGATCGACTTAAGTCGTTTAGCTGCAGACCAACCTGCACTCTAATCGTTGGATACTCTTTCTGCCGAGTTTGCGACTTGCATCTTCAAATATCTGCCCCTGTCGATCACCGACAGGCAGATTCTATGTGATGTATCTACGGATTCACCATGACCATGTGTTACTGAGACTCACCGTCGAATTGTGTTCCTTTCTTTGCACAGCATTTCTCACCCAGGAATTTCTGCCACAGTAAAGCTTATAACGGCTAGATTTTTCTGGCCCAATATGAGGCGATAAATTACTGTCTGGTGCCGTTCCTGCACACAGTGTCAGAGATCTAAAGTCCACAGACACATCCGGACTCCACTTGGTACTTTCCGTACTCCAGATGCTCGGTTTCAACACACCGACATTGATATCGTTGGACCTTGGCCATTCAGTAGTGGATATTCGTACCTCTTGACCTGTATCGATCGTTTTTCGCGATGGCCTGAAGCCATCTCCTGAAAAGATATTACTGCTGAGACTGTAGCGCGTGCCCTGGTATCAGGGTGGATTACCCGCTTTGGGGTACCAAGTACAGTCACCACAGACCGTGGTAGACAATTTGAGTCTCATCTTTTCTCTGAGCTGACAAAGATCATTGGTGCTCAACGGATTCGGACCACAGCTTATCATCCTGCTTCGAACGGAATGGTGGAACGATTCCACCGCCAATTAAAGGCCGCTCTTCGCGCCTATCCAGACTCTCAACGTTGGAGCAAGTACCTTCCTATTGTGTTGTTAGGAATTCGGTCATCAATAAGGGAGGACCTTGGGTTCTCCCCGGCCGAATTACTGTATGGGGCTCCTCTAGCGTTGCCTGGGCAAATGCTTGCCCCTGTTGATCTTGCTTTCCTACGTATCTCGTTTGCGCTCCTATTTTCAGGACTTACCTCCCAGGAAAACTAGGAAACAAACTATTAAAGCTGCAGTCCCGAGGGATATTGCCTCGTGGACACATGAATTCGTCAGAAACGACGCGGTTGCTCCACCCCTCACACAGCCGTACTCTGGACCCTACCGTGTGTTATCACGTACTGACAAACATTTCACAGTAGACATTAAGGGGTCCAGAGAGACAATTTCTGTGGATAGACTAAAAAGGTCATACAATGACGCTCATACACGCGAGCCACAAATACCCCAATCTTTCTCTCTTGTGCATACACCTGCTCCTTCTGCCCCACCTTCACCTACATACTAGACCACGACCCGTTCCGGTCGAAGAGTCCACTGGCCCAAAAAACTCTGCCAAACTGTTTTCATGTGAACTGGCCACTGGAGCCTTTTTTGTTTTTCTCTTTATTGTATTTCTATGTATACATGTACCTTTTCGTTACTATTTCATGCCTGATTTATACATGTACCTTTGCGTTAATATTTCATGCCTGTGCTGGGAGCCCATGCTTGTGGGTTCGCTACAGTTACCTTCGGGCTTTTCGCCTATCGTCTGGAGGAGGGTACTGTAGCGGCCCCTTACGGCTGTAACTCAGCACGTATATGAGTTGCGTCCCTTTGTGACGGTCGCGACTCCCAGTGGCAGATCCATGTACTAAATGCAGTTGCGTCCCCCTGGGGACTATATATTTGAGAACATCAAGGCATTAACTCTCTCACTTCCTGCGCCGGCAACCGAAACGACCACTTGAACCTTACCAAGAGAAGATTTCTGCTCCTCTCTACACTCTCCGGTCTGGGAATTGTGACCAACTGACCATCAACATGTGGTAAAAATTATTTTTATTAATTTATTTGACTTCTGTGAAGTAAAACCATGTCACAACACTCACCTGCATTTCAAATAAGGGGTTTTACGTTGCTTTCAGACCCGCTTATTTATCCGGTCGAAAGTTAATTTATAATCTTAAGTCCGTCCAGTAGTAAGGATATCCAGTATGTGTAATCAGTTCCCATGGTAGAGGGAATTTCCGGGTGTAGCTGATGGCTAGTGCCTCCACTTCTTCACTATATCGGTTACACCATAAAGTGCTCAACATTTTAGGAGCTAAATTCTTACGGTAAATATTGATGCAATTCAATTCAAGCACTCAACGCACTTTTTCCACATAGGAATGACGGAGTAAATTTAGAATAAGAAAATGCGAAGTAGTTTCAGATGTTAAAGTCCTTTATTGATAATGCTGATACATATTTCAAGGAGTCTGAAACTACTTCGCATTTTCTTACTCTATTTATATATATATAGTGACACACACACACACACGCACGCGCACACACACACACACACACACACACACACACACACACACACACACACACACACACACACACACACACACACACACACACACACACACAGGCATATATATATATATATATATATATATATATAGTGTAGGTCATTCAGTGAATTACGCTATGTACAGGCAGAGTGTATATATTAGAAAAAAACGAGAAATTTTCGTTTACATGTATAAGATTTTTATTGTGTATCGACCTGTTATCCGCGTTTATACACGTATATATATGAGGTGGGGCTGAAAAGGTAAAAGAAAATACAGGAGGATCAGTTAATTAGGATTTTATTCAACATATTCCCCTTGCAGATTCACTTACTTATTGATGCGGTCCTTCAGTTTTTCTAAGCCTGTAAAAAGAACTCGGAATATTGGGCTTCCAGCCAGGCCTCAGCGATACCTTTAAAGCCAAGGACTTTTTAGTGCCTCTCGTATATATAAAAAAGATCCCATAATGCCTTGTGGAGTCGTAGAGGCACCGTCATACTGCGTGTCTAGGGCAATTTTAAA
>OZ024740.1:260403240-260440740 GCA_964016885.1 Eledone cirrhosa | reverse complement strand
ATGATATAATAGAAAACGAAAAATCAGTGATGCATCTGAACTCAATTTATTGTGTTACAATTGTTTCGCCGGCGGACAGCTCGAGATGTGATCATTGTGTGGATCTGTCTGATTCTGGACTCGGAGGTTCGACGGACACGTCTAATGATTTCGGAGCATATTCTCTCACACGAAATCATTTGACGTGTCCGTCGAACCTGCGGGTCCAAAATCAGACAGATCCACACAATGATCACGTCTCGAGCTGTACGCCGGCGAAACAATTGTAACACACAATAATTTGAGTTCAGATGCATCACTGATTTTTCATTTTCTATTATATATATATATATATATATATATATATATATAGAAGTGGTTACACAACAGTTAGTTCACCATACCGAGAACAATTGTTTCACCTTCGCGGATCTTCAGCTCGGGATGTGTATGTTTATAGGAACAGGAAGGGCAACCGTACCTTCCTATTCCTATAAACATACACATCCCGAGCTGAAGATCCGCGAAGGTGAAACAATTGTTCTCGGTATGGTGAACTAACTATTGTGTAACCACTTCTACCTAACTCGTCCCTTGGACTGAGTGCTCTACCACTACGGATATTACCTTCCAGTGTTCCACCACTATATATATATATATATATATATATATATGTGTGTGTGTGTGTGTGTGTGTGTGTGTGTGTAGATAAATCTACCAAAATATACGGTAGTGTCCAATCCGTATGAAGAACTCATTGTAATCCAAATATCACGAAAAGAGAAGGTGCATTCAAAGATTTTCGATGAAAATCATAGGGAAAGAGAGTCAAGATAAATTAATAAAAACCATGAATAAAAACAAAGAACAAGTTCCTTATATTAAAAAAATCATCATTTTACGATCGTTTCTAGTATATATATGTGCGTTGGTATGTACATCATATAGATCTAGGTAAAAATATTACAAACTATCAGAGAGAATATACATACCTTCACATATATATGCGTCTTCAGAAATGATCATTTCTGAAGACAGCATATATATGTGAAGGTATGTATATTTCCTCTGATAGCTTGTAATATCGAAAAGCGAAAACCAACCAAACAGTGAGTGTGTTCTGTTATTAATTCTGGCAATATTACGCAAATATGACCCTCCCCAAGTATAACAATATATATATATATATATATATATATTCACGTTAAAATTTGGTGGTTTATCACTGCACAGAATTGTTCATTCTGCAATGTTAAACATGACGTAATATGAGAAAAGCGCTCGACGTTATGCAACTCATCCATCTTCAATATTGAATCATGTTGGTGGTGCGGGAACTGAGTAAATATATTATAAAGTGAAATGACAGGAGGCCAAATATGTTGAATTTCCTTAATTATTTTTATTTCTACAGAAACTATGCACAGTTCAGTGGCCAGTGACCTCATCAGGTGTAAATTACGGAATGGATGTATACCAACGGTATAATGCTAAACTTTAAGGAAACAAACAAAGAAAAAACAGAGAGGAAAAAAAGTGTGTGCTATGTTTTTGACCCAGACACTGACGTAGTAGCGTGCTGCCATATTGCTCGCCCGCCTCTGAGTAAGATTACTTTTAACAAATCTTTCCTGCTCGTTTTGCTAGCGGGTAGGGGAATGTATACTACCCCCACAACTCCAGCAGCCTTCGGACAGCAGGCCATGGGTGGGGGCGGGAGAATATCGGGTTACAGAGATTAGTAATTCGCCTTGGTCAAGCTAAGGTCTATGCACTCAAGGAAAGCATACAACATTCGGGGCGGGGGAACCCAGAAGCATTCCAAAATTTGGAAACTCTGTTTCGTAGAATCGAGACATATCTGAGGACCTTGCGATTTCAGAGTCAGATTCGATCATTACAATCGTGCCTCGAGCTGGTCGCCAGAGAAACGATTGTAAAATGTCTAATAAATTTTATTCGTCGCAACACTGATTCTCCGTTTCTTATATATATTATATATATATATATATATATATATATATATATATATATATATATATATATATAAGAAACGGAGAATCAGTGTTGCGACGAATAAAATTTATTAGACATTTTACAATCATTTCTGAAGACAGCATATATATGTGAAGGTATGTATATTTCCTCTGATAGCTTGTAATATCGAAAAGCGAAAACCAACCAAACAGTGAGTGTGTTCTGTTATTAATTCTGGCAATATTACGCAAATATGACCCTCCCCAAGTATAACAATATATATATATATATATATATATATTCACGTTAAAATTTGGTGGTTTACCACTGCACAGAATTGTTCATTCTATATATATATATAACGAAGGAAATGTGGTAAGGAACCAGGTGGACCATAACGCACCAAAGTACTCAATACTTGGGGTAGTAGAGTGGATAATAGGAACCGGTAAGACCCCGACGGCTGAGCTCAAGCCGTCGAAACGGCTTGAGCTCAGCCGTCGGGGTCTTACCGGTTCCTATATATATATATATATATATATATATATATATATGGTACGTCATATAGAAAGTTCTATCTGACGTACCATTTGTTAGTATCCCCTTCCCCTAATTATACGCCTTCCTGTTTATTTTTTTTAATTTTTAACCTTTTAATTTTTTAGCTTCCATAGATTCATGCGTTAAGGGCATACGTTAAGGGCATCAAGGTACATAACCACCCGTAATTGCATGGGTATACATGTATCTATGTATATTTATGATAGGAGAATATATATATATGTATATATATATATGTGTATATGTGTATGTGTGTGTATATGTGTATGTACATGTAGTGTTTGTACATATATATAAGTATGTATAAGTGTGTATATATATGTATATATATATGTATATATATATATATATATATGTGTGTGTTTGTGTGCGTGTATGTATGTATTTGTATATGTTTATGTCTATGTATGCATATGTATGTTTTTAATGGAGTATCAATGTAATTATACCTCTATCTATATATGTGAATATATATACTTTTGTGATCTAAGAAAATTATGCGTTTTAACATGCATTTATCTGAGTTTGATTACTTATACATAGACCCACTTGAAAATATTTACTATTTTATAATGCATCATACGCTATATTATACTATATACAATGTACCATATTGTATTATATTATATTACATTATATTATATTATATTATATTACATTATATTATATTATAAAAGGGTGGTGGATTGGCAGTATCGGTAGAGGGTCGGACGCCATGCTTTCCAGCATAGTTACGTCCCTTTACGATCTGAGTTCAAATCCCGCCGAGGTTGACTTTGCCTTTCATCCTTACGGGGTCGATAAAATAAAGTACCAGTAATGCACTGGGTAATTGCTGGCCTTGTGCCTAAAGTAGAAACAATTATATTATATTATAAAAGTGCGGTGGATTGGCAGTATCAGTAGAGGGTCGGACGCCATGCTTTCCAGCATAGTTACGTCCCTTTACGATCTGAGTTCAAATCCCGCCAAGGTTGACTTTGCCTTTCATCCTTACGGGGTCGATAAAATAAAGTACCAGTAATGCACTGGGTAATTGCTGGCCTTGTGCCTAAAGTAGAAACAATTATATTATATTATTATATCGGTGGATTGGCAGTATCGGTAGAGGGTCGGACGCCCTGCTTTGACGCATAGAGTTACGGCCCTTGCCATTCTGAGTTCAAATCCCGCCGAGTTTAACTTTGCCTTTCATCCTTACGGGGTCGATAAAATAAAATACCAGTAATGCACTGGGTGATTGCTGGCCTTGTGCCAAAAAGTAGAAACAATTATATTATATTATTATATTTTATTATAATTTTCATCTTCTAATATACTATCCTTCCTAGTTATGACCATTACTTCACCTATCTATATTTATCCTAGTTATTCTGTATATTTTATATTTACTTATTTATATTCACCTAAAAATTCCATACAACACAACTCAACATATAATTTTTACATTTCTTTTTAAAACTTCACTCCACCATCTACATTCCACTATCAATATAACAATTCCTTTTTCTTCATAGTTTCTTTATAGTAATTCTATTTTTAACACCATTCAACCATTCCTTTCAAAGGGTCATGACCTCAACTAAAGTGAGTTATATTTCATCTTAACATCATATGGCAAAAAAAACATTTGATTGGTTTGTTCTTCAGCTACCTCCAAATAAGGTCATAGAACTCAATTTACTATTGATTTTGAATAAAATTTCCATTGCTTTTGACAACGGCTGATGATATACATGTAGGTAAATATATTCCTTATTTGATATTTTGTAACTAACCCTACATAGATCGATAACGAAATATGCGTACGATGTGTTATTATCACCTAGAGACGATCGTAAAGCAGTGAAGTATATTTCTAATGACTTGAGTTTTTATTTCATTGTTTTAACTTATATATATATATATATATGAAAGACGTAAAATAAGAAAATTTTAAAATTAACTTACTTACTAAAATTTTCACTCCAACTAATTAGTTTCTGTAAGGGAATAAATATAGTTACGCAACGCAACTATAGAGAAATCCTTACGTCATCAGGGAGTCTATATTTATTCCCTTACAGAAACTAATTAGTTGGAGTGAACATTTTAGTAAGTAAGTTAATTTTAAAATTTTCTTATTTTACGTCTTTCATATAATTGTTCTGCATCCCCTTGCATAGAACCACAAAGGTACTAAGACATAACATATATATTTGCTAGCATAGGTATACATCTGTATACATATCTTGGTAGATATACTAATTATATATATATATATATATATAATATATATATATATATATATATATATATATATATATATATATATATATATATATTGTAAAGAAGAGAGACGGTTTTAAATGTACATCCTCTATTTATTGTATAATCCTGTTATACATATTTCGAAGACGTTAAAGTGATTGCATAATAACCCTTTGATGTGTTCTCATCAGAAAGGTGCATATTTGTAATATTTTTGTTTATGACGTGCTATTGTAGTTACGAGTGTGTTGGTAGTAGTCTACTACAGTAGTCATATGATGTACATGGCTACTACCAACACACTCCTAACTACAGTAACATATCAAAAACAAACACAAAACATTACAACATTCCACCAGTCTGATGAGAACACGTCAAAGGGGTTATTATGCAATCACTTTAACGTCTTCGAAATACCTACAAGAGAATTATATAATAGAGGATGTACATCTAAAACCGTCTCTCTTCTTTATAATATTTGTTTCTACTTTAGGCACAAGGCCAGCAATTACCCAGTGCATTACTGGTACTTTATTTTATCGACCCCGTAAGGATGAAAGGCAAAGTCAACCTCGGCGGGATTTGAACTCAGATCGTAAAGGGACGTAACTATGCTGGAAAGCATGGCGTCCGACCCTCTACCGATACTGCCAATCTTTATAATATTGACACTCCGTTTGATACCTTATTGATAACACAAGCCCATGGAGTGCTTTACGTCTGTTTATGATTCAAGTTGGTAGATTATTTTATCAACCAACTTTACTTTACTTGAACAATAAACAATATATATATATATATATGTATATGTGTGTGTGTGTGTGTGTGTGTGTGTGTGTGTGTGTGTGTGTGTGTGTGTGTGTGTGTGTGTGTGTGTGTGAGTGTGTGTGTGTATGTGTGTGTGTATCATCATCATCATCACTTTTCCATGCTGGCCTGGAAAAGTGTGTATTAGTGTGTTTTTGAGACAGTTTTACAGATGCCCTTCCTGATGCCCACCTTTTAGTTGCCTCATACGACATCCAGGGATACAATGTATCTATTCTAAACAAAGTGGATACACACATTTCTTGTTTCCAAGTACATTTCCATTTTTATAACAATACATGTATGCGTGTTATTCAGTAATTTTGTAAATTGTTGGAGATGGTACTAACATAAACGGAAACTCGATTCTATTGCTAGAAGAAGAGGATTCTCAAGGATGTTTGTACTTCTCGCGGTATCCGGGTCACATATGCTTGTAATATTTGCAGGACATTACTGGAGAAGTAAGCAGGAAGTTATACAAAAGTTACTATTGTGAGAACTAACTCACAGGAGACTCAGAGGAAGACCTGCTCAAACCTTCATTGATCAACTCTCAGATGATACAAACGTGTGTGGGGAGCAGTTGCCTGGAGTAATGGAAATTCAGGAGAGACTTTGTCGGGAATGTTCAACTGTGGTCGCAACGATGATGATGAGGATGATATTAAGTATGAGACAATGAAGTTTCCCTGTAAAATGTTATTATTGTATATCGACCGTTACATATGTTTCACAGCAATAAAGACCTTAAGTCAATCACCTATGAAACACATGTGATGTTCAATATGTAATAAAAACATTTTAAAGTGAAACATCTTTAACTCATACATTGATATATATGAATAATTAACAGCGTGGTCTGGGTACTTTTTGATATGTCACCAGCACGACCTCCTTATGGGGTGGACTTGTTGCTTTTGTCCTGGTAAGGGCATTGTGGGAGATCGGATATATATATGTATATATATATAATCTTTTTTCATAAAATTGTAGGATTCTCAGTGCGACTTGTAGCTGTAAACAACTGAATACTATATGCATACTAAAAAGTCGGGTTAAGATATAACCCCATATTGAACGGAGAGCGGGAGAGAAAGGAAGAAAGAGAATCTAAAGCATGAGATGAGAAATGAGAGGAGTATATAGAGAGAAAGAGAAGTGGAGAGGAGAGGAGAAAATCGGGAATGGGATCGATGGAGCAGAACATTTGGAGAATTGTAACAAAGAACGGAGAAAGGACGGAGAAAGTAAACTAACTAGAAAAATAGAATTCGATCTCATTCCCGAAAATATGGATAATGTCTGAGGTCGAAATTATGGATGATGTCTTCGATCTAGTATAGACATTCATTTTTTTATTAGCTTTGTTTTAATGAGTGCATTAGTCACAAGTTGGCATTTGATGGTCTTATTCCCTGGGTGATTTTTTTTAGTGTCGGCTTTGTTTTTGAAGTATATTATTTACATATAGGGACATTCATGATTACTATGTGTTTGTTCTAGATGTATCTACAGTTTTATGTGTTTGACAGTCATATTTGCTTATTTACATATATGTACACACATGTTAAATAGAAATCAATAGTTGCCTAGATAGACTTATCCTAGTTAACGATTAGAGCATACAATATGTCACCCAGGAATAATTATATGCAAAACACAAGATTAAGCATTGATTAATGTTTGTTTATATATAAATATATATTTATATATAAGTGGTTACACAACAGTTAGTTCACCATACCGAGAACAATTGTTTCACCTTAGCGGATCCTCAGCTCGTAATGAGGTGAAACAATTGTTCTCGGTATGGTGAACTAACTGTTGTGTAACCACTTCTACCTAACTCGTCCCATGGACTGAGTGCTCTACCATTACGGATATTACCTTCCAGTGTTCTACCACTATATATATATATATATATATATATATATATATATATATATATATATATATATATATATATATATATATATATAGATATAGATATAGATATATATATAACAGACATAGGTCACAAAAGCGAATATAAAGATAGGGTAATAGTGTAAATAAAAGACAGGCTAGCAATTAAGCTATAGAGAAACAGGTGAAGTCTACTAAGGTGAAGTTTACTAACTTAAAAGATAAGTATGTATCTAAATTCCTATAATTCGATATCATTGACTACTACTCATCTATAACACCTATTCTCCTTAAGAAAGCTCTCGCTTTCGCTATGAAAAACTCGGATCTAGCTAGGGAAGAAGTTAATATAGTGAAAGCAGCAAGAAGATCAGTTATAATGTTTGAGGGTGAATACTGGGTACATAGTGATAGAAGCTGACAGAGCTGATATCCTGTCGGATATATTCCTAGTAATGGACCTTACAACCGATTTAGGGTGGTTTTAGTTGCTGTGAACATAGCGGAGACTCTCATTGGGCTTGTGGTAAGGCCGATGGAGTCCCGTGTCCAAACCCAGTGTGATGTAGAGTCTGTAGTTACTAAAGAAGCGTCTAAGCTTCTTCCTAAGTCTTTCAAGTTTCCCACCATTAGTGCTACGGAAGGTGAAGAGGGCGTCGTCTCTATACAGTCTGCCCCTCACCCTGGGAATCCCAGTCATACATTGTGGATCATGAAGATTTCTATGATGTCAGTTTTTTGTGCCGAGTCACTAGACTCCTTCGTAACGTCAAAACTATCCGGCCTGTCTTTACGCTCCCAGAGTTTACTGTCAAATGCAATTAGCGTTTTTCTAGCCATCGTAAAGATGTCTACTTCTCTCCTGGTTAGGCTGGAATTCCTTACGGTAAGATGTCAAACATGTCTAACTGGACGAAACTCATCTCATTCTTACTCGTCAGACCGTTAAACCAGTTAATAACGTCCACAATGCATGACCATAAGTTAATCTTAAGTTTACGTTTTAACTTTGGTATGATCCTATCTAATATGGATTTACTGGCTCTACTTAGGTCTGAACTCGAGGGGGCTAAGTGGTCGTTCTCGGTCGCTCCGGTTTACGCAGCAACCTCGCGACCTCTTTCTTCCGGGCCTTGGATAAGCACTTCCCCAAACAGCACAGGTACAACGCCATTTTCAACAGGCACGCAATTAAATTGTCCTACTCCACAATTAGAAACCTGGCACAAAATATTTACCGGGGTAAATTAAAAAACGTCCGTGACTCCGGGGGAGTCAGCAACCAGGATGAGGCGCGCGACAGAAATGCATCTTCCTCCAATGGTAACATTATGAACCGGGAACGACCACGGAATCATGCAGCACGATCCGGTAATCCAGGCAGCAATACTTCTCCGAGCTGTAATTGTAGAAACCCTAGTAACTGCTCCCTGGAAGGCAAATGCCTTAGCAGTAGCTTAGTCTATGAATGTAGGGTGAGTAGCCAAACCTTCACCTATATCGGAGCTACGGCTAATAATTTTAAGGAACACTGGTACAACCACTGCCACACCTTTAGGAGAGTGGATAAGAAAAAAAACACCGCCCTCTCCGAACTGTTGTGGTGACTCAAGCATGACAACATGGGATACACCTTGTCATGGTTCAAGGTCACTTCAGCCCAACCCTACAGGGGAGGAGGGCATGACTCATGCAATCTATGTGTCACCAAGATTATGGAGATAATCGAGAGGGGAACACAGGTTAGCAATAAAAGGAGTAACCTGTTCAGCACTTGCCCCCAGAGATTAACTGGAACCCTCCTCAGACTGTACGAATTAACAGCATAGTTTTACTGGTTGAGGGCCAGTGTAAAGCTTGACCATGGGAGCCGCACATGGACACATAACGACCCCAGCGTCAGGCGAACCCTAGTTAGCTTGTATGCACGCATGGAATCTTATGAGAGTCCGTGTTGTATATCCCTTTGTTCCTTGTTCTTTGTTCTCTGTATGTATACCTACCTACTTTTGTATTTATGTATAATCTTTGTTCCGTTTGTTCCTATGTTCTCCATGTGTGTACCTGAATTTATATCTATGTTTTTCTGTCCCTATATTCGCTTCCTACAGCTCACTTCCACAGTCTAGCAGCCCTTTTTGTCGGACATGGTTGCCACCGTTGATAGTACTAATACCAATGTAGTTACAACTGCCAACTATTGTAGTTAACTATTATTCTACACTGAGATTATTGCTAGCCTTGTGCCTTAGGGTGGAAGCTATGATTGCCATGATTATTATGTGAGTACTGTTATTAACGTAAGAATTTATTTACAGCGACCCACACCACCAGGCCTTTTTGTTGCCGTCGTCGCCGTGATGGGTTCATTACTGGTGTTGTTGTTGTTGTTAGTGTTGCAGCTGCCTGGATCTCGGGTGGGATGTACTCGCTGCCATTAGCTGGGCACTAATATCACTACTACTGCGACGAACAGTGTGGGCGATGGGTGGTGTTGCTGTTGTTGCCGTTGTTGTTGTCGCTGTCGTCTTGAGGATGGATGCGATCAAGTACGTTTATCGCTCTACCTCAGTGTTCCGTTTATTGCTGTGATTGTCGTCGTCGTCATCTGTTGTTATCATTGTTGTTGTTAGCGGGGCATTACTATCACTACAACTGCTACGGCCAGTGTAGGCGTCGTTAGTCGGTGTTTGCTGCTGCTGCTGCTGCTGCTGCTGCTGTTGTTGTTGTTGTTGTTGTTGTTGTTGTTGTTGTTGTTGTTGTTGTTGTTGTTGTTGTTGTTGTTGTTGTTTTTCTTTTCTTATATAAATAATAAAAATATTTACTCACACAAAACCCACATCCTACCGTCCTGTACCGTCCTGTGCCGTCTGTAATGTTTTTCTTGAGGTCAGCCCTTATGGCCAATAAAGAAATCATTATTATTATTATTATTATTGGCGACCTACGTAGTAAATCGTATCATCGTGAGCTCCGCAAAGGTTTGTTATTTCCGTTTGTTAAAAATTGCCATTTATGGAAAATTTTTATTGTTAACTATATATAAGCGCACATAGATTGTTTTCCGAAAAGGACACCCAAAAATATTGGGGCCTTGTGCCCAAAATTTAAACTTTTACGATTATCAAAAAATTTCTTTGAAAAAAAAATGGCTAATTCACCTCTGCACCAAGCAGCTGAGAGCCTTCCTCACAAATTAACACCTCATACCGACACCACCATTGTAAATGTTACTACGTTTGCCAACACTAAAAAAAATATAAGCAGTAGCAATATTTTAAATTTGTCTCAGGCAGACATTCATTTCCCGCCATTACCAATGACTGCAGGTGTTAAAGCTGCCACCACCACCACCACCGCGACAACCCCCACCCCCACCACCACCGCGACAACAGAAACAAAAGGAAAAAATAAATCAGTTCGTGATGTCGAAATGTTTTCAACCAAAATGGACTCATCCAGACCGAACACCACTGACGTCACCACCACCACAACTGAAACTAAAATTAATAATAACAAAAATAACGATAACAACAACAGCAACGATGACATTAAAAAAACCACCCTGAGTTTTGCCAGAGTAGCAAAACAGTGCGAAGCATTTACTTAGGAGGAATTAGAAAATGCCAAAAAAATGGTAAAGAAAGATGGGTACAGGGACAGCCCCCCTACCCACCTAATAAAATAGAGCATCGGCGCCTATGCACCGTGTCGTATTGAACAATTAATGTAAAATCGCGCCGAGTGGAACGGGCATCCGAGTCCCAAATCCAAAAGGTTTTGGGACATGTGTGGGCAAGAAAAACCCACATCAGACGTGGACAGAAGTATGGAATCGTGGACGTGTTCTTTGAAACACCAGAGGAGGCTAGAGAACACTCCATGGCCCCATTAAGAAGTGACGACTTCACACTCGTCCCAAGCTATTGTGGCCAGAGACTCGTAAAGATCAGGGTGACCCACGTTCCACCGGCCATCGAAATTTCCTGGCTAATAGCGGCCGTCCTCGCCGGCATCGAAGCCAACACAAAGATAATAGCAATAGCAAAAGAAAAGCAGGAGAACTGGTCCGGATCTGGGATGGAGCTCCTGATCCAAGCGGACCAGAAAAGCATTGAGGAGATCCCAGAGGTAATAGACCTCACTGGCGGCAGCCACCTCACCGTAATTGTCGAGGGCAGAAGGGCTAGGTGTGTCGTTTGTGGTGAAGGAACCCACCTAAGGGCTTTCTGCCCTCAGGCTAAAAGGTTGAGGCCACCTCTCCTACCCACCCCAGTGACTCAACCATCAACACCACCAGTAGCAGAGATGGCAGCAACAACTGTAGCAGCAACAACAGAAGCAACCATAACAGCAACAGTAGCAAAACCAACACCACCACCACCAGCAAAACCAACACCACCACCACCCAACGCTTCAGAACTAGCACCAGCGCCTACACCATCCACCACGCCACAACCAAAACTAACGCCTGTGGAGGATTTTCCACTCCCCGGCCTATCACAACTGGAGACAGATTGTGACGACGAGGAGTGGGAAACGGTATCAGGAAAAGAAAAAGAAACCAAAAAAGAAAAAATTCTCTTCCTTCCCCCTCCAAAAACAAAATACAGAGGGAAACAAATAAATTAACAAACAAAAAAGTTAGGACAGATATGCCACCATCCACACCAGCATCACCAACCCCATCACCCCAAACACCAACACCATCACCATCATTAACCCCATCACCACCATCACCTACACCACAAAAGTCACCAAATGCGAAACAGAAACAAACCCACAACAAACGCAAACAAAACAAAACAACCAAAACGATACACACTACACAGCATTAAATTTGAACAACAAGCAATTATTACACTACATCCAACACAACCCCAGCATCACAGAAAAAGACTACACAACAACCAAAAAATGCACACCACCAGAAGGTAACTTGGTGGTGCTGGACGTGACCAGCGGAGACGAGCAAGCTTTCAGGTTAGTGGCCGTCTATGCCCCGACAGGAGCAGGGCGGCCTGATTGCTTCCGGCGTCTCGAGACCTTTCTTGGAACGTCCCACTCTTTAGTGTTAGTGGGCGACTGGAACGGGATCTTAGATGCACGCTGGGATTGTGTGGGATTAGTGGATAGGGAAGGAGGGTGCAAGAGTCTCACCAACCTGCTCAGGCGTTTTGGACTGTCTGACAGGTACCGATTGGATTTCCCGAATGTGCCAATGTGGACTTGGACAAATCGCATAGGGTCATCCAGATCATATCTAGATAGAGTATTTTGTAGGGAAATAGATAGGTCTAGCATAGGCTGTCTACAATTCAAGATAGTCAGCTACACGGACCACAAATTCGTGATCTGTGTGCTTGACTTAGATAGGCTTCATAGACGAGGACGCGGCTACTGGAAGCTAAACGCGTCCTTACCAGCACGCAAGGCCTACAGAGACCGGATTAGCGAACTAGTTAAGCGGGCGTTGACGGAGGCCATCGTCAACAACAAGTGGTGGTTTGCTCTGAATAGAGCAATTAGAATAGAGTCCATTAGGTTTAGTAAGGCTTTAACAATAGAGAAAAATAGAGCAGAGGGAGAATTAGTTAGAAAATTAGACGAGGCGCTTTGCAAAGGCATCGCGACCGACGTACTTGCGGCGAAATTGGCCCTTGACCAATTCTTCAATGCAAAGCACGAAGGCTGCGTTGTCAGAGCTAGGGTGCGTGCTCTCAGACACGAGGGGACGAAAGCCGTTCAATGGGCCCGAGTGGCGGAGGCGCGTCGTGGCAACAAAGCCACGATCCGGTCTTTGGTGGACTATGACGGGCGCATGCTACTCGATCCCGAGCAAATGTGTGAAGCTTTTCAGTGACACTTCGCTCAGTTGTTCGGGGGAAGTGGCGGGCCGGATCGAGGGATGAACTTTAGTGTCTACCTCGACGGACTGCCGCGGCTCTCGGCCACTGAGGTGGAGTGTTGCGAAAAGCCGATAACAGCCGCTGAAGTACGGGAGGGAATGACTGGCTGCACAAGGGGTAAATCGCCTGGTTTGGATGGTCTGCCCTATGAACTTTACGTACAAATGCCAGACTTGTTCGGAGGCCTCTTGGCGGACGTCTACTGCAACTGGCAACAGAACGGGAGAATTCCCAGTTCTGTGAGCCGAGGAGCGGTGGCGCTGCTGAGAAAGGATCCGAACAAGGGGGATAACATAGATAATTTTAGGCCCATAACTCTGCTAAACGCGGAGTTCAAGATTTTGGCCAAGGTGCTAGCAAAGAGGTTGGCGCTTGTCGTTGGTCGTCTGGTGGGAGAGGCGCAGACATGCGCCATTCCCGACAGATCCATCCACGACAACCTCCACCTCATGCGATACATCGTAGAGAGGGTAGCTAGGGAACCTGGCACGGGTGGGTCTTTGATCAATTTAGATCAGTCGAAAGCCTTCGATTGGGTCGACCATCGTTACCTAGCGGCAGTCCTGAGGGCGGCTGACGTTGGGCCCGTCTTCAGAGGCTGGATCGCTGCCATGCACAGCGACATCTGCTCTGTAGTGAGAGTGAACGGTTACCTTTCGGAACCGTTCAACATCATGCGCTCGGTCCGCCAAGGATGTCCCCTCTCGTCCCTATTGTACGCATTGACTCTCGAGCCATTACTACACAAACTGGAGACGTTGAGGGGGGTCCCGCGCGAACTAGGATGCGGAAGATCCGGATCAGCATATGCGGACGATGTCACCGTAGTGGTGTCGAACGCCAAACACATCGAGGCGATCGGCACTACACTAAGAGAATACGAAGCGGTGACAGGAGCAATGATCAACCAGGAGAAGTCAGTGGGTCTACAGCTCGGCACCTGGAGAGGCAGGTCCATGCCGTCCAACAGCGTCGTCGGGCGCTGGACGGACGGACCGGTTAAATTGCTAGGGGTCTGGTTCGGTCCAGACCTCCAGACGGACAAAAACTGGGACGAGGTGGGTGGCTTCTCTCACCTAGAAATGGGCCGAGAGGAAGCTATCCCTGAAAGGTCGAGCGGAGGTGGCTAACGCGTACATCGCGTCCGTCATCTACTACCGCCTGACCGTCGTACCTTGTCCTAAGCCTCGCCTGACTGCGCTGAAGCATTTGCTCTTTCGCTTTTTGTGGAAGGGACGCGCTCCGATGGTCAGGCGGTCCATCTGCTGTCAACACCCGCTACGTGGAGGGCTGGGCATGCCGTGGCTGATGATGCGCAGACACGCGCTCAGGCTACGACATCTCCACCTCTTCCTCGACGGTGATCAGGTGTGGTCGCCGTTTGCTAGACACGTCTTTCCCCAGCTTGTCTCCTTGACGGAGCTGCAGTCCTGGGTCAAGCGAAGACCGAGAGGGAGCGCTTGGAGACTGGAATGTCTTCAGGCGCTCACAGCCCTCGACCAATCGGGCAATGTGATCGATGGAAACTCCACCTTGGCGTTCTATAGAGGATTAGTGGAGGGGAAGAGCGACGACGTACTTGGAGAAAATCTAGGCGTCGACGAAAATCAACTAGCCAATCTCTTCAGAAGGACTTTCGGGCCGGGGCCTATGGACAACTTCCAGAAATCCCTGGCCTGGCAGTGCTACCGAGGAGCCTTGCCAGTTCGGGATAAACTCTACAGGCATGGAAGTGCCGTCAGCCGGGCATGTCCGAGATGCGCGCAGGGCGACGAAACCGTCCTGCACGAACTCGTCCAGTGTCCGAGCATTGCTGACTTGTGAGTTTATGTCGAACACCTGCTGTCACGTGTAGGACGGATCCAGCTATCAGCTGAGTCCATCGTGAGGATTTCCCCGCCCTCTTCCTTTAGCCGGGAAGGGCAGGCAGTTTTTATCTGTCTGGTGGCCATGGCGAAAGAGATAGTATGGTGGACACGTTTGAAAGGGCTGAAGACGAGCACTTACCTCTTCGGTGATGCCCTGATTAACTTTTTCAAATTTCATTTGAAAAGGAAAATCAGGGTAGAGAGGGAAGTGCTCTCTTCCCAGCATTTTGTTGAAAGATGGGTGAGAGAAGCAAGAATGGCCCGAGTGAATGGGCCTACTCTGAGTACGTATCTGTAAATTAAAGGTGGAAAACTGGGAGAGGGCACTTGCCTTGGTGGTCAGGGTCACTGTGGCCTTTTACTGGGCTTTCTCCACAAATGTCCCTCCGAAGTTTCCCCCCTATTGGGGAATTTTTCATTTTTATTTTTTGTTACATCCTCTGTTTTTGTTTTTTACACGCAGAAATGCCCATTTGTACCGTCCTGTATTGTCCTGCACTCTGCTTAATGTCTACTTTATGTAAACCCTTGTGGTTAATAAAGAAATCCTTATTATTATTATTATTATTATTATTGTTATTGTTATTCCTTGAATCTCAGTCATTGATGTTGGTTAACTGGAAAGTCCGTTGGATTGAATATCAAGCCACTACCTGCAGCCTCAGATATTCAGGACGTATCGGAGGGTTCTTGCTGTTCCAAGCAAGCATGCCTTTTGAAGCGTTCCAAAAAGCGTGAAGGGGCCGATTTTCTTTAACCATCCCTGGAAACTTTTGGAGATAGTCCCCAGTGCGCCTATGACAATCGGGATCACTTTGACTTCATGGCAGTTCCAAATCCTTTTCACCTCCCACTTTAGGTCCTGGTATCGGTTAATTTTCTCCCTCTCCTTCTCTTGCACTCTCGTGTCGAACGGGCAGGCCACATCCACAATCAGGCACGATCTTTTTTCTTTGTCCACAACCACCAGGTCAGGTCTATTGTGTTCCAGTTTTTTGTCCGTCTGTATCCTAAAATCCCACAGCACCTTCACCTGATTGTTCTCCATCACCGCCTCTGGCCTATGCTCATACCATTTCTCAGAATGTGGTAGATTGTTTACTTTGCACAGGTGCCAGTGGATCACCCTGCCCATCACATCGTGTCTCCAGCCCTTATAGTGGGTCTGGGCTAGGTGTTTACACTCGGACACAATGTGAGCCACAGTCTCCTCTCTCTCTCCACAGATCCTGCACAGTGGGCTGGCCTCCTTCTTGTAGATATGGTGCTTCAACCACTTCGTTTTGAGGGCCTGCTCCTGCGCAGCCATTAGCATTCCTTCTGTAGCCTTTTTGAGGTCTCCTCTTCTCAACCAGTTCCATGTCTGTGGATCTCTAAATTCAGTTTTCTCAAAGAAGGTACTATGAAGGGGTTTTCCCTTAAGGC
Source organism: Eledone cirrhosa (assembly GCA_964016885.1). Classification (NCBI taxonomy): domain Eukaryota; kingdom Metazoa; phylum Mollusca; class Cephalopoda; order Octopoda; family Eledonidae; genus Eledone; species Eledone cirrhosa. The sequence continues at coordinate 260,424,056 of OZ024740.1, read as the reverse complement.
TGCTCTTCCTCCTTGATGTTATTTCCTCCCTGGACATCCCCTGGCCTACTGTCCCCTCCTTCAGTACAGCTCTGAGCATTGGCTCCTTACTATAGGTCACGTATTTGTATAGGTTGTTTTTCTCCATCTGAACACAGTCCTCTATGCTGATAAGACCTCTTCCACCCTCAGATCTCCTTAGGTAGAGTCTATCGACATCACTCCTCTTGTGGAACATGTTGTAGATAGTCAATAGCTTCCTAGTCTTCCTATCCATTTCTTTCTGTTCAGCAACATTCCATCTCAGAATTCCCGCACTGTACCTAATAATAGACACAGCTCGGGAATTTACTGCGCTTATGGCATTTCTGCTGTTCAGATGTGACTTCAATACGCTCCTTACTCTCCGAATGTATTCAGTTCTTAACAATTCCTTCATTTTTTTGTTCTTTATGCCATCAGCCTCCAGAACGCCCAAATACTTGTATCCTTCCTCAGAGTCAATTTCCTTTATCATCTCACCTGTTGGTATCTGGATCCCGTTACTTCTGCTCAACCTACCCCTCTTCATCACAATGACTCCACATTTACCAATACCAAACTGCATACATATATCACTGCTGAAAATACGGACAGTGTCAACAAGCACATCCAACTCCTTCTCACTTTTCCCGAAGAGCTTAAGATCGTCCATGAAGAGGAGGTGATTGATGGTAAGCTCTCCCCTTCCCAACTTGTATCCTGCTCTCACTTTTCGCAGCATAATGGTCAAGGGCATCAGGGCAAGGACAAACAACAGAGGGGACAGGCTATCTCCCTGGAAGATACCTCTCTTGATCTTCACGCTTCCCAAGGATACTCCAGTTGATGTCAACTCTGTCTCCCAGGACCCCATACTCCTGCCTAGCAACTGTCTGATGTTATCTGCCACCCTGAAGATCTCCAGGCTTTTGGTGATCCAGGAATGAGGCACCATGTCAAATGCCTTTCTGTAGTCTATCCATCCCATGGCAAGATCAGTGTGTCTCCTCCTGCAATTCCCCATTACCATCTTATCAATAAGCAACTGGTCCTTTGTACCACGTGACTTCTTTCGGCATCCTTTCTGTTCGTCCGGTAACAAGTTGTTTGTGTGGAGGTGATGGTAGATTTCCTCAGACACAATGCTCGTCAACAGTTTCTACATTACGGGCAGACATGTGATAGGTCTATAGTTGGTAGCATCATTACCCTTGATTCGGTCTTTCATTATCAGAACTGTGGTACCTTTTGTCAACCACTCTGGCACCTCACCCGACACCAAGCAGTCATTGAACATGGCCGTCAGCTTCGGGTGGAGGGATGTTAGATGTTTAATCCAATACCCCTGCACACCATCTGGGCCTGGTGATTTCCAGTTGGTTAGTTTTTTGGCTTGCCCCTTAAGAGTTTCAACTGTGATACTCAAATCAGTCTGTTGCTGTGCCTGCTCACCGATCTCCCTCTGTACTGTCTCAATCCACCCTGCCTGGGCATTGTGTCTAACATCCTGCTCCCATATTCCTCTCCAGAATGTTTTAGTTTGCTCCGCCCCAGGGATCAAGTCGTTGCCTCTTTCTTTGCCCTCAAGCTGTCCAAACAGCATCTTCTGGTTGTTGTCGAACATGCGGTTCTGTTTATACTGGCTGACTCTGTTCTCGTATCGCCTGATTTTTGCACTCTTTGCTACAATGCGTTGCTTCAATTCCTCTATGATAATATTTAGCTTTTTACTCCTAGTTTTGTATTTTATTTCCAGTCTATTTTTAGTGCCTATGTTTTTTAGTGTCCCATTCAGTAGTGACTCAAGCTTTCCTATGTCATTTCTCATTTCCCCGATTTGCCCACTCAGTCGCTTCTTCCACCACGGCTCTGCTCTTTCTTGTCTGTTGTTTCCTCTCGCTTTTATACCAAGTAGTTTCCTCACCGTATTTGCTGTTGCTCTGAGGATATTGTTGCACTGGTGAAGGCTCCTCGCCTCAAGGTATGGGATGACTTTGTTTACCTTAGCTGTTGTTTCTTTTAACTTTTTCCTGTCTACAAATCTTAGGTTCATAGGTCTCCCACTATCATTGTTCAATTCATCTACCACTAAATTTAGGATGTCAACCGAATCTTGTCCTAGCCCGTCAGCATTCATCTCCTCAGTGGCCGTATCTCTGTTCCAGGTATTATTTATCTCAGTACTCAGATCATTGTCTGCTTCGGGTGGTTCCTCCGTTCTCAGGACCTCCTCACCTTCATTTCCCACCGGCTCGCTTGTCTGGCATACTACACCCGCCATCTCCAAGCCATTCTCTCTGCTCAGTTCCTCCAGTTCCAGCTCGCTTATCCACCCATTAGTTCTTATTACCCGAGCCTGCCCGGCCAATTTTTGTTCATCTAATTTAAATAAACCAATCTCGTTCCAGATGTTATGCATCCGTCTCCTGTAGCCCCTCTCCTTGGGGTTACTTTTCAGGTAGCATTGCATAACAGTTCTATTCAATTCTTTCGTCCAGTTGGTTCTGGCCCCTTTCCTTCTTCTCCTTCCTCCAACATCAGCAGTATTTGGTTGACAGTCAGGTTCCTGCTGCTGAGCCAGGGGGCACCTGTTGGGTGAGAGTCTGTCACATGACGTTCTAGTCTCCATTTCACCGTTATTCGAACTGTTTATGTTCGATATTTAAACACTCTTATCGAGGATTGGCGAATGTATGTTTACATAGCCATCTGTGGATCCGCCATCCCACTTGGCCCTTGTGTGGCATTATCACCACGCTGTATACGAACACACATAAACAAACAAACACACAGGCAGAAAGGGCCCCAGAAATGAATAAGCATAAGTTTCATTGTAATGTAGTGTTCGAATGTCTGACTTAGTTTTAGTTTTTTAAGTTTTACTTCCCCCCCCCCCTCTTCTCTGTCCGTCCGCCTGCTTCTCTCTTCATTCTTATTTTCTTTACGTTTTTGGGGTTTCTTTTTTTTGTTTTTGTTTTTCTCTGTTTGTTTTTCTCGTTTTTTGCTGTTGTTGCTGTGCTGCTTTGGTTTTGTTGTTTGTTTTTTCTTTTTTCTTTTGGGTCTATCTATATATTTTGATGCCTTCCTCTTTGTTAGTAGTAGGAATTCTATAATGTGGAAGTAGCAGCCAGCAGGGAAGTGGGAGACTGGCGGCGTTAGCGATACTGAGACAGTGGTGGTGGTGATGTCGATACCGAGGTAGTGGTGGCGGTGATGTGACCGTATTACTGTAGTGATGGTGCTGTAGCGGAGTCAAGGGGTGGTGGCGGCGGTGATGGGATAGTGGTGGTAATGATGGCTGTAGTGAGCGGTGGCGGTGAAGGTGAAAATGTGTCGTTATCTGGCTGTTGTGTTTAGTGTACACAGATGATGGGGTGGGTGGTGTATCTAGTTTCTGGTGTTGGTGAGTTTAGCTGTCCTATATAGTGTAGCCAGAGGAGAGGAGGGGAGGGGTTCTTCTTCCATTTATAGCCATTTTTTTTTTTTTTTTTTTTGGATATACAGTGTACAATACAAAGTTGAATATTTGAATATTTGAGCCTTATAACAATATATTTTCTTTACGTTTTGAGCCTTATAACAATATATTTTCTTTACGTTTTGAGCCTTATAACAATATATTTTCTTTACGTTTTTGGGGTTTCTTTTTTTTGTTTTTGTTTTTCTCTGTTTGTTTTTCTCGTTTTTTGCTGTTGTTGCTGTGCTGCTTTGGTTTTGTTGTTTGTTTTTTCTTTTTTCTTTTGGGTCTATCTATATATTTTGATGCCTTCCTCTTTGTTAGTAGTAGGAATTCTATAATGTGGAAGTGGCAGCCAGCAGGGAAGTGGGAGACTGGCGGCGTTAGCGATACTGAGACAGTGGTGGTGGTGATGTCGATACCGAGGCAGTGGTGGCGATGATGTGACCGTATTACTGTAGTGATGGTGCTGTAGCGGAGTCAAGGGGTGGTGGCGGCGGTGATGGGATAGTGGTGGTAATGATGGCCGTAGTGAGCGGTGGCGGTGAAGGTGAAAATGTGTCGTTATCTGGCTGTTGTGTTTAGTGTACACAGATGATGGGATGGGTGGTGTATCTAGTTTCTGGTGTTGGTGAGTTTAGCTGTCCTATATAGTGTAGCCAGAGGAGAGGAGGGGAGGGGTTCTTCTTCCATTTATAGCCATTTTTTTTTTTTTTTTTTTTTTTTTTTTTGGATATACAGTGTACAATACAAAGTTGAATGTTTGAATATTTGAGCCTTATATTATTATTATTATTATTATTATTATTATTATTATTATTATTATTATTGAATGCTATGGTTGACGGAGGCTCGGCTCTGTAAGGTATTGTAAATTTTGAACACTATAACAATTGTAAATTGTTTAAAACTTTAACGAACTTGTAGACAAAAACACCCTCCTTCTCGTGGGAAGGGTCTTTCTGTCCGTTATTTGGCCCTTCGGGGTTAAATAACTGCTTATTGGGGTTTTGTACCCAATATTTATTTTAAACAAAAAAAAAAACAACATGGCTGCGAAAAAGAAATTTCATAGGTCACTCCCACTCATTCCGTCTTCTTCTTCCTCAATCATCACTACAGCAGAGAGAAGATTGTCTCTCTCCCTCCTTCTTTAAATGTGTCTCTCTCCCTCCCTTCTCTTTCGCAAGCGACGAAAGAAAAGAAAAGTCTCGTGCAAAGCGTGCAAGGTTTCTCCACGACGACGACGACAGCGACGAAACAGGTGTGCGGGAAATACGAAAACCCATTTCATTCGTCTGACGTCAGGAATAATAGCAGTAGCAACCGTAATAACAACAGCAACAGTGACAATGAAAACAACAGTAGCAGCCGCAACAGCATCACCAGCAGCATAAACAACAACAGCATTAGCAGCAGCAACACCAACAACAACCACAGCAATAGCGACGGAGGCAGTAGTCGTAGTACCTGCAGCAACAACAAAAGTAACAGCGGCTCTGATGACAACAACAACAACAGCAGCAAAGAAAAACCAATCTCATTTGCAGGTATTGCGAAAAACTTGGAAACAATCCTCATAACAAATGAGGAATTAGAGGAAGCGAAGAAGATGGTGACAAAGAATGGACACCGAGCAATCTGCAAGGCAGCGGAAACATTTTTCGAAACCCAACAGCACTGTACGGTCACGTACCGTACAGTAAGTACAAAATCCCGTAGGGTGGAAAGAGCCACAGAGGCTCAAATACAAAAAGCCTTGGGGTCTGTGTGGCAGCGGAAAACGCACATCACCCGAGGCAAAAAATATGCCACCGTAGACGTACTTTTTGCCACACCACAGGAAGTAAAGGCCCAATCCGTAGTGACCCTAAGGAGCGAGGAAATGGTGTTGGTGCCCTCCTACTGCGGGCAAAAAATTGTGAGGGTCAAACTGAACCACGTCCCTCCCGGAATGGCCCCTTCTTGGCTGGCCGCGTCTGTCCTCGTCGGAATCGAGGACAAAACAACTGTACTGCAAGTACAGAAAAAAGTAAGAGAAGATTGGGTCGGCACCTCCATTGAGATGCTAATCCAAACCAACCAGGAGTGCATCGAAGCTATGCCGGATGTGATAGACTTCGATAACGGCACTCAACTGCCCATAAGTGTTGAGGGAAAACGCCCGAAATGCTTTCGCTGTGGATCGAAGACTCACCTCAGGGCCTTCTGCAACGAGAAGACCCTGAGAAAGGAGAAAACCCCCCTCCTTCCGAAACCGGCTCCACGGCTACCAGCAACAGGACAAGCGGCAACCAGGAACGATAGGTCCGTGGCGCCCATACCCACGCCACGGAAATCAAAGACAGCAGCAGCAGTGGAAATATTAACAACAACAACAGCAATACCAAATGCAGCTGCAACAGAGACTCCAGTGCAAACATCATCAACAACAACAAGTGAAAGAGTGGAGCTGGTACCCCTCCCCGACCTCACAGAATCAGACATGGAGTGTGAGGTGGGAGAGGGATGGCAAAAGGTCGTAAGAAGGCACAAACGCAGAAGCAGCGCATCGTCGCCTTTGAAAAGAGAGGAAAGAAATGAGAAAAGGGTAAAGTCTACTGCAAAGAGACCCACAGCAGCAACACCACCAACACCATCACCACCCACACTAGCACCACCATCACCACCGGCGACAACCCCACCGCCAACAACACCTTCAACACCACCACCACAAGCACCAACATCGCAAACACAACAACAAAACACACACACCCAGCAACAACGACAAGAAAATAGCAGAACCACACCCCACCCCCAGAAAAACAAATGCTCGGCAATAAATACACACAACAAGAAACTAATGACTTACATAATTGAACACAGACATTTCATAACACGACTACATAATACCAGCACAAAATCAAAACGCCAACTGACATAAGACTGCTAAAAATAGCACAGAAACAATACACAAACATTAAAACGAAATTCCCCAACGCAGTTGGTGATTTCAGGGACCTAGGAGGAACTATCAATCGAAGAGTATATTCAGACATTCTTTTAGAAGAGCCGACGACCAGCCGAAGGGACGATTCAACGGTCCCTTCACCAGACGATCAAGTGAAAAGGGATGTAAAAACCATCCCTCCTCTACGAAAAGTACGGTAAGTGGTCTTTCCCATCTTTTCCACTCTATTTTAAACATGACCTCACTCAGAATAGGCAGCATAAATGCGCGTGGCTTGGGGTCGTCATGGAAGCAGGGTCACCTGCTCAACGACCTCAGGTCACTAAACATAGATGTAGTGGCCATCAGCGAGACCAGAATCTCCGAAGCACAGGCCATCGCACCGATCTTTGGCGGCTACGATGTGTACGCATCTCCCAGCCGTCCGGGATAGGGGGGGAGGAGTTGCTGTGCTTTTTCGGAGAGGTTTGAATCTTGCCATACGGGCCATCTTCCTGGACCCAGAAGGTAAGTTGGTGGTGCTGGACGTGACCAGCGGAGACGGGCAAGCTTTCAGGTTAGTGGCCGTCTATGCCCCGACAGGAGCAGGGTGGCCTGATTGCTTCCGGCGTCTCGAGACCTTTCTTGGAACGTCCCGCTCTTTAGTGTTAGTGGGCGACTGGAACGGGATCTTAGATGCACGCTGGGATTGTGTGGGATTAGTGGATAGGGAAGGAGGGTGCAAGAGCCTCACCAACCTGCTCAGGCGTTTTGAACTGTCTGACAGGTACCGATTGGATTTCCCGAATGTGCCAATGTGGACTTGGACAAATCGCATAGGGTCATCCAGATCATATCTAGATAGAGTATTTTGTAGGGAAATAGATAGGTCTAGCATAGGCTGTCCACAATTCAAGATAGTCAGCTACACGGACTACAAATTCGTGATCTGTGTGCTTGACTTAGATAGGCTTCATAGACGAGGACCCGGCTACTGGAAGCTAAACGCGTCCTTACCAGCGCGCAAGACCTACAGAGACCAGATTAGCGAACTAGTTAAGCGGGCGTTGACGGAGGCCATCGTCAACAACAAGTGGTGGTTTGCTCTGAAAAGAGCAATTAGAATAGAGTCCATTAGGTTTAGTAAGACTTTAGCAATAGAGAAAAATAGAGCAGAGGGAGAATTAGTTAGAAAATTAGACGAGGCGCTTAGCAAAGGCATCGCGACCGACGTACTTGCGGCGAAATTGGCCCTTGACCAATTCTTCAATGCAAAGCACGAAGGCTGCGTTGTCAGAGCTAGGGTGCGTGCTCTCAGACACGAGGGGACGAAAGCCGTTCAATGGGCCCGAGTGGCGGAGGCGCGTCGTGGCAACAAAGCCACGATCCGGTCTTTGGTGGACTACGACGGGCGCATGCTACTCGATCCCGGGCAAATGTGTGAAGCTTTTCAGCGACACTTCGCTCAACTGTTCGGGGGCAGGGGCGGGCCGGATCGAGGGATGGACTTTAGTGTCTACCTCGACGGACTGCCGCGGCTTTCGGCCACTGAGGCTGAGTGTTGCGAAAAGCCGATAACAACCGCTGAAGTACGGGATGCAATGACTATTTGCACAAGGGGTAAATCGCCTGGTTTGGATGGTCTGCCCTATGAACTTCACGTACAAATGCCAAACTTGTTCGGAGGCCTCTTGGCGGACGTCTACTGCAACTGGCAACAGAACGGGAGAATTCCCAGCTCTGTGAGCCGAGGAGCGGTGGCGCTGCTGAGAAAGGATCCGAACAAGGGGGATAACATAGATAATTTTAGGCCCATAACTCTGCTAAACACAGAGTTCAAGATTTTGGCCAAGGTGCTAGCAAAGAGGTTGGCGCTTGTCGTTGGTGGTCTGGTGGGAGAGGCACAGACATGCGCCATTCCCGACAGATCCATCCACGACAACCTCCACCTCATGCGATACATCGTAGAAAGGGTAGCTAGGGAACCTGGCACGGGTGGGTCTTTGATCAATTTAGATCAGTCGAAAGCCTTCGATAGGGTCGACCATCGTTACCTAGCGGCAGTCCTGAAGGCGGCTGGCTTTGGGCCCGTCTTCAGAGGCTGGATCGCTGCCATGCACAGCGACATCTGCTCTGTAGTGAGATTGAACGGTCACCTTTCGGAACCGTTCAACATCATGCGCTCGGTCCGCCAAGGATGTCCCCTCTCGTCCCTATTGTACGTATTGACTCTCGAGCCATTACTGCACTAACTGGAGACGTTGAGGGGGGTCCCGCGCGAACTAGGATGCGGAAGATCCGTGTCAGCATATGCCGACGATGTCACCGTAGTGGTGTCGAACGCCAAACACATCGAGGCGATCGGCACTACACTAAGAGAATACGAAGCGGTGACAGGAGCAATGATCAACCAGGAAAAGTCAGTGGGCCTGCAGCTCGGCACCTGGAGAGGCAGGTCCATGCCGTCCAACAGCGTCGTCGGGCGCTGGACGGACGGACCGGTTAAATTGCTAGGGGTCTGGTTCGGTCCAGATCTCCAGACGGACAAAAACTGGGACGAGGTGACGAGCAGGGTGGCTTCTCTCACCCAGAAATGGGCCGAGAGGAAGCTATCCCTGAAAGGTCGAGCGGAGGTGGCTAACGCGTACATCGCGTCCGTCATCTACTACCGCCTGACCGTCGTACCTTGACCTAAGCCTCGCCTGACTGCGCTGGAGCGTTTGCTCTTTCGCTTCTTGTGGAAGGGACGCGCTCCGATGGTCAGGCGGTCCATCTGCTGTCAACACCCGCTACGTGGAGGGCTGGGCATGCCGTGGCTGATGATGCGCAGACACGCGCTCAGGCTACGACATCTCCACCTCTTCCTCAACGGTGATCAGGTGTGGTCGCCGTTTGCTAGACACGTTTTTCCCCAGCTCGTCTCCTTGACGGAGCTGCAGTCCTGGGTCAAGCGAAGACCGAGAGGGAGCGCTTGGAGACTGGAATGTCATCAGGCGCTCACAGCCCTCGACCAATCGGGCAATGTGATCGATGGAAACTCCACCTTGGCGTTCTATAAGGGATTAGTGGAGGGGAAGAGCGACGACGTACTTGGAGAAACTCTAGGCGTCGACGAAAATCAACTAGCCAATCTCTTCGGAAGGACTTTCGGGCCGGGGCCTATGGACAACTTCCAGAAATCCCTGGCCTGGCAGTGCTACCGAGGAGCTTTGCCAGTTCGGGATAAACTCTACAGGCATGGAGGTGCCGTCAGCCGTGCATGTCCGAGATGCACGCAGGGCGACGAAACCGTCCTGCACGCACTCGTCCAGTTTCCGAAAATTGCTGACTTGTGGGTTTATGTCGAACACCTGCTGTCACGTGTAGGACGGATCCAGCTATCAGCTGAGTCCATCGTGAGGATTGCCCCGCCCCCTTCCTTTAGCCGGGAAGGGCAGGCAGTTTTTATCTGTCTGATGGCCATGGCGAAAGAGATAGTATGGTGGACACGTTTGAAAGGGCTGAAGACGAGCACTTACCTCTTCGGTGATGCCCTGATTAACTTTTTCAAATTTCATTTGAAAAGGAAAATCAGGGTAGAGAGGGAAGTGCTCTCTTCCCAGCATTTTGTTGAAAGATGGGTGAGAGAAGCAAGTATGGCCCGAATGAATGGGCCTTCTCTGAGTATGTGTCTGTAAATTAAAGGTGGAAAACTGGGAGAGGGCACTTGCCCTGGTGGTCAGAGCCACTGTGGTCTTTTAATGGGCTTTCTCCACAAATGTCCCTCGGAAGTCTCCCCCCTACTGGGGAATTTTTCTTTGTTATTTTATTTCATCCGCTGTTTTTTTTACACGCAGAAATGCCCATTTGTACCGTCCTGTATTGTCCTGTACTGTCCTTAATGTCTACTTTATGTAAACCCTTGTGGTTAATAAAGAAAACATTATTGTTGTTGTTATTCCTTGAATCTCAGTCATTGATGTTGGTTAACTGGAAAGTCCGTTGGATTGAATATCAAGCCACTACCTGCAGCCTCAGATATTCAGGACGTATCGGAGGGTTCTTGCTGTTCCAAGCAAGCATGCCTTTTGAAGCGTTCCAAAAAGCGTGAAGGGGCCGATTTTCTTTAACCATCCCTGGAAACTTTTGGAGATAGTCCCCAGTGCGCCTATGACAATCGGGATCACTTTGACTTCATGGCAGTTCCAAATCCTTTTCACCTCCCACTTTAGGTCCTGGTATCGGTTAATTTTCTCCCTCTCCTTCTCTTGCACTCTCGTGTCGAACGGGAAGGCCACATCCACAATCAGGCACGATCTTTTTTCTTTGTCCACAACCACCAGGTCAGGTCTATTGTGTTTATTATTATTATTATTGTTCTTTGAGTCTCAGTCATCGATGTTATTTAACTGGAAAGTTTGTTGAAATGAATATCAAGCCACTACCTGCAGCCTCAGATATTCAGGACGTATCGGAGTGTTCTTGCTGTTCCGAGCAAGCATGCATTTTGAAGTGTTCCAAAAAGCGGGGCTGGACTATTCTTCTTTAACCATCCTTGGAAACTCTTTGAGATAGTACCTAGTGCGCCTATGACAATCGGGACGACCTTGATTTCATGGCAGTTCCAAATCCTTTTAAACTCCCACTTTAAGTCCTGGTATCGGTTAATTTTCTCCCTCTCCTTTTCTTGCACTCTCGTGTCAAATGGGCAGGCTACATCTACAATCAGGCACGATCTTTTTTCCTTGTCCCAAACCACCAGGTCAGGCCTATTGTGTTCTAATTTCTTGTCCGTCTGTATCCTAAAATCCCAAAGCACCTTCACCTGATCGTTTTCTATCACCGACTCAGGCTTATGCTCAGAATGTTGTAAATTGTTTACATTGTTTACTTCACAGAATGTGGTAAATTGTTTACTTTGCATAGATGCCAATGGATCACCCTGCCCATCACATCATGTCTCCAGCCTTTATAGTGAGTCTGGGCTAGGTGTTTACACTCGGATACAATGTGAGCCACAGTCTCCTCTCTCTCTCCACAGATCCTACACAGTGGGCTAGCCTCCTCCTTGAAAATATGGTGTTTCACCCACTTCGTTCTGAGGGCCTGCTCTTGCGCAGCCATTAGCATTCCTTCTGTAGCCTTTTTAAGGTCTCCTCTTTTTAACCAGTTCCATGTCTGTGGATCTCTAAATTCAGTTTTCTTAAAGAAGGTACTATGAAGGGATTTTTCATGAAGGTTTCTCTTCCTCCTTGTTATTTCCTCTTTGGACATCCCCTGGTCTATTGTCTTTTCCTTCAGTACAATTTTGAGCATTGGCTCCATACTGTCAGTCACGTATTTGTGCAGGTTGTTTTTCTCCATCTGAACACAGTCCTCTATGCTGATAAGACCTCTTCCACCTTCAGATCTCCTTAAGTAGAGTCTATCGATATCACTCCTCTTGTGGAACATGTTGTAGATAGTCAATAGCTTCCTAGTCTTCCTATCTATTTCTTTTTGTTCAGCAACATTCCATTTCAGAATTCCCTCACTGTACCTAATTGTTTCTACTTTTGGCACAAGGCCAGCAATTACGCAGTGCATTACTGGTACTTTATTTTATCGACCCCGTAAGGATGAAAGGCAAAGTTAACCTCGGCAGATGTGCAACGAAAGAACTTTGTTAGACTATATATATATATTTATATCTGTATTTTTGACCGTTGGTCAGTCAATGATAAACATTGATTGCCGAATGAATTAACTATGGAGATATAAAAGATTCAGAAGCGAAAACCATCCAAACAGTGAGTGTGTTCTGTTATTATTTCTGGCAATATTATTACAACAATATGACCCTCCCCAAGTATAACAATATTTGTTTCGACACACGATTTCATATCAAAAACCTCGCAAAACTATATATATATATAAATTAATAAAAACAATGAAATAAAAACAACGAACAAGTTCCTTATATTAAAAAATTCATCATTTTACGATCGTTTCTGGGATGTATATGTGTGTTGGTATGTATATCATATAGATCTATGTAAAAATATTACAAATTATCAGAGGAAATATACATACCTTCACATATACATGCCGTCCTCAGAAATGATCATATGATATACATACCAACACGCATATACATCTCAGAAACGATCGTAAAATGATGAATTTTTTAATATAAAGAACTTGTTCTTTGTTTTTATTTCATTGTTTTTATTTCATTGTTTTTATTAATTTATCTTAACTCTGTTTTCCTATGATTTTTATCGAAAATTTTTGAATGCATCTTCCATTTTCATGATATTTGGATTACATTGAGTTCTTCATACGGATTGGACACTACCGTATATTTTGCTAGATATATATATATATATATATATATATATATATATATATATATATATATATATATATATATATATATATATATATATATATATATATATTATATTAAATAATGTACGGGATGTTTATGAAAAACATTTTAAGGCATTTCGCTAGGACTTTTTAAGGTTGTGACCGTCGTCACAGACCCAGTTCCAGCAAAAACGGAAGTGGGGGAGTAATCAATGCGTTCTCGCTTATTAGCGTTTATCGAGACTATATATCTCCCTGCCTTTGTTGAGGCTAATGTCAGCTAGAAACTTATAGAATTCAGCCTATGTTTATGAGATAAAACATATTTGCATACTATTGTGCATTGCCAAAAGTCGGGTTAAAAACGTTGTATTACGCACAGTAGCAGCCGGCTATATTACAGCTACTTCCGTGTTTGAAATTCCTACAACTTTATGTATGAATATTCATTCCCATCTTTTTCAATCATGTTTATATACACACACACACACACACACACACACACACACATTATATATATATATGAATAAAAATAGACAAGGGTTAAAATGTCCTCTTCAGCAGTCTGCTGATTTAATGTTGGTATTTCGACGCATTAAAGACTAGATACATAAAATCAGTGCGAGGGATAACTCAATTAAGTTATCGGGTCAGTGGAAAAACGGAGGGAAGGAAACAAACAACATGGTGGTATGCAACGAAAAGAGAGGAAATAGAGACAAGTCAATGAATCACGTGGGCTTAAGCCCGACATATCAAATTGACGAGGAGAAATAGACACGTCCGAGCCACGAGAAGATTGAGAGAGGAAAGAAATTCAAGCAGGTCAGACGGGAGGAAGTGAGAGGGGGGGAGAAGCAGAGAGGGAGTGAGTGAAAGTGGGAGGAAGGACCAGCCGAGAGTGAGTGACCAGCAGCAGGATTTGAGGAAGGCAAGAGGTGAAGGAGAGAGAAAGGGTGATAGCTGTAAGGTGACAGAAAATATACGAACCACAGCGAAGGGAAAAATTATGTGAATGAAAAATGGCGTGCTGCGTTGTTGCGAACATGACTATATGAATAAAAATAGACAAGGGTTAAAATGTCCTCTTCAGTAGTCTGCTGTTTTATCGTTGGTAGATACCTAAAATCAGTGCGTGCGATAACTCAATTAAGTTATCGGGACAGAGGAAAACAGAGGAAAGGGAAAAAACAACATGGTGGTATGCAACGAAAAGAGAGGAAAATAGAGACAAGTCAATGTATCATGTGGGGATAAGCCCGACATATCAAATTGACGAGGAGAAATAGACACGTCCGAGCCACGAGAAGATTGAGAGAGGAAAGAAATTCAAGCAGGTCAGACGGGAGGAAGTGAGAGGGGGGAGAAGCAGAGAGGGAGTGAGAGAAAGTGGGAGGAAGGACCAGCCGAGAGTGAGTGACCAGCAGCGGGAGTTGAGGAAGGCAAGAGGTGAAGGAGAGAGAAAGGGTGATAGCTGTAAGGTGACAGAAAATATACGAACCACAGCGAAGGGAAGAATTATGTGAATGAAAAATGGCGTGCTGCGTTGTATATACATATATATATATAAATATATACATATATATATATAGTATTAAGGATACTATTTATGGTTATGTATATACTAAAACTTTTTATAGTTATATATATTTTAAACCCTAAACAGTGAAAGACAGTAATTTATTACTACCTTATTACCAGTAAGATAAATAGCTCAATGTAATAACATCAGTTGTTCTACAGAGCAGTTATATAGAAATTACATGAATCAAAGTTCTGTTCAAACCATTTATTAGCTTACAATTGTTTCGTCCAAACCGAGGTTTGGGGTCTTCGGACCAATTTTTCAATGATTGTTTACATACATGACCTCCTTTCCAACACAAGAGACATACAGAAACCTATGTATATATCGAAGCACAGTGGGGTGACATCCATTATAATATTTTAGCATGGCAATTTACATTCAAAAATTAAAATCATATTAAAAGAAAATTAAAACAAAATTAAAGTTAAAATACAACATCGGCAGTTTACGAAGATAATGCAAGAGGATAGTTTGAAGTAGTTAGTGTATGCAATAGTTACACGTGGAGCATGCACGTGTGTCTTATTTATGTAAGATTATTGTGTGGCAAGGTGTTATATGCAATACAAACGCTTTAAGCGGGCAATCAAGAGTATTATGGGGGTTGTAATTTTAATTTTCTTTTAATTTTCTTTTAATTTTCTTTTAATTTTCTTTTAATTTTCTTTTAATATGATTTTAATTTTTGAATGTAAATTGCCATGTTAAAATATTATAATGGATGTCACCCCACTGCGCATCGATATATACATAGGTTTCTGTATGTCTCTTGTGTTGGAAAGGAGGTCATGTATGTAAACAATCATTGAAAAATTGGTCCGAAGACCTCAAACCTCGGTTTGGACGAAACAATTGTAAGCTAATAAATGGTTTGTAAGATAATAAATGGTTTGTAAGCTAATAAATGGTTTGAACAGAACTTTGATTCATGTAATTTATATATATATATATATATATATATATATTTTATTTTATAGAAGGAGCTTCTACAGGACTAGTACTGTTTCATTCAGATGAAATCTTCAGGAAGCATCTTCCTGAAGATTTCAAATCTTCCTGAAGATTTCATCTGAATGAAATAGTACTAGTCCTATAAAATAAAAAAATTTTACTCTGCCATGTATTGAGTACCTTACTTACTGTGGTTATCCCCGACTCAACCCGGGACCTACGTATATATATATACATATTTATACACACGCACACACACATATGCAAATAGGTATGTGTTCAATTATAGGGGATAGAATACCACCAGAGTGAAAATCATATTGTCTACGAAAGAAATGGAGAATACATAACAATTAAAAGCATACTTAAAATGTACATATATCTATATCTGCTGGACATGCAGTAAGCATGTTTCGCCACAAATAAAGTGTAGAATCATACCGCTGACGGCTTATCAACAGGAGAATCAAATAATACGATCCACTCTTCAAAAGATTAATCAGACAGAGCTCATTAAATTGTAGGGAATTAATGTGAGTCTTTAATTCCGTTTTTTTAATTTGACATATTGGCTCCTGATTCATTTCTATATGTAAGTAGACCTTCGTAAGCTGAATGGTAGCGGTCTTTTGGTTCATTCACACCACCATGTGCTGTATAGCGTGCATGTTTTCTCTTTACACCATGTGCATTTGCTAGTTGTGTGTGTGTGTGTGTGTGTGTGTGTGTGTGTGTGTGTGTGTGTGTGTGTGTGTGTGTGTGTGTGTGTGTGTGTGTGTGCTGTGTGTGTGTCTGTGCTTATGTTTACTAAAAAGATGTTCTGTGGATCAACAAAAAGGGACCACTAAAAGAAGTAGTGAGTCAATATGAATGACTAAATCCCTTCAAGGAAGCGACCCAGCATGGCCACAGTCTAAAGACCTGAAATAAGTAAAAGAAGATGTGTGTGTTTATGTGTGTATGGGGATGTTTGTGTGTGTGGATGTGAATGTTTGTGTGTGTGTGTGTTTGTGTGTGTTTGTGTAAAGGTTTGACAGTCAATTTGGCTGAGTAGTTAGGGCAAAAGTTCGCCAAAAGCAACATATTGCCATTGCTCTGGCTTCAAGTGACATTGCAGCAACACTTCAGAATGGAAAAATCAGTGCACACTCCATATTTCATCACACATGAACAATCTTTTTGCAACATCAAGAAGAACTCACCCAAGGACAAGCTTCTGCAAATATACAAGATGATAATTTGGGATGAAGCTACCATGAGCCATAAATGAGCAATTAAAGCTTTGGCTCGTACAATAAGAGATCTGAGAGGAAATACTTGCATACTGGGAGGAGTGACAATGGTTCTTGCAGTTGATTTCAGACTGTAACTATATGCGAGTGCACTTGACTGGGGACGAAGATGTCAGTGAATTTGCCATCCAACTACTTAAATTGGGAAATGGGCTACTTGAAAAGGACCATATTCAGTTGTCATTTGGCCATATCATTGAAACAGAACAAGAACTGATTGCCAGAGTGTTTCTAAATATTCAGATCAGACATTGTGATCCTAAATGTCTCTGGGAACGAGCAATCTTAGCACCGAAAAATGTTGATGTGAAAGAAATCAACAGAAGGCTACTGAGAGAAAAGATGCTACAAATCAATTGACACAATTTCTTCCCAAGACCAGGTTGTAAACTATCCAACTGAATATTTTAACAGTCTGGAACTAACAAGAATTCTTCCACACAAACTGATACTGAAGTTTGGAGCATGGGTTTATGCTACTTCGTAATCTGGATCCTCCAAAACTTTCCAATGACACAAGACTCATCATCAAAAATATGATGCTCAATGCAATCATGTCAGGAAAATTTGCTGGTGACAATTGTTTCATTCCCAGAATACCGCTGAAACCAACTGATTTGCCATTTGAATTTCAAAGGCTTCAATTTCTTATCAGACTCAGTTTTGCCATGACCATCAATAAATCTCAAGAGCAATCATTGAAAGTCGTTGGGTTGAACCTGGCAGATCCTGCCTTTTCACATGGTCAGCTCTATGTTGGTATTACAAGAGTTGGAAACCCTGATTGTCCTTTCATTGTAGCATCACAGGGCAAAGAATGTTGTTTATCTAGAGGCTTTGGAATGAGCAATATCGTAATTCCCCATTCAATGACAAAACACAGATCGTAATTCCTTTGTTATATAGTTTGTAAGGAATTCTGAAGTCGCAACCTTACTGCATAGTGTTACTTTGGAAGAATATACAGGCATTCCTGGGTAGTTAGTAGAACTGAAATATGTGTATGGTAGTTAGACCTTTTAGAAATAGCAGACAAATTTCCTTCAAATCCCACCCTACTGTGTCATGTATGTATATATGTATGAAGCAAAAATAAAAGATTCTATGTGATATCTCGATCTACTAGAAATATTAGCAAAATCCCCTTCAAATCACACACATACACGTGTGTATGTATGTATCTATGTCATGGGAGCCACTATGACTGTTAGTATACCTAATAGAAATAGAAAACTAAACTCCCTCAAACAAGATCCTACTGCTTTAGAAGCAAAGATTGGTGAAAGCTAGTGTAAAAATTAAATACACTTTCCTGAATTACAGAAATGAGTAAGTAAATGCTTCATTCATTTATAAACCAATGCTAAATTTATTTTTTATTTTATCTTACTTTTGGTTTTCACAATAACCTCCAGGTGTTGTTGGAATTTCAGAGGTTCTGATTCATTTTTTTGTGCAAAAAAATGAATAAATAAATAAAAATCCAGATTATTTTTATGGTCATGCCCTTTTCACTGACAACATACTTAATGATTCATCTATGGGTGAATCATTATATATGCTGGCTGTAAAAGGGTGCAGTATTCAAAACAATACCAGTGGACAGAACTAATATCTTTATCTAGATGATTTGCTTTAAACAAGAGACACTGAATATTCCGCTATAATTCCTACTTTAGGTGAAAAAACAGCAATCATATTTCATTGGTTAAATATTTTGTGCCAAAATACATTGTAACTTTCACAAAATACCTGGGCATCACCGGGTACCTCTGCTAGTATATATATATATACATACACACACACACATATACACACACATATATATATATACATATGTTTATATATATATACACACACACACACATATATATATATATATATATATACGCGTATATATATATATATCTTCCTTTCTCCATCAAGCGTTCATCTACAAGTGTATATATCAATCTTTTTCTCTCTCCATGTCTGTGTTTGTGTATGGGTGCACAAATACATACGTATGAATATATACTCAAACATGCATACACACATACACACACGAATACACACACACACACACACACACACACATATATATATATGTGTATATATACACACACACACCCCATGAGAGTATATGCACTTTACTATACTACTTAATATCAACTAATAAATTATTAGCAATTAACACCAATGACAGACAATCGCTAATTAATTCATGTAATATAAAATTATCTAACAAATTACAAATAGTGCAAAATATTAATAGGTCTAAATTAGTGTATATACTGTGTACAAACTATGTTTATACTGTGTATATACTGATAATATACTGTGTATATACTGTGTATATACTGTGTATATACTGTGCATATACTGTGTATATACTGTGTATATAGTGTATATACTGTGTATATACTGTGTATATACTGTGTATATACTGTGTATATAGTGTATATACTGTGTATATAGTGTATATACTGTGTATATAGTGGATATACTGTGTATATACTGTGTATATAGTGTATATACTGTGTATATAGTGTATATACTGTGTATATAGTGCATATACTGTGTATATACTGTGTATATAGTGCATATACTGTGTATATACTGTGTATATAGTGCATATACTGTGTATATAGTACATATACTGTGTATATAGTGTAAATGATGTGTATATACTGTGTATATAGAGTATATACTGTGTCTATACTGTGTATATAGCGTATATACTGTGTATATAGTGTATATACTGTGTATATACTGTGTATATACTGTGTATATACTGTGTATATAGTGTATATACTGTGTATATACTGTGTATATACTGTGTATATACTGTGTATATAGTGTATATACTGTGTCTATACTGTGTATATAGTGCATATACTGTGTATATAGTACATATACTGTGTATATACTGTGTATATAGTGTAAATGATGTGTATATACTGTGTATATAGAGTATATACTGTGTCTATACTGTGTATATAGCGTATATACTGTGTATATAGTGTATATACTGTGTATATACTGTGTATATACTGTGTATATAGTGTATATACTGTGTCTATACTGTGTATATAGTGTATATACTGTGTATATAGTGTATATACTGTGTATATAGTACATATACTGTGTATATACTGTGTATATACTGTGTATATAGTGTATATACTGTGTATATACTGTGTATATACTGTGTATATACTGTGTATATAGTGTATATACTGTGTCTATACTGTGTATATAGTGCATATACTGTGTATATAGTACATATACTGTGTATATACTGTGTATATAGTGTAAATGATGTGTATATACTGTGTATATAGTGTATATACTGTGTATATACTGTGTATATAGTGTATATACTGTGTCTATATTGTGTATATACTGTATATACTGTGTATATACTGTGTATATAGTGTATATACTGTGTCTATACTGTGTATATACTGTATATACTGTGTCTATACTGTGTATATAGCGTATATACTGTGTATATAGCGTATATACTGTGTATATAGTGCATATACTGTGTATAGTGTGCATATACTGTGTATATAGTGTATATACTGTGTATATAGTGTATATACTGTGTATATACACAGTATATAGTGTATATACTGTGTTTATACTGTGTATATAGTGTATATACTGTGTATATACACAGTATATAGTGAATATACTGTGTCTATACTGTGTATATAGTGTATATACTGTGTATATAGTGTATATACTGTGTCTATACTGCGTATATAGTGTATATACTGTGTATATACACAGTATATAGTTAGGCATAGTATATATGAAGGCATGTGGCTTACTGGTAAGGGTTATCAACTCATCACAGTAAGGTTATGAATTCATTTCCTGGGTGCATGTTGTGTTTCTGAGCAAGACACTTTATTTCAGTAGTGGTAAGGGTGATGAACTTACGATCATAATGTCGAGGGTTCAATTCCTGGACTGGGCCGTGTGTTGTGTTTCTGAGCAAGACACTTTATTTCAGTAGTGGTAAGGGTGGTGAACTTACGATCATAATGTCGAGGGTTCAATTCCTGGACTGGGCCGTGTGTTGTGTTTCTGAGCAAGACACTTTATTTCAGTAGTGGTAAGGGTGGTGAACTTACGATCATAATGTCGAGGGTTCAATTCCTGGACTGGGTCGTGTGTTGTGTTTCTGAGCAAGACACTTTATTTCAGTAGTGGTAAGGGTGATGAACTTACGATCATAATGTCGAGGGTTCAATTCCTGGACTGGGTCGTGTGTTGTGT
>OZ024740.1:260368240-260398240 GCA_964016885.1 Eledone cirrhosa | reverse complement strand
GCATCCCACCACCTGGACGGATATCTGCAGACGAAGGCAACTCCCCAACAAATATAAAAACAACCTCACCACCAGAAACAGCAGACTGCCAACATTCTACCACCTCATTAAATCCCACAAAACTAGTGCTAATCTACAGATTAGAGCAATTGTCTCTACTATAGAAAGACCCCTCTATAAAATCTTCTGGTTCCTCTCCCAGATCCTCAAGCCTATGCTTGCTACTTTTCCCGAACATGTCAGCATCTCCGACGAAGTCATTCAAGGACTATATCATTTACAACCTAACCAACTTAAACTCAACAGATATGCCTTTAGCCTCAACTTTGTCTCCCTCTACACGACAATACCCGCTCACCCAGCTCTCAACCCTAGTGACTGAATAAATGATTTCATACAACAGATACTGTTTCGGCCTCACTCCACAAGATATATATCAGCTTCTATCCGTCATGGTAGAAAATGCATATTTCACTTTCCAGCAACACACATACAAACAAACAGCAGGCCTACCCATGGGATCCAGTCTTTCAGGCCTTCTGGCCATCACCTATATGAACCAATTGGAACGTCGAGTGCTCAATGCCTGCCGCTCTTGTGTCTTCTTCACCCGATACATAGATGATGTACTCATCCTCACATCATCCCATGAAGAGGCCGACATAATATCTTCGACATTCTCAAACATACATAACAACATGATTTACCATAGAACACTCCGATAAAAATGGTTCCTTATCCCTGCTGGACTTCCAACTTAGAATAACATAAGGTTCTATAGGAAAGCCACCAGCAGAGACCCGTTTGTGCATTATAGATCAGCCCTTCTCCTTGATTCTAAAACCGGATACATAAGAAATGAACTTCCGCGTATCTGGAATAAATGCAACAAGACAGGGGACCAGATCACTCACACTGCACCCTTCATAGATTTTCTGAAGGTGCCGCAAGCATAAGACCTCTCAACACATGCTTCATGAAAGTACCACACTTCAGTGATAGCATAATCACATTTATCCTCAGAGGCATCTGCAAAAAAGGGCTGGACATTCACTGCATGGATACCTATCTAAAAAGCAATCCAGAGACAATAATAACCAATGCTCGCTGATTAACTACCCTATCCGCGACACAGGTATGTACTAGCGGACACATGTGGTATACCGGATTGAATGCAGTAAATGTAAGGAGTTCTATATTGGTAGCACGACTCGAGCACTCTACACCCGCATTAAAGAACACTTCAACACACACGCAACCCCATTCAAGACACACATTGACAGATACAGAAACACCAAGAAAGATATAACTGTCAATATTAAAGCCAGGGAGAGAAATGTGGGCAATTTAAGAATTAAGGAAGCCTTGCTCATACGTAGCCTCAACCCACAAATAAATAACAGATTAGAACTTAGGACACAATACTGGACATAAAAATATACACGCGCGCACACACACATGCAACCTAAACATCTCATACAAAAAAAAAGAAAATTGATTCCATTAAATACTACATCGGCAATTGACGTCATTCTTCTCGTGAAGTAACTATCAAACAACACTTGAAAGTGGTTTATAAAACTTAAATCTAAATTTAATTCCAAAGAGAAGAAACTCGAACATTTTTCTCCGGGAGTTCCTTATACTCTGAAGAAAAGAATTTTAAGTCCTGAAATTTCGAAAACTTTCCTGAGATTCTGTAGTTAGCAAATTCCGTAAACGTTAACCTACAACTAGACCTGAAAATAATTAATAAACCTATACATCCAATGCATTAATACATAGTTGCACAAGAATTTCATTCTCTAATAATACATAGCCTGGAAATATAAATATGTAGCCTTAAGTTCAAACAAATTAACAAACAAATAAATACGTAGATTATTCAAACCAATTCTTTAACATATATGAACCGGGGCGACTGACCCCTCAGGTAATTTGATACTTTAACCTACTTACCGTCCCTAGAATGCCAACAACAATACAAACCTCCCACTTCCTATATACCTACTAGAATAGCAATACTATTCATATGACTACTGGACAGCAATGTAAACACAATCCTGAACCAGTAGCATATCAAAAACAAAAACACCACAAATTTCTACTTGTCTGAAGAGAACACGTCAGACGGTCATAATGCAACCAGTCTGGTGTCTTCGAAATACGTATAACAGAATTATGTAATAAACAGAGGATGTACACATAAAACCGTCTTTCTCTTTTATATATATATATTTATTTTTATATATATGGCACTCTTGTTAGGGAGTTCCTGTATGCTGATGATGCAAATTTCGTGGCTTACACAGTAGAGGAGATGCAGTTGATATTGGACAACTTCTCCAATTCATGCACTCTGTTTGGGCTAAATATTAGTATAAAAAAGACAAAGGTCATGTACACTTGACCAGTTGGGAAAGTGTATGTAGGGCCAGACGATTTCGTGAGAGGAAAAAGATTTGAGGTGGTAGACAGCTTTGTGTATCTCGGAAATACACTTAGTAGTGATGGTACTCTCGATGCAGAAATAGATCACCGGATTGCAAAAGCAAGTCTTGCCTTCGGGAAGCTTAAAAAGCGAGTCAGGTTAAATCGGGGTGTCACGAAAAATACAAAGCTCTCTGTGTTCTTACAGCCCTGCTATATAGATGCGAAACGTGGACAACTTACAAGCATCATATCAGGCAGTTGGAAAGATTTCATCAGCATTGTGTATGACACATCCTGAACATCAAGTGGTCCTCCTACAAACTTGATTTGTGGTACTTGAGAAAGCGGGTAGCACAAGTATTGAAAGGAGGGTTATTATGAACCAGATGCGCTGGGCTGGACATGTGGTCTGGATGGAAGATGGAAGGTTGCCTAAACAGTTATTTTATGTGGAGCTGACCAGATGGAAAAGGCCACAACATAAACCAAAGAAGCGGTTAAGGATGTCATTTTAGCAGTTAATAACAGGAGGATGTTTTAATGTAGTAACAAAGTTGTTAGAGGAAATAATGTAATTGTTATAACGCCAGTAATCAGTTTGGTAGAAAGATGTGTTTATGTTATATTGACAAACGAGTAACATAATAATAACGTCAACAAAAATAATGTTCGTGAGATAAAATGTATGTTTATTTTGTTGTAGCACAAAGTAATATTTGTTAATTTGTATGGTTGAAGTTAAACATAAAAAGGTTACAAAAGGAATGTGCCATTGTGCTAGGCCCGAGGCAGGCCAAAGTGCAAATCTCACCGTTACATATTGTTCGTGTCGTTCCTTCGGAGTTCAAGCAACAAGAGAGAGATTTCTCAAATCAAAGCGGGAATTTTTCCCTCAGGGCGCGTAGGGATACATTCTCTTCTACTGGCGCTGATTGGCTGAGCTGAGCCAAATCACGCACAGAGAATGTATGTGAGCCCGCGGAATGTAGGTCACTACATCATAAAAAAACAATCTTAAAGCTCTGAAGATTGATATGGAGAACTGGGAGAGACTGGCTGAAGACCATACATCATGGAGAAAGATCATCAAATATGGATATGATGTCTTTGAGAAAAAGCGAGTGGAGAATGCTGTTTTGAAGTGTTCACTTCGTAAGGGGATCTCAAGTACAATGCCTGCAAAAATCCAGCAGGTTTTGAGGTGCTATGTGTGTGGCCGATTTCTTCTAACAAGACCTGGTTTTGTTAACCATCTGAAATCACACGAACCGGGGAGAAATCGAGTCAACTGTGAGATGGTTCTACCGCCACACACTGCACATTTACAGTGAATGGGGCTTAAGATACATATAAATTAATGTTGTGAGCAACAGTTTCGTATTTACGGGGTGGAATGGATTTGAGATATATTTTACGAGAATTGTACAATAATTGTACAAACATTCAAGTTCAAATTCAAATACAAATTCAAATTAAACTAAAATTAAAATCAAAAGCACGGAGTGGAATACATGCAAGAGTTAAAACAAGGGAATAGTCCAAATATTAAAGAGGCATTGAGGAAGTAGTTTTGAGAAAGGAAGAGTGCAATAACAATTAATATGCAGGCGTGTGGATAGTGTGACTGCGTAACTCATATACATGAGAAGGAGACAAGCAAAGCTATTATGCATATATAGATGAATAAATACTGCAGTTGAAGCAAATATGTTAATGTATTAGAGTTTATGGTGGATGTTGAATGTTGATGGTGTTCGAATTAATGTGCGTTGAGAAACATACAGTTTTTGCAGACTTTTCCATGACATATGTTGAATTAAACTTTAGTTAATGTTTATATTGAATGTTTTAAGTTAGTTAGAGCAATGGATTGTAAATTAGTTTTAATGAATTCATATTCATAGACTATATTTGATCAACCGTTAAATTTTCAATCGTTAATATCCGGAAGTGAATAAGGGGAGCTAATGCGTAAGGGGGGGGGGGGGGGTAACTAGCTAATTAAGTTCAATTCAGTTATTAAAATTCTTTGTTCTAATACACAATATAATGTGATACCATTGGATCTCTGTTACATAACCATGCATATTTATGCCTGATTTTAAGTACAGTGTATTCTACTATCATACATTAAAGGTTTCTTTAGATTGTTATCTATTCATTACTGGACAAGGTATATGTTATGAAGGATTATATGTTATGAAGGATTATACACCCCTAATCTATCATATAATGAAACTATATTTAACAATAATTCACAATACTATAATGAGGCCTTAGCTAAATCAGAACATAAGAATGAGATTGAATTCCTACCTATAAAATCACATAGTTACATTATTTCTCATAATATGGCCATGAGGAAAAATAGTAAAAACACTAGCCACTATAACTCTAAGACGAAGATTAATACCAAACTTAACTCGCACCAAAATAAACATCACAATAATAATGTAAACAGGGATATAAATACCTAAAAAAAACAATACTATAAACAAAAATAGAAGGAGAACTAATACATTCTTCAATCCCTCTTTCAATCTAAACGTCTCTACCAACTTGCCTAAGGCTTTCTTCTCAATCTTAAAAAAAAACTTCCCGACCGGCCACAAGTACCATAGCCTTATCAATAAAATTACAATTAAAATATCGTACTCCACCACACCTAACATAGCATACCATATAGCTAGTAGTAATAAAAGGAAGATTAATAACTATTTCCAACTAATTAAAACACAACAGGAGGTAAACTTAGTACCTGTAAACAGTAGTAGTAATAATAGTAATAATTGTTTCTACTTTAGGCACAAGGCCAGCAATTACCCAGTGTATTACTGGTACTTTATTTTATCGACCCCGTAAGGATGAAAGGCAAAGTCAACCTCGGCGGGATTTGAACTCAGATCGTAAAGGGACATAACTATGCTGGAAAGCATGGCGTCCGACCCTCTACCGATACTGCCAATCCACCGCCCTAATAATAGTAATAATGATAATAGCACTAATGAAATCAATAACAATACGAATGATAGACATCATTACCCTAGTGCTACCCCTGACAACCAGAATTCTTCACAGCATAGGAACCGGCAAGCTAACACCCAGAATAAATGTAACTGTAGAACTAATAGAACTTGCCCCTTAGGTAATAATTGCTTAATCAAAGACATCATCTACTCATGCACAGTAAACGCAAACAACTCTTCTAAAACATATATAGGTTCTACTTCGAACGACTTCAAGATGAGATACAACTCGCACCTCCACTCTTTCAAAAAACACAATCTAGCCAGCTCCACTTCTTTATCTAGCTACATACACTCTCTGAAAACTAGGAATAGACCATTTACACTGCAATGGGAAGTAGTAGGTAAAGCCTCATCGTATAAACCACCGAATAAATTGTATAATCTCTGCCTTCTGGAGACCCATACTATAATCTTTTCGAAACTAGACCTCCTTAATAGAAAGTCAGAGACATTTTCCTCGTGCCAACACCAGTACCGACACTCGTTCCATAACTTTAAACCTAGCTGTTAGTATACAACAATGTCAGATTTGAATTCCCCACCACCATTAACACTACACATCTATGACTTAGCAGCACCCACAACCACAAACCCCTCGACCAACTCTTTCCGCTACACAACTCCTATTCATCTATAACCTTATGCTCTGCAATAACAGTTAGAATTAGACATAGAGTTACCACCTTGCGATATAACTACAATAGATTAATTATATCATATACAGTAATGGATATTTGGCACTTGGTATGTAGAGACATTTAATGTAATGCGTGATGATAAACTATATGTGCATTTATAATTGTATAATTAAATGCTTAAATTACACAACATAATAAAGTATATATACACTTATAATTAAATATGAAATGTAATAGCATTGTATATTAGGGATTATATTATTATCATATAGCATATCTATTATGGCATATTAACAGCTGTATAATCCTTCATAACATATACCTTGTCCAGTAATGAATAGATAACACTCTAAAGAAACCTTTAATGTATGATAGTAGAATACACTGTACTTAAAACCAGGCATAAATATACATGGTTATGTAACAGAGATCCAATGGTATCACATTATATTGTATATTAGAACAAAGAATTTTAATAACTGAATTGAACTTAATTAGCTAGTTACCCCCCCCCCCTTACGCATTAGCTCCCCTTATTCACTTCCGGATATTAACGATTGAAAATTTAACGGTTGATCAAATATAGTCTATGAATATGAATTCATTAAGACTAATTTACAATCCATTGCTCTAACTAACTTAAAACATTCAATATAAAAATTAACTAAAGCTTAATTCAACATGTGTCATGGAAAAGTCTGCAAAAACTGTATGTTTCTCAACGCACATTAATTCGAACACCATCAACATTCAACATCCACCATAAACTCTAATACATTAACATATTTGCTTTAACTGCAGTATTTATTCATCTATATATGCATAATAGCTTTGCTTGTCTCCTTCTCATGTATAAGTCTTACGCAGTCGCACTATCGACACGCCTGCATATGAATTGTTATTGCACTCTCAAAACTACTTCTTCAATGCCTCTTTAATATTTGGACTATTCCCTTGTTTTAACTCTTGCATGTATTCCACTCCGTGCTTTTGATTTTGATTTTAGTTTAATTTGAATTTGAATTTGAATTTGAACTTGAATGTTTGTACAATTATTGTACAATTCTCGCAAAATATATCTCCCATCCATTCCACCCCGTAAATACGAAACTGTTGCTCACAACATCAATTTATATGTATCTATATTATTGTTTAGTTGAATAGGAGGTTAATTATATGTGCAAACATCGATAATGCTCCGATGATTCCAAACGAGAGTTTGGAAGAAACGATTGTCAGCTATGAAATGATTTGAACACAACTTTGATAATTGTATAATTTATTTATTTTCCTGCTCTGTAAAACAACTGATGTTCATACATTGAGCTATTTCTCTTACTGGTAATAAGGTAATTAAGAAATTACTGACCTTCCTGTTTATAGTTGTTTATACTATATACATAACTATAAATAGTATTATTATTATTATTATTATTATTATTATGTATATATATATATATATATATATATATATCATCATCATCATCATTTAACTCCATTTTCCATGATTGCAAGGGTTAGACAATCGTCCACGTCATGTGACAAGTCTGGCCAGTTGGCTGCGCTGTACCTTGCTCAGACGGAACTGTAAAATTGGCCGGGATTTTTACAGTTAGATGCCCTTCCTAACACCAATCCCATTTACAGTGTGGCACTGGATGGCACCCTTTTGAGGAGAGACAGGCCAGTTGGTCACACTGTACCCTGTTCACAGCAGAACCATAGTTTGGGAGCCGCGCCCACGTTTACAGTGTGGAACTGGATGGCACTGTTATGAAGTTGGCCATCACACACTTTGTATACATTTGTGGGTTTTCTCGAGCAAAAACGAAAGTTGAAATTCCTGGAAAACCAAGAGTTTTGGCTTACAAATAATTTTGAAAATAATCAATGATTTAGCATTAAGTTGGTGTTCGGAATATAACTTAACAAAGGTTTTTACATAAAAGTTAGATGGAAGGTTTTTAGATAAATACAAACACTTTAACTCTTTCATTACCATATTTCTAATGAAATACACTGTTGATGTTTGGGACATAACTTAACAAAGATTCTTACATAAAATTATGATGAGATATTTTTAGATAAATATAAACAGTTTGAAATAAACAGTTTTGTATCATAGAACCAGTGGTTAGCAATGAAAATGTTTAAAAGTAAAATAAAGTAAATATATGTATAAATATTGATATCTATGAGGTCTAGTGTTTTAAATGTAAAAAAAAAATGACGAATAATTAAATAATCTGCCTCTGGCTGACTCGAGTGTTATCGTGTTATCAACGAAAATATCGTAGGGAAAACTCCGAGGAGAGGGGTTTTCCGCGGGAGGCACACGCACCCCTCCACCTCCGTTTTCCTGAAAAAAGGTCAATTGCGAGCATCTTGGATGTCAAATTAGTTGATAACACACGAAAAAAAGAAGTGGAAAAAATACTTTTTCCACTGAAATCGAAGGTGGTTGTTCTTCTATAATAATACCTTAAGTTTTTCCTATGATATTTTTGAATGAATATGTATTTAGAACCGACCTTATATATATATATATATATATATATATATATATATATATATATATATATATATATATATATATATATATATATATAAAGAGAGAGAGAGAGAGAGAGAGAGAGAGAGAGAGAGAGAGAGAGAGAGAGAGAGAGATCAATAATATCATAATTGGAAACTATATTTATTCTATTATATATATTTCAAGAGTTCCAAAACTTTGGTACGTTCTCATCAGATAAAACGGTTCAAGTTTTTCATGGATAGTAAAAGGAAAGGGGGGAAAGAGGGGAAAAGTCAAATATTTCAAATTATTAAAATGAATATGCAAATAAGGTTGAGGTATAGGGCTGAAAAAAACGTTATTTTTAGACGCTGGGTATATTTAAATAATTATTAAGATGTATATATGTATGTGTAGGAAGAAGAAAGAGAAAGAAAGAAAAGCTTGTATTTACGTGAATTTAAAACGAATTAATAGTTTGTATGAACGGTGGAATATAATTCCAGAATTTAAAAAAAATATATTTAGCTATATTATGAGTTATCTGTTAGACACGCAGTGACTAACAACAGAATGTTTTAAGTCTGCATGTCTGACATATATGCGTAGCTTGTGAATAAAAATTTCAAGGGGTTTCGCTGGCCGTGGTGATCCCTGCCAAACATCTTTTGTAATGTATCGTGTTATTGGCTAATTTCATCGTCTTATTGGCTAATCAACCAATGAGAGTAATTGTTGCTCAAAAGCATCCGCCACTTTGTTTGCACGTTCATTTATCGTTTCGCTTTCGAATCTTCCTCCTGTATTTCGTCGTTTTATCATCAAAATATTTTTCTCGTTTTGGTAAGTTATATTGTTAATTTATATATGATCTTTTTAAATTTATATCAACTATTTTTTGTTTCAATTCGTTATAACATGCTTATAATATTGGTTGTATCATATTTACTTGTATATTTGTCCATATTATTGTTCGTTTTATGTTAGGTTATTTTATTATTATTATGTTAGATTATTTTTTTTATTATGTTAGACTATTTGTATGTAATATTTAATTTATATTAATTCAACTATAACAATTATTATGTAAAATATATTTATTTAATATTGATTGTTTTTTGTAGTTGTTTATATTAAAAGTCTGAAAATATTTTTATACATCTTACAATAATATTTATAAGATCATTTATAAAATAACAATTATATAATCTAATTACATTACAACGATAATTTATTATTAATATATATCATGTTTAACTAGAGTTATTACAAGCGTTGCCTTAAAAAATATTTAACTAGACCTGAAAAATGCGCAAGCTCAAAAGAGCCACAGAATGTTATAATAAACCTTCAAAAGTGTGGGACTAGAGTTGTTGCTCAAAAATATTGTAATCATTATCTATCGTACACTCTGTGGCATCCTTTTATAAAAAAAAAAGAGACTCATAACGAAGTCAAGACGACACGATAATTATTTAAGCGAATGTTCAATATCTCATATTAGATGTTTAGTAATGATTAATACGAAATGAACTTAAACAGAATTCTATATTATAAATTCACTTAAATAAGACTCATAACGAATTCAAGACGACACGATAATTATTTAAGTGCATTTCGTATTAATCATTACTAAACATCTAATGTGAGATATTGAACATTAGCTTAAATAATTATCGTGTCGTCTTGACTTCGTTATGAGTCTCTCTTTTTATAAAAGGATGCCACAGAGTGTACGATAGATAATGATTACAATATTTTTTAGCAACAACTCTAGTCCCACACTTTTGAAGGTTTATTATAACATTCTGTGGCTCTTTTGAGCTTGCACATTTTTCAGGTCTAGTAATATTATAGTTGTAAGTACATTTTATCTTATTATATTGCAACAGGTTGTAAGTATATAAATATCTATATAGATTAATAAGTGTGCAAGTATAAGTATTATTAGTGATTTTATAGAAATAAAACACACGTATTAATTGTTTGCATTTCTAATATGAGTTACGAAGGGTGTTGATTTTACATTTTACATAAATATTTAAGAAAAAGACGTAGTTCAAATTGTAAGAGAAGAACAATTTGTAGATTCAAATATTTTCATCCAGCATTGAAAATATTTTCAGAACATTATTAATTTAGCGAAATTATATAATTTATCATACAAGTTCTTATGTCTATGTTTGCTCAATTGTAAAGGAAAAGATAACTCCAATATTATTTGTTAACCATTAAATTTGATGAATTTGATGAATGATTTTCTTAGAAAGTATGTAGAGAAAATTATATATTATTTTGTGTGAGATTATAAGGTATTTTATATTACATGTTTTTCAAGAATGAAAATTTCAATTATATATTATCTACGTCGAAAGATGTGTGAAAGGTTTGAAGATTAAAGAGAGGAAAAATGTATTATTAGATAAGTCAAGAGTGCATTTAGAAAAACTATCGTAAAGAGGATATCTTTCAGAATGTCAATTAAAAAGTATCAATCTAAAAAAAATATATATAAATCTAAAAAATATATAAATCTAAAAAATAGATTAAGAAGAGTATCATTAGGAAAAGAATATCAATTGATAAAAATACTAGATTTAAGAAGGAAGATCATTTAAAAAATTTAAATTTTTTTAAGAAAACCTCAGTAAATAATAGGATCATTTTAAAGGTGTATAAGATGTAGTCAAGTGTAATGAATATTATAGATTAAAAATACTTCGGAAAGTGGATTTTTGGCGATGTCTGCAAGAACTGAATAATTCTGGTTTTATATTAATAGATTTTGACAGTTAAATATATAAACAATTTCCTCGATACACAAATGACAGATTCTTGAGAAAGCCATATTTCGGTATGCAGGTGCTTTCGAAATCGTTCCCCAAGATATTGAATAGTCTATATCGTTGTCCTTTAAATTCCAAATTAGATGTGAAAGTGAAGTGGAAGATTTTTTATCGGACCTATTAAATGTATGTTTGTGGTTGTACCATCGTTCTTTGAATTTTGTAGAAGTGGCACCTATATAGTTAAATATTTTGTCTCTAGTTTTTACTATGCATTTATAAATTAAGTTTTTGTCTAAGCAATTATTTTGTAAATGGCAGTTTGATTCAATTCTACAGTTACATTTTCTGGAGTTGTTTTTAGTAGGAACGATACTATTATTATGAATATTGTTATTAGAAATATTAGTATTGCTAGCTTGGTTTGTTTGGTTAGCATATTCATCTTAATAATTTTAAATATTTGACTTTTCCACTCTTTCCCCTCTTTCCTTTTACTATCCAGGATATGTTAATATTTATTAAAAAAACTTTGTATTTTAACTGATGAGAGCGTACCAAAGTTTTGGTACCCTTGAAATATATATAATAGAATAAATATGGTTTTATAAATATAGTTTCCATTTATTAATATCATTGATATTATACTCCAGAAAACCTGTCGAGTGCTTCGAATCAGTTATAAATATATATATTTGTTGAATTACCAACAAATTAAATATCCCTTTTGCTTATATATATATATATATATATATATATATATATATATATATATATATATATATATATATATATATATATATATATATATATATATATATATATATATATATATATGTATATATATATATATGTATATATATATATATATATATATAAATAGACTGTGTGAGTATGTCTGTTTCCGCGTAACTTCTACAGCTTGCAACCGATTTTCTTCAAATTTGGCACAAACATGCGTTATACTCCTGACCTTCGTACGAACTCATTACATATTCAAATTTGTGTCTACTGCGCCCTCTATAAGAGAAAAATCGCCTTTAAAAAATTCATTTTTGAGACACACAGGGGGAGAGCCAGAAAGAGAGAGATAGGCCGTTATACAGAGAGAGATACAATTAAAGTGTTAGATATTCAAAGAGAGAGAGAGAGAGAGAGAGAGAGAGAGAGAGAGTGACGTCCCACACCAGCTTAAACTATAGATCAAAGTATATCAGTTGAAGGTTTAACAATAAGTCGTTTTACAGTCTTTGGTTTTACAGAACAAAGAAAAATTGATACTATTTGAAATTATTGTTGCAAACATGTGAATTGTGTAATCCTTCGTATTTGGCACAACTGCAGTACCCTGACATGGAAGGTGCCAGCGATGAGGTCTACAACAGAGCACTGATTGACATAGAAGATAGGATTGTTTCACTCGGTGGAAATGATTTGCCCACATATGGCCTGCCCCAAACATTCCGAAAAGGGTCAAACGTACTTCCCACAGCCATCCTACGATATTGATGCTCTTTCCCAATATGTTATCGACGCTGAATCACAACTACTTCCGGACCAACAACGGATTTACAGCACTATTGTCGACCATGTGTGCCACCGAAAAGGAGGTATCTTCTTCTTGGATGCACCTGGAGGGAGAGGAAAAACTTGTGTAACGAAGCCCCCCCCCCCCCTTGCAACATCTGAAACGCCTACCTGCAACATCAGTAAAAGCTCAGACCAGGGTCAGGTCCTCAAACGGTGTCATCTCATTGTGTGGGATGAGTGCACCATGGCCCACAAAGGAGCTCTGGAAACAGTAGATAGAACCCTTAAAGATATCAGAGATTGTCATGCTCCAATGGAAGGTGTAATGCTCCAATGGAAGTTGTCTGGTGATTTCAGACAGACTCTTCCCGTCATTCCCAAAGGCACCAGAGCAGATGAAATCCAGGCGTGCCTTAAATCCTCTCCATTGTGGCGACACGTTACGACCCTGACTCTTACCACTAACATGAGAGCTCAACTACACGGTGACCACATGTCTGCCAGGTTTGCACAGGACATTTTAACACTTGGCGATGGCAAGGTGCCTCTCGTTGCTGCCGGAGAAATGGACGTCTGGCCATTTTGTACCATTGTTAATTCTGTGGAGGAGCTGAAAGACCAATTGTTTCCGAACTTGACAGAAAATTACCAAAATTCACAATTGACTGTCCGAAAGAGCAATTATGATTCAAAAAAACATCGCTGTTAATAAACTCAACGAACAGTTAATGCTCTCTCTTCTTACAAGTGTGCCGACACAATCCCGGATCACAATGAAGTGGTGAACTATCCTCCAGAATTTCTCAATTCATTGGAGCCCCCCGGACTACCTCCCCACATATTACGACTTAAAGTTTGAACTCCTGTAATGCTGCTTAAGAATCTAGATCCGCCAAGACTGTGTAATGGGACACGACTGGTGGTAAAGAAAATAATGTCACAAGTTATCGAGGCAACAATTCTTTCTGGATGTGGAATAGGTGATGACATCTTCATTCCAAGAACCCCTCTCATTCCATCAGGAGCAGAATTACCCTTTTCATTCTGATGTCTGCAATTTCCAATTTGTGTCAACTTTGCAATGTCCATTAAAAAATCCCAAGGTCAGACTCTGTCTGTGGCCGGACTTCTCTTGGAAGAGACATGTTTCTCACACGGACAATTGTACGTTGGGTGTTCCCGAGTGGGAAGCAGAGGAAACCTTTTCGTATTTGCACGACGCGGAAAAACAAAGAACATTGTTTACAACGAGGTGTTATAATAAAAAATACGAGGAGGAACACACACATACATATAGCGTTAGTAAGTTGCATACACCTTACCTTCACACACACACATCTACACATACATATACATATGTGGTGACTGACAAGTAATAGGTTTGCATGAATGTATGTCTGTGTGTGTGTCTTAATATATGTATGCAAGAGTGTAGCTGTGCGTGAATGTATGTCTGTGTGTGTCTGTCTTAGTATATGTATGTGAGAGTGTATGTGTGTGTGTATATGTGTGAGTGTATGTGTGTGTGACTGTATGTGTGATAATTTTTATATTCATTTGCATTAAAACAGTAGAAAGCGACACTCCTTTGGTTCGTGATTAAATACACACACATATCTACAAATATGTAGCAACTGAACAAAAACGAGGTGAAAAGTTATGTGTGTGTCTGTCTTAGTATATGTATGTGAGAGTGTATGTGTGTGGGCGTGTAGCAACAATTTATTCATTTGGACAGCAACAAAAAATTACACAATGAATATTGTTTACCCTAAGGTGCTTCAAATTTGACAGATTTTCATTTCTAAATTCTATTATCATTACAAATTTGATATTTTAAAAATAAAATATAGATATTTTGAAATAATTATGAGAAAAAACACATATCTTCATATTTATTGTTTACTAATCTGAATAATAACAGAAGTAACCTGGACAACGCCGGGTAATTGAGCTATATATATATATATATATATATATATATATATATATATATATATATATATATATATATATATATATATATATATATATATATATATATATATATATATATATATATAGCGAAGTAGTTTCAGATGTTCAAGTCCTTTAATAATAATGCTGTGATATATATTTCAATGACGACACTGGCCACACTGTTCTGTGTGCGAGTGTCGTGACATCATCAGACAGCTTGTTGATGATGTCACGACACTCGCACACAGAACAGTGTGGCCAGTGTCGTCATTGAAATATATATCACAGCATTATTATTAAAGGACTTGAACATCTGAAACTACTTCGCTTTTACTTATTCGATATTTACTCCGTCACTCCTATGTGGAAAAAGTACGTTGAGTGCTTGAATTGAATTGCATCAATGTTTACCCATATATATATATATATATATATATATATATATAAAATGTAATCTGAGTTTTTCGAATATTAAAAATAATATTCGATTCGTTTGCAATTATGCGAACAAGCCTAATTTTTAAGGCCATATCAGTAAAATGAGCCCCTCATTCTTGCTCTTATGTTGGCACTAGCTGGCCCGTCCGGCAGGCGTCCGGCTACCATTGGCGTGTTCTACGGCATCCATATATATATATATATAGCTGACGTATGTAGCTTCGCTTGGATAAACAGACGATAAGCCGTCTGTGTTGTATAGTATTACTGTTGAAAATATATAGTATAGTATTACTGTTGAAAACATATAATATAGTATAGTATTGCTGTTGAAAATATATAGTATAGTAGAGTATTGCTGTTGAAAATATATAGTATAGTATTACTGCTGAAAATATATAGTATAATATAGTATTACTGTTGAAAATATATAGTATAGTATTACTGTTGAAATTATATAGTATAGTATTACTGTTGAAATTATATATAATTGTTTCTACTTTTGGCACAAGGCCAGCAATTACCCAGTGCATTACTGGTACTTTATTTTATCGACCCCGTAAGGATGAAAGACAAAGTTAACCTCGGCGGGATTTGAACTCAGAATGGCAAGGGCCGTAACTCTATGCGTTAAAGCATGGCGTCCGACCCTCTACCGATACTGCCAATCCACCATATATAATAAAGTACCAGTAATGTAGTCAGCTTTATTAATATAGATAGAGATTGACAATATACACAGAAATTTAATCCATGATACATTTAAAAAAAAGACGAAACTGCAAAGTATATGAATGTTTATTTAAGCGATCGCGAACCGGGTGTGTTGACATTTGAAAATTTTAAAGAAGTGAATCTTTAGATAAACTAAATATCTTTAATCAATAATAACGAAATTTAGTAGACAAAAATACCCTCGCTTTCTTCCTTGGAAAAAGTTACATCTATGGTGCCAATTTGGTGCTGTTTGGTCCAGCCGTTTTGCCAAACGTTTGTTACATACATACGGCCGTCAGCTTTATTAATATAGATGTAAGTAGATCCATCTGTATGTTAGCAGATCCACTGATCAGCCAGATTTGCATATCAGCAGACTGGCCAGTCAGTTTCCTGTATACGAGCGATTAAATGGTCGGTTTTGCCCCATTCAAATAGTGGGTCTGCTAATATACAGATCTGACTGATCAGCCAGTCTGCTAATATGCAAATCAGGCCAATCAGTCACTGTATGTTTTAGAAAATAGCATATATTTTCACTAGCTCTGACAGTTGGCAGGTGAACAGTGAGCTGTACTGATGAAGGGTGGTACCCAGAAACATTAGAGTCTGCAGTTCTGTTTACATGCCAACATAAGAGCAAAAATGAGGGGCTCATTCTACTGACATGGCTTTAAAAATGAGGCTTGTTCGCATAATTGCAAACGAATCGAATATTATTATTAATATTCGAAAAACTCAGATTACATTTATTGTATTCAGCCATGTAGAGCGAAAATTTATATATATAAATATATATAATTAGTTACAACAGTGAAACATAGAGGCACCCAAGCTTCAATGGGTTACATACTCCAACTCATCCAGCCTGTTATATAAAAAGTAAAAAGATAACAGGCTGAATGAGTTGGGATTCACAACCCAACGAAACCCAAGCATCTGTATATATCACTATTGTAACTAATTATACTTAACTCGTCCTATCGACTGAGTACTCTACATATTTCTACCAACTTATACTACACACACACATATATATATATATGTGTGTGTGTGTATGTGTGTGTATACATATATAGAGGATAATAGGATATCGTTATAGATAATCCGATTAGAGGTTGTGAATACTTCTTATCATGGGTAGTTTTAGCGTGCGGCATTGTATGACTCAACAAAAGGTTTGCGTGGATGACGAGTTTATGATTTCACTTGTATTCCTATGTAAGTTTATCTTGGAGTAATAAAATTGAAAAAGTGGAGAATAACATGGTCAACAGTACAAAAAAAGGAGATTTATTTACAGTCTAACAATTGTTTCACTGATAGAGTTGTCTAAAAATTGCTAAACACTGAAAGTAGTGCCACTCAATTTAAAATACATGTTAGCTCTATCATATCCTCAGAGACCTGAGGATATGATGGAGCATGTATATATATATATATATATATATATATATATATATATATATATATATATATATATATATATATATATATATATATATATATATATATTATATATATATATATACACATAAATACATATATATACATATATACGTACACATATATATATATGTATATAAAATTGAAAATTGGAGAATGACATGGTCAACAGTACAAAAAAGGATATTTATTTACAGTCTAACAATTACACATTAGAGTGTGCCATAAAAAGCAAGGTCACAATACTAACGCTCCCTGTGTATTTTCCCATTATCAATGCCCCAATTGGTAAAATAAAACATATTTTGTATAAAATAAATTATTTTGAGTCTTGGCGATATCATGGTGATTATAGTGGAAAGTGTGATTATGTTGCATGAAATCATGAAAATGTGAAACCAAATATGACCATACAATAATTGTTTATTCTATTAATCCATTATATTTAGTAAACCAGTTTTGAATATAAAGGCGTACAAGGAAGAAACAAGTTCAGTTAAGTTAACTCCAAGCATATTTTTTCGGAGTTTCTCTTTTGAAATCCGGGACCTTGCGACGATGAGCTTCGACTACTTGAAGAACACACTGCTTCTCCTCCACATTCTTGGTGATGGCAACAAAATCAGTTATCAACTTGACTGCTCTCTCCACCAGATCGTTGACTACCTTGATATTGTGAACAACAGCCAGGCATTTTGATATGACGCTTGTGATGACCAAGTTGCAGGTGACAGCTCAAGCCAAGTATCGTCGAGACCAAGGAGATCGAACAGAAGCCTTGATTTCCTCCCAACTAGATGAGGCAGCTTCTTGGACGACTTCAACTCGAGAAATACTGGAGCACCACGGTCGAGAGGCCCAGTCGTTTTCGTTTTGACAAGACGTTGGGCTATTTGTTTCTTCTCGGACTCTTGGACCCGACTTGAAAACAGCGCTAGCGGAATGGCTTCCTCCGTCAGGTTCGAAAGATGCCTGCTCGGAGCAGTAGTGGCTGCCTGCGAGAGATCTCTGTTAACCTTACTGTACTGTGTCAACTCCTCGTAGAATTGAAGGTCATTGGATGGTGCATCAGCACACTTGACTGCTGTCAGCCAGTATCGCACGTAGAATAGAACATTGAACATACAGATCCGGCGCAACTTTTCCATTTTAGCTTGATCATAATTGAGTCGCTCACCAAATGCATACATCTTTGCACTATAGATGATTGTGGACATCCACCGAGCGTTATGATGTGTACCAGGCAGCATCCAATGAATTCCACGAAGAGGGGTGACACCAAGCAAGATCAACATCAACTCGGCACATTCTCGGTAGTCGTCCCGTGGAAGAGAACTCATTTTCCCATCGTCGGATGTCAGCAAATATTGGAGTAACTTGATGTTCTCAGAACACAGACGCTTGAGTCTCCGGTCGACAATGTTCAATGTTTTAAAGTTGGTCTTGTCCGTGAGTGACACCCAATCTTTTTGAACTCCTTGAACTCTGGGGTGTCTGGACTGGACATTGCTCCGAATAGTTGTTGCCACACTGCACACAAGATACGCTCCATGGTGCCGACAAGCAAAATAAAACATCTTTTTGCTGAGCATCTCTTCTAGTTTCACGCAGGCACCATTTTTCCATCCAGAATTCGAAGCAGTTGTGTCAAAGACCAAGCCCACCACAGACCCATCAACATTCCAATATTTAACAAGATCAAATGATGCTTTGGCTTGGGTGGCTCCAGTGCCATCAGGAATTATGGGAACACCGAAGAGTTTACCTTCTCTGAAGTCCGGAGTTCCAGCAGCTAGCACACCTAGCCTCTCCTGGTCACCAGGAATTATTTTGCCATCCCAATGCAAGGTAACAAAGTCTGGTACAGCAAATTGTTCCTTTACGCGTTCAGCCCCCACAGTTCTAATCTTCTTAGCTGCACATCTGCTACGATTCTTGGAGAGAGTTGTGGCGACTATGTCAGTCCCAGCCTCAGAAATAATCGATGCCATAAATGCTGTTCTCTGGCCCAGTGTCAGGTTTAAACGATCAGCCATTAGAGAAATGCTTGGACTTTGAAATGGATTCTTTTGGAGTTCCAGCTGGATTTTTCGTTTCTTCTCTGACTTTAAGCTGTCTCTGGGTGGGTTTGAGGCCTGAAATTCAGGATCCTGTTCATCTTCAGTTTCATCATTAGTTGAACTTGAATCACTCAGTTCATTACGTGGAAGTTGTCCTGCTACAGATCCTGACAAACGCTTTCTATGGTTCTCTGACGAGCCACAGAAACTTGATCACGCTTAAACTTTGAAGATACCTTTTTCTGGTAATCCTTGTCTTCAGCACCCAGAAATACTTTTTTCTGGCAACGCAGGGCTTCGAGAAATGTAGCATCTTCCATTTTCTGTTCATTATTACGAAGACGGTCTTTCAAAATTTTCTTTTCAGCATCAGTATGTGAAATGTAGAAATACGAATCCAATTCAGAAATAAATAGTGCTTCCTTTTCTTTGTTTGACTTAGAACCTTTGTTTTTTTTTTTGTAAATTTCTGTATTCACTGTACATGTTCATAATTTTCAGTTTCACTTTGTCTTTTCGTTGAGTCGCCACACCAGCTTTTTTCCCACTGACTAACTACTTCCATCACAAGCCTATCCGCAATAGCACCATTGAAGCTCACATGCTTTTCGTGTTTCATAGGACCATCTTTCAGGTAGAAGAAATATCTTAGAACATCCCCCTTTGTTGGTATTTTGTTTGGTGAAATGGATGTAACATATTGTCCCAGGAGCCATATTTCTCGATCATAAAAACGGAGCGAGTAGCTACAACTAGGCCCACTGGTTTCCGCCATTATTCCGCCAATTTGCAACTATTAGGCAAGGCTTAAATTAGTCTGAAATAATCAAAATTACATTATAAATTGACAATATACAAAATGGCATGAGAAAATGCATAGGGAGCTAAGAAAAAAATACTTTTGTGTAAAATGTGGGATTCTGGAACACCCTAATACACACACACACACACACACACACACACACACACACACACACACACACACACACACACACACACACATATATATATATATATAATTCGTTTTTCTATTGGTTTTGCGAGATTTCTCATCTGAAACGTGTGTTGAAACAGATATTGTTATACTTTTGGAGGGTCATGTTGCCAATAAAAACACACGCACCTGTTGGTTTTCATTTCAATCTATTATAAATGTCCGGTTGGTTGGTTGGTTCGATAACCGGAAGGTTGTTTATATAGTGTCAAATCTCTTTCGTCACACGTTCTGTGAGCTTGTCAGTGACTAGGGTTTTGTTTTGTTTGTCTCCCCTTTGTTCTGTCCTACACCATCTTGTTTTAGTCTGGTGTGTGCTGTGTGCTTAGTTTGCGCATGTGTTTTTATTTATTCATGTATGCGTTTATTTGTCACTAGTTTGTTGTTTGTTCTATCTGTGTGTGTCTGATTTCTTTTGTTAGTTTGTTTTTTGTATGTGGCTGTATGTCTTCATTTTGTCCTTAATTACTAGTTGTGATGTTGCTATTCCACTCATGTTTTCTGTTTAATTTTGGTTGGAGTTCATTTATATTTGTTGCCTCTGTGATTTGTCTGAGCATTGCATCTTTTCTGTGTGTGGATATAATTTTTATATCTATGTTCTCTAATGTGGCCCTATGTTCCATTTTGGCATATTGGTGGATTACTGATGAGTTTTTCCCATCCTGGAGTTCTCGCCAGTATTCACTTATCCTGT
This sequence comes from Eledone cirrhosa, assembly GCA_964016885.1. Lineage (NCBI taxonomy): Eukaryota > Metazoa > Mollusca > Cephalopoda > Octopoda > Eledonidae > Eledone > Eledone cirrhosa. Next base: position 260,376,998 of record OZ024740.1, on the reverse strand, counting down.
CTCCTATGCACGGGCTGTTTCACCTATGTATGTTATATTCTTATTCCTACACTCTCCCTCAGTACATCTTATGCTATATACTACGTTCCTAGTTTTGCAGTTAATTTGCGGGCTTAGGGTGCAGACTATGCCTTTCCTATCAGCACAGGGGGATCTTTGAAATGGGTGTGTTTTGCTAATTAGGGTTTTTATGGGAATACCTCGTCTTTCAACTATCTTGTATGTGTCTCTCTAATTCTTTGGGGTCGCACATGCGGGACACGTTCCTCATCACTCTTACTAAGTATGTTGATTTTTATGTGGTCCGAAACAGCTGAGTTTTGGTGGATCAGGTATTTGGAGGCATAAGGTTTGGCATAATGCGAATTTGGAGGATCAGGTTTGGCATAATGCGAATGGAGGATTTGCGTTCTATTACTAACAGTTTACAACCAGAGTTCTGTGTCTAGTACAGGTAATCTATGGCTGTGGTGTTTATTTGGGTAGTCTATAGTAACTTTAATACTCTGGTGGATGAAGTTAGCTGTTTGCTGGATGCTTTCCATGGTGTTCTTCTCTAATTCCTGACAGTTCTCCTGTGGGGGTGTTATTACTACGATATTTATGTCATCTACGTAGTGGGAGTACATAGTCAGGGTTATAAAATTGTCGTCTAGTTGTTCCTTAAGTTTTCTGTCCTACCATAAAGAGGTTAGCTATGTCACTTGCAATGTTAACGCCAATGACTGCCCCCTCCTCTTGGGCATATGTTTTGCCATTAAATTTGAACATATGTTCCTTAAGGGTTAGTTTTATACTAACCCCCACCGCATGTGCGATCATTGTCTTTAATTTATCATGGTTTTTTGGGAGTCCGTATGGCTCTGGTCCACCCGCTCCATCTTTCTGTGTGGGTCTTCTTGGCCATTAAGGTAATGGTGGGTGGTCTGCCTTTTTCTGGTCTTGTGGGGGCAGAGGCTGCTGAAGTTATGTGTCTAAGTATTCCTTATTGTATGTGAGTTTAACTAGGAGTCTCAGCTCACTGGTATCAATCTCACGGAATTCCACATCAGGTATAGTGACACTACATCCATGCTACCCATTGTACAGCCTGTTAGGTCCCTAGACAGGTTGCATTCGCTGATTCTGCTGAGGAGGTCCTCCGTGCTGTCGCATATATCTGGAGTCATTTCGATGATAGGGCGTATGATCAGGGACAGGAAGTAGGAGAGTCTGTAGTTGCTAGTAATGTTAGCTCCACAGATTGGCCGTATTGGTGGTCCTGTGACTGGGTCACTATTTGCCTTGTGGTCTTTGTGAAGCCCATACGCGTTGGTATATCTTTGTTCCAAGCCTGGAGGTTGTTGGCAGTCCGTTTATTAGGCTGCATTATCATATGAGTGTTGGTGTTTTTTCCCTTTCCTCATGTTCTTGTGGTGTTACCTCTCTTGTGTTGATGATGTGGGGTTGCATTACCTGGGTGTAGTTTGGTAGGCTGTCAACTGACATTCTGCCAGACTTGTCTGTTGAAAAGTATACAATCTCTCCATTTTGTGGGCGCTGCATGAGCTTAGGCAAGTCATTTGCTGATTTTCCCCCAGTTGCTGGGTCTCTATTCTATTCTGTTTCCTGCTATGCCATTCTAGAATCTTTCAAAGTTTTGTTCTGGCTATTGTAAATTGTGCCTCTGTTTGATCATCAGCCTGTGCCGCTAATCCTGATCGTTTGTTAAAACAAAGCGACGTGGGGTAAATTCGTGGGGTAAAAATGTCGGAGGATTTATCAGATGGGTCATAGAAAGTGGAATTGCTATTTAGATGTGATTTTAGAATGTTCCTTACGCTCCTTGTGTATTAAGATCTTATCAGCTCCTTCATTTTATTGTTCTTGGTATCATCTACCTCCAGAACTCCCAAATACCTCTATCCCTCTTCAGAGTCGATTTCCTTTATCATCTCACCCGTTGGTACCTGTATTCCGTTGCTTCTGCTCAATTTACCTCTCTTCATCACTAGGACTCCACACTTATATCCATACATATATCATTGCTGAAAATACGGACAGTGTTAACAAGTACATCCAACTCCTTTTCGCTTTTCTCAAAGAGTTTTAGATTGTCCATGAAGAGAAGGTGGTTGATTTTAAGTCCTCCTCTTCGCAGCTTGTATTCTGCTCTCACTTTTCGCAATATGAGGGACAAGGATATGAGGGTAAGGACAAACAATAAAGGAGGCAAACTATCTCCTTGGAAGATACCTCTCTCGATCTTCACGCCTCCCAATGATTCTCCACCTGATGTTAGCTCTGTCTCTCAGGTCTTCATACTATTACTTAATAGCTGTCTGATGTTGTCTGCCACCTTGAATATCTCTAGGCTTTTGAAATGAGAAACCCTATCGAATGCCTTCTTGTAGTCTATCCATCCCATGGCAAGACCAGTATGGCTCCTCTCACAGTTCCTTATTACCATCTTGTCAATAAATAACAGGTCTTTTATACCACAGGACTTCTTTTGGCATCCTTTCTTCCCGTCTGGCAATAAGTTGTTTATGTGGAGGTGATGGTAGATTTCCTCAGACACAATGCTTGTTAGCAGTTTTCACATTATGGACAGAGATGTGATAGACCTATAGTTGGTATCATCATTACCATTGATTTGGTATTTCATTACCAGAACTCTGATCATTGAACATGGCTGTCAGTTTTTGGTGGATGGATGTTATATTTTTGTCCAATATCCTTGCACACCATCTGGGTCTGGTGATTTCCACTTGGTTAGTTTTTTGGTCTGCCTTTTAAGAGTTTCAGCTGTGATACACAAATCAGGTTGTTAGTGTGCTTGTTCACTAATGTCCTTTTTAACTGTCTCAATCCACACTGCTTGACTATTATGTTCAATATTTTTCTCCCATATTCCTCTCCAGAATGCCTTAGTCTATTTATCTTCAGGGATCACGTCGTTACCTCTTTCTTTCCCTCGAAGCTGTTCAAATAACACCTGGTTGTTGTCAAACATGCCGTTCTCTCTATACTGACTAACTCTGTTCTCATATTTAAACTTTACACTTTTTGCTATAACGCGTTGCTTAAGTTCCTCTATGATAACATTTAGCTCTTTTCCCTTAGTGTTGTATTTTATTTTTTTAATCTATCCTTAGTGTCTATGTTTTGTAACGTCCTGTTTAGTAAAGACTCAAGCTTTCCAGTGTTTTTTCTTATTTCCTTGATTTGACCTTTCAGTCGCCTCTTCCCCTAAGGCTCTGTCCTTTCTTGTTTGTTAAATCAAGATGAATTCAGTTTGAAACTGGTTAGACCATTACTCAGCAGAGTAACCGATACTTGGGATAGTAGTGTATGGTTATGTTGTAAAGAGTTGGGACCCAACGGCTGAGCTCTTGCCGTTTCAACAGCTAGTTCCAGAACTAGTTGTTGAAACAGCAAGAGCTCAGACGCCGTTTCCCTACTCTTTATAATATATATACACATACATACACACATGGTGGTGGCTGCCAACTCGTTTTCGAGTACGGCCACTACTTTATATCCATGTAGAAGAACCCCTACCGATGCGCTGAACAAGTGTGACTTTTTAGTCCAGCCAGCGACTTGAAAACTCTGGTACAAACACTACACTTGTGACAATCATTGACACAAAGTGTTGGGCCCATGGTACCATGTAACGACAAGTGCAGAGAGATCTCCAGATATAAAGCAATGCCTGTGCCGTGAAGCTTTTATAGTGAGCAAAGGCACTGCACAAAGCCAGACCCACTCTCTTAACCAAGATGATATTTACCAAAAAGAAGAACAAGTCAACATCATTGGATACCATCAGAGTTGCAGGTGTTATATCAGAGTTTTCCTTCTCCTCGAATTCTGCCTTGACAAAGGCTAAGGGGTCATCTCTCCCGGATATATATATATACATGATGGCTGCCCCCTCGTTATCGAGTATGGCCATTGCACGAGGAGAAAGAAAGAAAAAAAAAAAAATAATAATAATAATAATAATAATAATAATAAAAACTATAAAGTAGGTGAACATGTTAAGCAAACTAAACTTAGAAAATTGAAAAAAAAGTACAGTATAAGATCAACATGTGACATAGACATGCTGATAGAAACAATCAAGCAAAAAGTGTCGGCCAAAGCTGCTCGTATAAGGCGCTTTGAAAAACGATCTAGATTCTATAAGGACAATAATATGTTCAAAAACAACCAAAGAAACTTCTACAGAAAAATTGGTAAGTCAACAATAACTGCTAAATCAATACCACCCAAGGAGGAAGTGCAAGAATTCTGGGAAAAGAGCTGGGCCGAAGAAAAAGTTCATAACATACATGCCCCATGGATAGACAGACAAATGAAAGATACAGCTCACCTTGAGGAACAAACATGGGAAAATATAACAGTTGAACAGTTGCGCTTGGCTCTAAGAAAAACCAGCAAATGGAAATCCCCAGGAAAAGACAAAATACAAAACTTTTGGATAAATGCCTTCACAGAGTCTCATGAGCTGTTAGCCCAACTTTACAATGAAATAGTTAAGGAGCCAGAAAAGATACCATCATGGCTAGTTAACGGCATTACATTCCTGCTTCCGAAGAATGATGAGACAAACAATCCCAAAAATTACAGACCGATAACTTGCTTGACCACAATGTATAAAATTTTAACATCAGTCCTAACTGAATACACATATGACCACCTGATAACAAATGACCTATTTCCCATTGAGCAGAAAGGGTGTAAACGAGGCTCATATGGCTGTAAGGATCAGCTTCTGGTTAACAAAATGATACTGGAAGATTGTCATAATAGACACAAAAATCTATCGATTGCTTGGATAGATTATAAAAAAGCATTTGATGGTTTGCCACACAGTTGGATTGAAAAATGTTTAGAGATTTTCAAAATATCCCCCGTTGTAAGGAGGTTTTTGTCATTCAGTATGAGGACATGGAGAACGACACTCCTTTTGAATAGTGAAACAAAATCACTGGAAGCTGGAGAAGTTAACATTAATTGTGGAATTTTTCAGGGTGACTCTTTATCACCGCTTTTATTCTGCATCGCACTTATACCATTAAGTAAAATGCTCAATGAAACAAAACATGGATATAGAGTCTATGACAAAACCATTAATCACCTGTTCTACATGGATGACCTGAAACTATTTGCAAAAAAATGATGAACAATTGCAAGGGCTATTATCCACTGTGAAGCAGTTCAGTGATGACATTAAAATGGAGTTTGGACTGGATAAATGCGCCAAAGCAACGTTCACCAGAGGAAAGCTGCTGAAGAGTTCAGACATTAATCTTGATCGGGGGAACGTGATAAGAGAGCTTGATCAAGAACAAACTTACAAATATCTAGGTGTTTGTGAAGGAGACGGAATCAAGCACTCGACAATAAGGGAAAGGATAAGGAAGGAATGTTACCGCAGAGTCAGAGCAATCTTAAGAACGGAATTGAATGCAAGGAATAGGATCGATGCCATAAACACGCTTGCCATACTAGTAGTAACCTACAGTTACAATGTCATCAACTGGTCAAGCACAGAGATCCGTAGGCTCGATACAAAAATCCGAAAATTCTTAACCATGCACAGAATGCATCACCCTAAGGCAGACATAGATAGAATATATCTCCCTAGGAAAGAAGGACGACGTGGGTTAATCCAGTTAGACATTGCGTTGAAAACTGCAACAATTGGATTATCCACATATCTAAGGGAATCACATGATTGGATGATCAAACTCGTTTTGAAACACGAAAGCACCAAAAGATCATATTCCATTACAAAAGATGCACAAAGATACAGTAATGGACTACAAATTTCAGAAGTCCCATTTACTGCTGAAATGGAAAACACAGAAAAAGCAAAGCAGGTAAAAGTAACTGCAAAGAAAGAACTGCTACAGAAACTGGCTAAGAAATGGCAAGAAAAGCCTCTGTATGGAAAATACCCAGAGCGAGCTAACAATCCTGATGTTGACAAAACTTTAACCCATCAGTGGTTGGCATCCTCTGGACTGAAATCGGAGACTGAAGGACTGATTATATCGGCACAAGATCAGTGTCTGCCAACAAAAAATTACCAAGCCAACATAATAAAAAATGGATGCAACCCATTAAGCCGTGTATGCAAAAAACAACCAGAGATCATTGACCATATAATTTCAATGTGCAGTCCTATAGCTCCAACCGAATACCTAAACAGGCATGACAGAGCTGCACAATACATACATTGGATAATGTGTAAGCATTTTGACCTGCCCCATCAAAAGAATTGGTGGGAGCATCAACCACCTCCCATACTTGAAAAAGATCACATCTCAATCTTGTGGAACTTTAGCATCCAAACAGACCGAAAAATAGATGCAAATAGACCTGATATAATATTGAAGGACTTTCAAAGGAGGGTATGCCTGCTAATTGATATGTCTGTTCCAATAGACAAGAATGTATCTATAAAAACATTTGAAAAATTGAGCAAGTATAAGGACCTGGAGATAGAAATTGGAAAAATGTGGAAATTGAGAACTAAAACAATACCAGTGGTTGTAGGCGCTCTGGGAATGATACCTAAGGGGTCTAACGACTACTTATCGCAAATCCCAGGAAACCCGCGTATAGGAGAAATACAAAAGATAGTACTAATGAGAACTGCCCATATACTAAGGAAGATCCTGTCAATATAAGTACATCACAAGTCTAAACACTAAGGATGCGTGTGTGAATATGTGTGTTCTTTCTTGAACATGGCGGACCTTGTTGTCTCTTGAGGTCACTGGTTGTGACTTGGTGATAACTCGTATGAACATAAAGCAAGATAAATGCAACTGTAATAATAATAATAATAAATAAATAAAAATAAAATAAAAAAAAAGAAATATATATATATATATATATACATATACATACACATATATACACACACACACACTCGCACACACATATACACACACATACATTAATAACAATAATAATAATAATAATCATAACAACAATAATAATAACGACAACAATAATAATATACATATACATATATATATACACACACACGCACACACATAAGCATACCTACACACACACACACGATAGCAACTAACAGCGCTGCGATCGAATGTGGCTTTTTAGCCCAGCCAATGATCTAAAATGTCTTGCACAGAGTCGGCAACCAAAACATTCACTGGGAATAGCCGGCTGTGGTTGGAGTTCGTGTACTTTTGCATGTCGCTTGAGCCCTCCTGCTGATTTACATTCTCTACCACATGTTTGGCAAGCATGATGAGTAGCATCTCCAACAGCAGCCTGGTAGTCACCACTGGTCTTACTTTATGACTGCGAAGATGACTTTCGAGTCCAGCTTTGCTTAGGCAGAGTCTCGCACATACGCTGCATGTCAGCACCATAGGAGGACCCTCGCCGTCTGGAAGTGCAACAGCAATGCCCTTCCTCACATCCCGCTTTACTTTCTCGTATGCGATTCGAGATGCCTCAAAGGCAACTTTTCCCTCATATACAGTCTTTCTCCATTTATTACGATCAGCAGCAATATTCTCCCATGTATCAGCAGAGATGTTAGCGTCTTTCAGAGAGGCTTTCAAGGAATCCTTATACCTCTTTTTTGGTTTATGTGGCGGTCGTTTTCCTTTAACCAACTCTCCATAAAAGAGTTGTTTTGGTATTCTAGAATCCTTCATCCTGGCAAGGTGACCACTCCAACGGAATCGTTACTTAAGCACAAGAGCTTCTATACTGTCACACATAGAGCTTTCCAAAATCTCGACATCACTGATGTGGTCCCTCCAGTGAACGCCATGGATCCGTCTGAGACACATCTGATGGAAACGCTCCAATTGCTTAAGGTGGTGTCGATATGTGACCCAGGTCTCGCAGGCATAAAGAAGACAAGAGAGCACACATGCCCTGTACACTTTTACCTTTGTCCTCCTGCATATATCTCGCTGACCCCAGAGTCGCCTTTCTAGCTTTCCGAAAGCATCACTTGCTTTCCTAATCCTAAGTGAGATTTCACTGTCAAGGTTGCTGTATCGATTGACAGTGCTTCCCAGGTAGACAAACTGATCAACCACTCCAAGTCGTTTGCCATACACATAGATGTTTGGTTCAGTGTACTGCTTACCAGGGGCAGGTTGGTACCTGACGACGGTTTTCTTGAGACTGACAGTCAGACCTAGGGCAGTGCAAGCGTCAGAAAATGTATTCAAAATGTGCTGCATATCACTCTCTGTGTGCGCTACAAGATCGCAATCATCTGCATACAAGAGGTCTCTTATGATTGATGTAAATACTTTTGTCTTCGCAGCAAAGCGCCTGATGTTAAATATGCTGCCTGAGGTTCGATATCGGATGTAAACACCATGCTCGCAATTCCTGAATGCAATACAGAAAACCATTGCAAAGTATATGGCAAACAGGGTCGGTGCTGGAATATCCCCCTGTTTTACTCCATTTTTTTTACTGAGATAGGCTCCGACATGTTACCCCCGACATTAACCCAAGCCTTCATGTCGTCATGGAAAGACCTAATTAAAGCAAGGAACTTATCAGGGCAACCAAGTTTCTGGAGAACCTTCCATAATGCATCTCTGTTAACAGTAACGAAAGCTTTTGTCAGATCGACAAAAACCTGATACAGATCCAAGCCTTGTTCCATACACTTCTCCTGAGCTGCCTAGCTGAGAAGATCATATCAGTAGTGCCGCGTCCAGCACGAAAACCAGATTGACTTTCAGGAAGAACACAA
>OZ024740.1:260250740-260363240 GCA_964016885.1 Eledone cirrhosa | reverse complement strand
TATTGTGGTTAGAATAACTATGTGAAATATTGCAACACCTACACCAGAAATGGACTTACCCATTGTTTAAATGGATTAGTTTATTTCACTTCTTCCTATTCATTACACTTTCTGGCAACATCTGCACTTGAAATGGAGTTATCCATTGATTAATTGGACTAGTCCATTTCACTTATTCCCTCTCATTACATCTTCTGGCAACACCCCCGCTAGAAATGGATTTACCCATTGTTTAAATCAGGGGTGTGTAACAGGCGGTCTGCAGGCCACAATCTGGCCCACCAGACCAGTCAGAGTGGCCTGCAATGACCGTTTTTAATTTTTATCTTGTAGGCTTATTTAGAATTTTTTTCGCAGCCGTAATACAATTTTCTGTTAGTTGACCTATACTAAAGGGCTTCACTGATGGGGCTGTGTGTTATAATTTCCCAGTTCCATGTTAAAGAAAGAAGTTGTGGTGAATCTTTGGAATAGTGCTTAATAAATATTAATGGCCCTAATAGTTGTTCCAATGTTCAAAAGTGGCCCGCCAATAGAATATGTTGCACACCTCTGGTTTGAAACAGACTTACCCATTATTTAAATGGACCAGACCATTCAACTGATTCCCTTTCATTAGACTTTGTAGCAACACCTACATAAAAATGAACTAATCCACTGCTTAAAACTCTTGTTCCACAAATTTATCCTGGCAATACCTATATCAGAAATGGACTGGTCTGTTATTTAAACCTTTAGTTCACTGATTTTCCTTGTTAGCCCTTCTGGCAACCCCTATACTAGAAATGGACATTAGACTTCCTTGCAACATCGCCACTTGAAATGGACTTACGCATGGTTTAAATGGACCAGTCTATTTCACTGATTCCTATTCATTAGTCTTTCTGACATCTGCATTTATTTGGACTTACCCATTGTTTAAATGGACCTGTCCATTTCACTGATTCCTTCTAGTGCAACATTCTGGTAACACTTAAATCAGAAATGGAATGATCCATTGTTTAAATGAACTAGTTCATTTTACCGTGTCACTCTCATTAGCTTTTTTTGGCAACACCTCCACTTGAAATAAACTGATCCATTATTTAAACCAGTCATGGGCAACCTGCGGGCCGCGAAGCTTTCTGAATGGCTCGCCTAAGTCACCTAAGTGAAATCTTTCTGATTTTTTTACCCCAACTTTTCAGTCGGAAAACAACGTGTACGAATTCTGAAAAAACAAATCAAAACAACCTGAGTTACCACACTTTTTTTTAATGTGGGCCCGAATGTATATTAGCACTTGCAGCCTACCTGATGATGAACCATATCTCATACGGCTCGCTTCTCGAAAAAGGTTGCCCATGCTTGATTTAAACCTTTATTTTATACATTCCTCCTCATTAAATATTCTGGTAACACCTATGCTAGAAATGGACTGGTCTGTTGTTTAAATGAACCAATCTATTTCATTGATTGCTTCTTGTTATATTTTTTAGAAACATTTATACTAAAAATAGATTGGTCCATTATTAAGCCTTTATATTTCATAATGGTTCAACCTGTTAGAAATAGTAGCTATATCACCCTCATATTCCACCCTACCATCTTTGGTCTTTGATATGTGTCTGTAGAACACACATGCACCCTTAATAATGTTGTTTGGGAGATTCATGGTGATGATGATGATTCAGTGTGGCACAGTATATGACATGGCTAGCTCTTTGAATTACAGGTGGAACTTGTTAGATTGAAACTCCTGACAGAAAGAGCAACATGAAATAAAATGTCTTGCTCAAGGACATAATGTATTTCCCAGCCTGGTAATTGAACTCACAATCTCACAATTGTGAATCCAATTTCCTAATCATTAAGCCACGTACCTTCACTATTTACATGTACAGTCCATCTGACAGGCTTCCAAACAGTTTCTGTCTACCTAGTTTCACTCACAAGCCTTGAGTCAACCTGAGGCTATAGTAAATGACACTTTCCAAGATGATACACAGTTGGCTCGAACCCAGGACCTAATGATTATGAAGCAAACTTCCTAACCATTTGACTGTATTGTGTCCACACTGGAGAAGTAACATACTCACCTCCATTTTAGCCACACTGCTCACTGTAGTATAAATAAAGTACTTATTACATACAACTCTATTGGTCATCATTACATAATATAAGTCAAAAAGCAAATAGGACTGTCAAACACCTAAAACTGAATGTAGATACACCTAGAACAAACACATAGTAATCACTGAATGTCCCTATATGTAAATAGTTGTTTCTACTTTAGGCACAAGGCCAGCAATTACCCAGTGCATTACTGGTACTTTTATTTTATCGACCTCGTAAGGATGAAAGGCAAAGTCAACCTCGGCGGGATTTGAACTCAGATCGTAAAGGGACGTAACTATGCTGGAAAGCATGACGTCCGACCCTCTACCGATACTGCCAATCCATCGTGTAAATAATACACTCCAAAAACAAAGCCAACAATAAACAAAACATCCAGTGAATAAGACCATCAAATGCCAACTTGTAACTAATACACTCGTTAAAACAAAGCTAATAAAAAAGAATGTATATACTAGATCGAAGACATCATCCATAATTCCTACCTCAAACATCATCCTTATTTCTTGACTGAAACTCCATGAACCAACTACCAACCTGCTCTAAATACTCTCAGGTCTCGAATAATCATCCACCTCCCCCTGCTTATCAATTTTTCAGATTCTTTCGAACCTCCTCTTCCACTCTTACTCCACCCCAACCCCCACTTATTAAAATTTACTAATCTATCTCCAGCCAAATTTTATTTTAAGTGGTTGCATTCTTGCAACAATTAATTTTCTTTAGACATTAAAAAACATTATACATGACAAAAAAAAGAACATTATAAGAAATCCCATACATTAGAAAATAAATAGGATGGGTTGGGGTCACCATATGTAAACTAAAAAACTAATTCTGGTTTAAAAAGGAATCTAGGAAGACAACTTAGAAAAATTACCAACTCTATTATTTGGATCCCAAGAGTACCAGTATGAGGGAGACAGACTTTTTCAAGCTGCAACTGTCATATTACACAGTTTCTGTATAAGAATAGACAATAAAGAATGAGTAGTGTTAAGCAAGGAGACATATTAACCCTTTGTGGCAATATTTCTAATGAAATACACTCTATTTGAATTAAGAATTTTGAAAGATTTATTAAAATTATTAATTATTTCATTACGAAGTTAGTTACTTGACATGATTCTTATATAAAACTTGTGAACCCATGCCATCAATAATGACAGCAATAGTGTTGAACATCTTGAATTTTTGGAGTTCAGGATTAGTATGCCATACATACCAGCATATATGTACAAATGACACACATACATATGAGTAACTTTGAAGAAATAACTATTTAGGACAAATGCAAAGTTAGAACCAAGGACCTTATCATGGCAAAGTGAACTTATTGTAGCAATATGTCTGAGATGAGAAATTTATTATATCATCATCATCATCAACATTTAACGTCTATCTTCCACGCTAGCATGGGTTTAGATGGGAATTGTCCTACTTGAGGCAAGATTGGTCGGGTGACCATGTCTCGCTCGTATAGGGCTGTCTGGCAGGTTTTCTACGGCTGGATGCCCTTCCTAACACCAACCACGTTTACAGTGTGGAACTGGGAGGTTTTTACTGTGTTACCTACACGGCCACATTACAGCGTGGACTGTGTGTTTTTTTGTTGTGACACCTTCACGACCTCATTTATTTTGGACTGGATGTTGTGATACCAACATAACTTTACAGAGAAAGGGTGGTGTTGGTGGGAGTGGGGGTGGGGTAGTGGGATGGGGTATATATTTGATTAAGAGGTGTCTACTGACTGTAGGTTTCACTTTGTACATAGGCAAGGCGGGTCTTCTGTATTACTGTGTAGTGCCAAAGCTCTCGGTCCAGTGACATTGTCTTAGAGAGGTGTAAGTGTGTGAGGTCGGAATTTATCAAATCGTCCCAGGTTTTCCTGGGTCTACCTACTCCGTAACTTCCATCAATTTTGATCGGCCTTCACTTTTTTATACAACTGTCGTCTTTCATGCGCATCACGTGACCATACCAACATAGTCTTCTTTCATATATATATGTATGCATGTGTATATATACATATACATATATACAAACACACATTGCATCTTAATATGTACAAAAGACATACATGTATGAGTAACTTTGGAGAAATAACTGTTTACAGGGACAAATATAGGGTTAGAACCCAAGACCATGAGATTGGAAAGTGACTGAGATAGGAAAAACAGTGTGAGTGTGTTTGTAGGTGTAAATTTTAAAGAGTTATGAATTTATTATTGTTGTTTATTCTGTTAGATTTTAATTTAAACAGGAACCTTTTAAAATGGGTGATTTTATTTCATAGAAGCAGAGTCGGTTTTGGCCAGGTTGGTAACAAAAGGGTTAAATTTGCTCCTCTAATATTCTTAAGTGGAATAGCGATGTTGTTTCCCCTTGTGAGACAAAATGTCTGAAAGATAAGATTACAGTTGGCTTCATGACTGCCAAGATAAAATAAAAAATAAAGCCATGTCTCTGCACCTAAATACTTTACTTGGCAAGATTGAATCAATGTTGATGTTGCAAAGCAGTGTTGACACTACAAATCAGAGAGTATTTTTTATATTATCAACGAATATTTCATGTTTTCTGAGAAGTAAATATAACAGTTTGTCATTTGATCTTGTCTAACTTAAAGACCAACAATAACAACATCAAACAGTCTCCAGTTTACATGGATTAAATTAAGGGGATCATGGCTGCATGTAAGAAAACAAGGGATTATATTGGTTGGTTTAGGATATTGTATTAACACAGACATATATATTTAGAATAAGGCAATGAAGTGTGCAGAGACGTTAGAATGTCAGATAGAATGCTTTGTGATGTTCATTCTGGCTTTCTGCATTCTGAGTTCAAAACCTGTTGATATCATCTTTGTCTTTGCTTTTCATTCTTTTGAGGTCGATGAGTAAAGTACCAGGTTAATATTGAAGTCAATTCTACCTCTGTATCCCTCTCACTCTTCCCCCACCCCCTCTCCACCAGATTTGAAATTGTTTAAGACAGCACCCCAACCATTCCATCATGAGTTGACTCAAGGAATCATATTTATGCAAATTAAGATTTTCTTCTCTCACAGACATTAAATGAAAAGAAAACACAAAAGACTTCTTAGCATGGAAAATATTTGTATCCCCATTGCTTATGAGGATAGCCTGTCATAGCATGGAAAATATGTGTATCCCCATTGCCTATGAGGATGGCTTGTCATAACATGGAAAATGTTTGTACCCCTGTTGTTTATGAGGATGGCCTGTCATAACATGGAAAATGTTTTTACCTCTGTTGCTTATGAGGATGGCCTGTCATAACATGGAAAATGTTTTTACCTCTGTTGCTTATGAGGATGGCCAGGAGTAACATGAAATATGTACAGTGTATTATTCAAAGATTCAAGACAGACTTTAACTAACTTTTAACGAGATGCCACAGTATGATATCAAACTCAGAGACTCATGATTGTGAAGCAAACGTTATTAGCATTTAGTCACATCTGCATGTTAAGCCACATATTAATTAACTTACTAACGAATAAACAAATAAACTTAATTATTTTCCTTATCTTTTTTATGCTTATTTTGCCTCTAGTTGGCCTTCCCTGTTTAAATTTTATATTTAATTTTTATTTTATTCTATTTCATGTTACTCCAGGCAATCATCATAACCAACAGAGGTATTTAAACAATTTAATTTTATTTTATTTTTATATTCACTTATCTCTGTATATCTTGTTTTTTTTCATTTCTCAACTGTAAGAAGTACTAGATACTTCTCATAGTCTGCCATGGCTTACAAGTTCTATATGGAGGTTTAAATTGATTAAATAAATAAATAAATTTTCTCTTTAGTTTAATAAAACAAGAACAGTTATAAAGCAGTTAAATGTTTCTATTGTTGAATCTTTTCATAGCCTCCATGTAAGCCTCCATTGTGTCTGTTGCAAGCATTCTGATTGAGTTTCTGAGCACAAATTCCTCTTTTTCTCTCACTAACCTCAAGAGCCCCCAAAAAGGGCCATGTTTGCAAACCTTCCTCATGTGAATAACTCTTTCATTGCCATATTTCTAATAAAATATTTTCATAGCATTTTAAAGATAATCAAATTTTTGATTTAATCATCATCAGTATAACATCCATTTCTTCATGCTCGCATGGGTTGGACGTATCCTTCTTAGCACAGCATCTCTCCACTCACCACGCTCCTTCGTCATCTTCTCTGTGAGTCTCAGTGATATGTTATCAGCTCTCACCATTTTGCCCAGGTCTTCTTTGGTCTATTTTTATTGTGGTTTCCCTCCACTGGGATTTCCTGGTACTTTTTCACCCAGTGATCATAATCTATGCACATCATATGTCCGTACGAACATAGTCTTCTCTCTTGCGCACCACTTCAGATTCCGCTTAAACCCAGTTTCTCCCTCAGTTCGTCTAGGCTCTGCCTTTCTCTCACATCTACATTGCACATCCAATGAAGCATGGTTGCTTTATTTTCTCCAATCTATGCATATCCCCGGCAGTCACAGCCCATGTTTCACTACTATGCAGCATCACACTTCTCACACAGACGTCATACAGACAGACATCCTTTTGTATGTAGAAAGAAATCTTTTTTTGTCAACAGTGGGTGTAGCTCTCTAAACTTTTTCCATCTTATCTTTATTCTAGCTATTATGATCTCAGAGTACCTTCCTCTTCTCCTAATTAAATCACCTAGAGAGCAGAAACTGTCAACCATTCCTATACAGTCTTCTCTCCTGCACACCACCTCAGATTCCTCATAAACCCAACTTCTCCCTCAGCTTGCCTAAGCTCTACCTTTATCTCACATTTACATTGCACACTCCAAATAACTTTCTCATTATTAAGCTAGCTTTTGGAACATTGTTTAACAAATGTTCTTACATAGAATTATGATGGAAGGATTTTCGATAAATATAAACACTTTAAAACAAACAGCTTTGTATTGAAGAATTTGGGGTAGTTTTAGAAGGTTTGGTATCAGAAGGGTTAAACCAATACAGATTTTTTTGATAAAAAAAATAATACAACAATAATAGCAACAACAACAACCCAATTCTGATTAAGTTTGGCTTGTTAATGCTTTTTTTTATTTTGTTTTTATCTGACATTGCTGACATAGCCACATAAATGTAGTCAGCCCAGAGTTATTTAACCTCTCTTTCTTCCTCCTCGATACCCCTCTCCATTTCTACCCCCCCCCCTCTTTCCATCCCTCTCTCCCACTATCTCTGTCTCTCTCTATTTGTCTTGCTCTCTCTCCAATGTGAACAATTTGTTTGCACAGACAGACTGCACAGACAACAGACAAGACACAGAAACAGACAGACAGACAAATAGACTAACAGAGAAACAGACAGGCAGCCAGCAGATAAAACAGACGGACTGGCAGCTAGTCAGACAGACACAAAATGTCATTAAAATCAACCTATTATTGGAAAACATCTACCAAATTCCTCATGATTTAGTGAAATTATTTGAAAGGGCTCTGTTTTACAAAATGTCTCTCACTCTTTCTCTCTCTCCCACTCTCGCTCTCTCTCTCACTCTCTCTCTCTCTCTCTCTCTATATATATATATATATATATATATATGCTGCTACACAAACTTGACATGTGCATGCATATACGTATGTATGTATACGTGTGTGTGTGTGTGTGTTTTTTGTGATGTGGTTGTTGCTGTTGTTATGGTTTTCTTATGATTATTCATCTTGTTTTCATTCATCTTTCCTCCCCTTTCTTTACACCCACAACACCACCACCATCATCATCACCACCATATATATATATATATATATACCACCCCCTTCATATCCGCCTTCACCATAACACTTTAGTAGTTATACTCACCATCACTACAACCACCTCTAAACTATTGATATATCAGTCACAACCCCTTACTAGATATCCTTACAGTTCCCTCCCCCCTATACTAACAGAGTTCAGACCTTCTCCTCCTACAAATCCCATCACACTTGTCATACCCCCATGACATCATTCTTATCATCCTTCTCCCTTCCCCCTCTGTAGGGTAGAGAGATTTCTACTGTCAAATCAAAGACAAAAACCTTCTGTTGTACTGGTGCCATAAACAAAGCACCCATTATAACCTGTAAGGGGGTTGACGATAGGAAGGGCATCCAAATGTAGAAACCATGCAAAAAAAGAGTAGAAAAGACACTAGTGTTTGTAATATACACAATAAACACACCCAGTACACTCTGTAAAGTGGTTGGTGATAGGAAGGGCATGCAGCCAGAGAAGGTCTGCCAAAGAAAGGGTTGGGAGGACTCTTCAGCTGTATCATAGACATGGCTACTTACCTAGTGTTGGTGATCTACACAATAAACACACCCAGTACACTCTGTAAAGTGGTTGGTGATAGGAAGGGCATGCAGCCAGAGAAGGTCTGCCAAAGAAAGGGTTGGGAGGACTCTTCAGCTGTATCATAGACATGGCTACTTACCTAGTGTTTGTAATATACACAATAAACACACCCAGTACACTCTGTAAAGTGGTTGGTGATAGGAAGGGCATGCAGCCAGAGAAGGTCTGCCAAAGAAAGGGTTGGGAGGACTCTTCAGCTGTATCATAGACATGGCTACTTACCTAGTGTTGGTGATCTACGCAATAAACACACCCATTTTTATATGTAAAAAGAATATATATATATATATGTTTGTGTGTGTGTATATATATATGTGTGTGTATATATATATATATATATATGTGTGTGTGTGTATATATATATATATATGTTTGTGTGTGTGTATATATATATATATGTGTGTGTGTGTATATATATATATATATGTGTGTGTGTATATATATATATATATATATGTGTGTATGTGTATATATATATATATATGTGTGTGTGTATATATATATATATATATATACAGCACCTACGTACGGTTCGCCCAGATGGGCTTCTCAAGGGCATATATCAAGGGCATTAATACATATATATATATATATATATATATATAGTGACAAAACATAAGTCAATTGCATGAACTCATAATCCTTTATTTACTGCCATATATATTTCGATGATAACCATTGAATGGCTATGACCTCATCAGGCAGTTAGTCAGTTCTTAGATATGCCAGCTCTGTGTTTATAGTGTTGATGGTATATATATATATATGTTGGTACCACAACATCCAGTCCGAAACAAATGAGGTCGTGTAGGTGTTACGACAAAAAACACACAGTCCACGCTGTAATGTGGCCGTGTAGGTAACACAGTAAAAACCCCCCAGTCCACACTGTAAACGTGGTTGGTGTTAGGAAGGGCATCCAGCCATAGAAAACCCGCCAGACAGTCCTATGCAAGCAAGACAACCACTCTTGCCTCAAGTGGGAAAACTCCCGTCCAAACCCATGCAAGCGTGGAATATGGACGTTAAACGATGATGATGATGATGATGATGATATATATATATATATATATATATATATATATATATATATATAACGAAGGAAATGTGGTAAGAAACCAGATGGACCATAACGCACCAAAGTACTCAATACTTAGGGTAGTAGAGTGGGTAATAGGAAGGAGTTGGACCCCGACGGCTGAGCTCAAGCCGTTTCGACGGCTAATTCTGGAATAGAAAAAAAAAAAAAAAATTTTTAGTCCAGAATTACCCATCGAAACGGCTTGAGCTCAGCCGGCGGGGTCCAACTCATTCCTATATATATATATATATATAAATATATATATATAAATATATATATATATATATATATATATATATATATATATATATATGTATATATATATATATGTGTGTGTGTGTGTTGTGTATATGTATGTGTGTATGTATATGTGTGTGTGGTGTATATATATATATACATATATATAAGAAGTGAAGTTAGTGGTTGTTAAAATACAAAAACTTTACTTAACTTCAGTAAAAAGAAAAAGAGAATATGATTACTTCAAATCAGAAAAATGTAAAATTTGATGGTAGCACTCACAAATGAATAAATACAGTGTTTAAAAAAGGCCTCTGTGTTGTCTACATGAAGAGGCAGATCATTCTGTGTGTGGTTGAATTGCTGATGGAAGAATTACTGCCAGACACTTGTCAACAGAGCCAAAATATTTTTGCTAAGTGCTACATCTCGCTACTTGCTTCAGCAGGTCCAAAGTGATGTGTGTCTCTCGAGGAACCAGGTTGAATGGTCTGAAGAAAACAAACTTATCTCATTTCACCTCAAGTTAGCCAGCCTCTGCAGACAACTGGCACCAACTGAGATAAAGAGAAATAACAGCTAGATGTCATTCAGAGGTCAGTATGTGCAAAGGCATTTTGCTACGTTAGTTCCCCAGCCAGATCGATGCAGGAGCATTGATCGACAATAAAAGAGATAGCAAAATGCCAGAACACAACTTCAAAAAAAATATATGTGTGCGATCGAGATTTATGTCGACTTTAGTTCTATGGAGCCATGGATTGCTCTACACAGATTGAAAAGTGCATTCCGCAGTGATTTGGGAATATGCGACTAGATTGATGTAAAGCTATCAGTGTTGTATGCAATTGCAAGTAGCGAATGTGTCTGCTCATTCGTTTTAATTTGCAAGCCTCATTCAGTCTATGCTGTTGCAGTCTGTAAAGCTATTCTGTTACCTCAGCTAGTTGCGCAAGAAAATCTTACAATATCCCGAAATGAAAGAAGTTTGTGTGTGTGTGCATGCAAACATTTAATACAGAGTGGATCAAAATATTGCGAAACATGAATGTGCATGCAGAAGTAAAATCTTGAAAACATTTTGTGTTTATTGCTGTGAAATTGGCAGTGTTGTCTTCTCATGTTGTGATTCCAGTGTTCATTACTGTGAAATTGGCAGTGTTGTCTTCTCATGTTGTGATTCCAGTGTTCATTGCTGTGAAATTGGCAGTGTTGTCTTCTCATGTTGTGATTCCAGTCTTCATTACTGTGAAATTGGCAGTGTTGTCTTCTCTTGTTGTGATGCCAGTGTTCATTGCTGTGAAATTGGCAGTGTTGTCTTCTCATGTTGTGATTCCAGTGTTCATTACTGTGAAATTGGCAGTGTTGTCTTCTCATGTTGTGATTCCAGTGTTCATTGCTGTGAAATTGGCAGTGTTGTCTTCTCATGTTGTGATCCCAGTGTTCATTGCTGTGAAATTGGCAGTGTTGTCTTCTCCTGTTGTGATGCCAGTGTTCATTGCTGTGAAATTGGCAGTGTTGTCTTCTCCTGTTGTGATGTCAGTGTTCATTGCTGTGAAATTGGCAGTGTTGTCTTCTCCTGTTGTGATGCCAGTGTTCATTGCTGTGAAATTGGCAGTGTTGTCTTCTCCTGTTGTGATGCCAGTGTTCATTGCTGTGAAATTGGCAGTGTTGTCTTCTCCTGTTGTGATGCCAGTGTTCATTGCTGTGAAATTGGCAGTGTTGTCTTCTCTTGTTATGATGCCAGTGTTCATTGCTGTGAAATTGGCAGTGTTGTCTTCTCCTTTTGTGATGCCAGTGTTCATTGCTGTGAAATTGGCAGTGTTGTCTTCTCCTGTTGAGATGTCAGTGTTCATTGCTGTGAAATTAGCAGTGTTGTCTTCTGTTGTGATGCCAGTGTTCATTGCTGTGAAATTGGCAGTGTTGTCTTCTCCTGTTGTGATGCCAGTGTTCATTGCTGTGAAATTGGCAGTGTTGTCTTCTCCTGTTGTGATGTCAGTGTTCATTGCTGTGAAATTGGCAGTGTTCTCTTCTCTTGTTGTGATGCCAGTGTTCATTGCTGTAAAATTGGCAGTGTTGTCTTCTCTTGTTGTGATGCCAGTGTTCATTACTGTGAAATTGGCAGTGTTGTCTTCTCTTGTTGTGATGCCAGTGTTCATTGCTGTGAAATTGGCAATGTTGTCCTCTCTTGTTGTGATGCCAGTGTTCATTGCTGTGAAATTGGCAGTGTTGTCTTCTCTTGTTGTGATGCCAGTGTTCATTGCTGTGAAATTGGCAGTGTTGTCTTCTCCTTTTGTGATGCCAGTGTTCATTGCTTTGATATTGGCA
The DNA here is from genome assembly GCA_964016885.1 of Eledone cirrhosa. Lineage (NCBI taxonomy): Eukaryota > Metazoa > Mollusca > Cephalopoda > Octopoda > Eledonidae > Eledone > Eledone cirrhosa. The sequence continues at coordinate 260,351,072 of OZ024740.1, read as the reverse complement.
GTGTTGTCTTCTCCTGTTGTGATGCCAGTGTTCATTGCTGTGAAATTGGCAGTGTTGTCTTCTCCTGTTGTGATGCCAGTGTTCACTGCTGTGAAATTGGCAGTGTTATCTTCTCCTGCTGTGATCCCAGTGTTCATTGCTGTGAAATTGGCAGTGTTGTCTTCTCCTGTTGTGATGCCAGTGTTCACTGTTGTGAAATTGGCAGTGTTATCTTCTCCTGCTGTGATCCCAGTGTTCATTGCTGTGAAATTGGCAGTGTTGTCTTCTCCTGCTGTGATGCCAGTGTTCATTGCTGTGAAATTGGCAGTGTTGTCTTCTCTTTTTGTGATACCAGTGTTCATTGCTGTGAAATTGGCAGTGTTATCTTCTCTTGTTGTGATGCCAGTGTTCATTGCTAGGAAATTAGCAGTGTTGTCTTCTCTTGTTGTGATGCCAGTGTTCATTGCTGTGAAATTGGCAGTGTTGTCTTCTCTTGTTGTGATGCCAGTGTTCATTGCTGTGAAATTGGCAGTGTTGTCTTCTCCTGTTGTGATGCCAGTGTTCATTACTGTGAAATTGGCAGTGTTGTCTTCTCCTGTTGTGATGCCAGTGTTCATTGCTGTGAAATTGGCAATGTTGTCCTCTCTTGTTGTGATGCCAGGGTTCATTGCTGTGAAATGGGCAGTGTTGTCTTCTCTTGTTGTGATGCCAGTGTTCATTGCTGTGAAATTGGCAGTGTTGTCTTCTCCTTTTGTGATGCCAGTGTTCATTGCTGGGATATTGGCAGTGTTGTCTTCTCCTGTTGTGATGCCAGTGTTCATTGCTGTGAAATTGGCAGTGTTGTCTTCTCTTGTTGTGATGCCAGTGTTCATTGCTGTAAAATTGGCAGTGTTGTCTTCTCCTGTTGTGATGCCAGTGTTCATTGCTGTGACATTGGCAGTGTTGTCTTCTCATGTTGTGATGCCAGTGTTCATTGCTGTGAAATTGGCAGTGTTGTCTTCTCCTTTTGTGATGCCAGTGTTCATTGCTGGGATATTGGCAGTGTTGACTTCTCTTGTTGTGATGCCAGTGTTCATTGCTTTGAAATTGGCAGTGTTGTCTTCTCATGTTGTGATTCCAGTGTTCATTACTGTGAAATTGGCAGTGTTGTCTTCTCATGTTGTGATTCCAGTGTTCATTGCTGTGAAATTGGCAGTGTTGTCTTCTCATGTTGTGATTCCAGTCTTCATTACTGTGAAATTGGCAGTGTTGTCTTCTCTTGTTGTGATGCCAGTGTTCATTGCTGTGAAATTGGCAGTGTTGTCTTCTCATGTTGTGATTCCAGTGTTCATTGCTGTGAAATTGGCAGTGTTGTCTTCTCATGTTGTGATTCCAGTGTTCATTACTGTGAAATTGGCAGTGTTGTCTTCTCATGTTGTGATTCCAGTGTTCATTGCTGTGAAATTGGCAGTGTTGTCTTCTCATGTTGTGATTCCAGTGTTCATTACTGTGAAATTGGCAGTGTTGTCTTCTCTTGTTGTGATGCCAGTGTTCATTGCTGTGAAATTGGCAGTGTTGTCTTCTCCTGTTGTGATCCCAGTGTTCATTGCTGTGAAATTGGCAGTGTTGTCTTCTCCTGTTGTGATGCCAGTGTTCATTGCTGTGAAATTGGCAGTGTTGTCTTCTCCTGTTGTGATGTCAGTGTTCATTGCTGTGAAATTGGCAGTGTTGTCTTCTCCTGTTGTGATGCCAGTGTTCATTGCTGTGAAATTGGCAGTGTTGTCTTCTCCTGTTGTGATGCCAGTGTTCATTGCTGTGAAATTGGCAGTGTTGTCTTCTCCTGTTGTGATGCCAGTGTTCATTGCTGTGAAATTGGCAGTGTTGTCTTCTCTTGTTATGATGCCAGTGTTCATTGCTGTGAAATTGGCAGTGTTGTCTTCTCCTTTTGTGATGCCAGTGTTCATTGCTGTGAAATTGGCAGTGTTGTCTTCTCCTGTTGTGATGCCAGTGTTCATTGCTGTGAAATTGGCAGTGTTGTCTTCTCCTGTTGTGATGTCAGTGTTCATTGCTGTGAAATTGGCAGTGTTCTCTTCTCTTGTTGTGATGCCAGTGTTCATTGCTGTAAAATTGGCAGTGTTGTCTTCTCTTGTTGTGATGCCAGTGTTCATTACTGTGAAATTGGCAGTGTTGTCTTCTCTTGTTGTGATGCCAGTGTTCATTGCTGTGAAATTGGCAATGTTGTCCTCTCTTGTTGTGATGCCAGTGTTCATTGCTGTGAAATTGGCAGTGTTGTCTTCTCTTGTTGTGATGCCAGTGTTCATTGCTGTGAAATTGGCAGTGTTGTCTTCTCCTTTTGTGATGCCAGTGTTCATTGCTTTGATATTGGCAGTGTTGTCTTCTCCTGTTGTGATGCCAGTGTTCATTGCTGTGAAATTGGCAGTGTTGTCTTCTCCTGTTGTGATGCCAGTGTTCACTGCTGTGAAATTGGCAGTGTTATCTTCTCCTGCTGTGATCCCAGTGTTCATTGCTGTGAAATTGGCAGTGTTGTCTTCTCCTGTTGTGATGCCAGTGTTCACTGTTGTGAAATTGGCAGTGTTATCTTCTCCTGCTGTGATCCCAGTGTTCATTGCTGTGAAATTGGCAGTGTTGTCTTCTCCTGCTGTGATGCCAGTGTTCATTGCTGTGAAATTGGCAGTGTTGTCTTCTCTTTTTGTGATACCAGTGTTCATTGCTGTGAAATTGGCAGTGTTATCTTCTCTTGTTGTGATGCCAGTGTTCATTGCTAGGAAATTAGCAGTGTTGTCTTCTCTTGTTGTGATGCCAGTGTTCATTGCTGTGAAATTGGCAGTGTTGTCTTCTCTTGTTGTGATGCCAGTGTTCATTGCTGTGAAATTGGCAGTGTTGTCTTCTCCTGTTGTGATGCCAGTGTTCATTACTGTGAAATTGGCAGTGTTGTCTTCTCCTGTTGTGATGCCAGTGTTCATTGCTGTGAAATTGGCAATGTTGTCCTCTCTTGTTGTGATGCCAGGGTTCATTGCTGTGAAATGGGCAGTGTTGTCTTCTCTTGTTGTGATGCCAGTGTTCATTGCTGTGAAATTGGCAGTGTTGTCTTCTCCTTTTGTGATGCCAGTGTTCATTGCTGGGATATTGGCAGTGTTGTCTTCTCCTGTTGTGATGCCAGTGTTCATTGCTGTGAAATTGGCAGTGTTGTCTTCTCTTGTTGTGATGCCAGTGTTCATTGCTGTAAAATTGGCAGTGTTGTCTTCTCCTGTTGTGATGCCAGTGTTCATTGCTGTGACATTGGCAGTGTTGTCTTCTCATGTTGTGATGCCAGTGTTCATTGCTGTGAAATTGGCAGTGTTGTCTTCTCCTGTTGTGATGCCAGTGTTCATTGCTGTGAAATTGGCAGTGTTGTCATCTCCTGATGTGATGCCAGTGTTCATTGCTGTGAAATTGGCAGTGTTGTCTTCTCCTGTTGTGATGCCAGTGTTCCTTACTGTGAAATTGGCAGTGTTGTCTTCTCATGTTGTGATTCCAGTGTTCATTACTGTGAAATTGGCAGTGTTGTCTTCTCTTGTTGTGATGCCAGTGTTCATTGCTGTGAAATTGGCAGTGTTGTCTTCTCCTGTTGTGATCCCAGTGTTCATTGCTGTGAAATTGGCAGTGTTGTCTTCTCCTGTTGTGATGCCAGTGTTCATTGCTGTGAAATTGGCAGTGTTGTCATCTCCTGATGTGATGCCAGTGTTCATTGCTGTGAAATTGGCAGTGTTGTCTTCTCATGTTGTGATGCCAGTGTTCATTGCTGTGAAATTGGCAGTGTTGTCTTCTCCTGTTGTGATCCCAGTGTTCATTGCTGTGAAATTGGCAGTGTTGTCTTCTCTTGTTGTGATGCCAGTGTTCATTGCTGTGAAATTGGCAGTGTTGTCATCTCATGTTGTGATGCCAGTGTTCATTGCTGTGAAATTGGCAGTGTTGTCTTCTCCTGTTGTGATTCCAGTGTTCATTACTGTGAAATTGGCAGTGTTGTCTTCTCCTGTTGTGATTCGAGTATTCATTACTGTGAAATTGGCAGTGTTGTCTTCTCTTGTTGTGATGCCAGTGTTCATTGCTGTGAAATTGGCAGTGTTGTCTTCTCCTTTTGTGATGCCAGTGTTCATTGCTGTGAAATTGGCAGTGTTGTCTTCTTCTGTTGTGATGCCAGTGTTCATTGCTGTGAAATTGGCAGTGTTGTCTTCTCTTGTTGTGATGCCAGTGTTCCTTACTGTGAAATTGGCAGTGTTGTCTTCTCCTGTTGTGATGCCAGTGTTCATTGCTGTGAAATTGGCAGTGTTGTCTTCTCCTGTTGTGATGCCAGTGTTCATTGCTGTGAAATTGGCAGTGTTGTCTTCTCCTTTTGTGATGCCAGTGTTCATTGCTGTGAAATTGGCAGTGTTGTCTTCTGTTGTGATGCCAGTGTTCATTGCTGTGAAATTGGCAGTGTTGTCTTCTCCTTTTGTGATGCCAGTGTTCATTGCTGTGAAATTGGCAGTGTTGTCTTCTCCTGTTGTGATGCCAGTGTTCATTGCTGTGAAATTGGCAGTGTTGTCTTCTCCTGATGTGATGCCAGTGTTCATTGCTTTGAAATTGGCAGTATTGTCTTCTCTTGTTGTGATGCCAGTGTTCATTGCTGTGAAATTGGCAATGTTGTCCTCTCTTGTTGTGATGCCAGTGTTCATTGCTGTGAAATTGGCAGTGTTGTCTTCTCCTGTTGTGATGCCAGTGTTCATTGCTGTGAAATTGGCAGTGTTGTCTTCTCCTGTTGTGATGCCAGTGTTCATTGCTGTGAAATTGGCAGTGTTGTCTTCTCTTGTTGTGATGCCAGTGTTCATTGCTGTGAAATTGGCAGTGTTGTCTTCTCCTGTTGTGATGCCAGTGTTCACTGCTGTGAAATTGGCAGTGTTATCTTCTCCTGCTGTGATGCCAGTGTTCATTGCTGTGAAATTGGCAGTGTTGTCTTCTCTTTTTGTGATAACAGTGTTCATTGCTGTGAAATTGGCAGTGTTATCTTCTCTTGTTGTGATGCCAGTGTTCATTGCTAGGAAATTAGCAGTGTTGTCTTCTCTTGTTGTGATGCCAGTGTTCATTGCTGTGAAATTGGCAGTGTTGTCTTCTCTTGGTGTGATGCCAGTGTTCATTGCTGTGAAATTGGCAGTGTTGTCTTCTCCTGTTGTGATGCCAGTGTTCATTACTGTGAAATTGGCAGTGTTGTCTTCTCCTGTTGTGATGCCAGTGTTCATTGCTGTGAAATTGGCAATGTTGTCCTCTCTTGTTGTGATGCCAGTGTTCATTGCTGTGAAATTGGCAGTGTTGTCTTCTCTTGTTGTGATGCCAGTGTTCATTGCTGTGAAATTGGCAGTGTTGTCTTCTCCTTTTGTGATGCCAGTGTTCATTGCTGGGATATTGGCAGTGTTGTCTTCTCCTGTTGTGATGCCAGTGTTCATTGCTGTGAAATTGGCAGTGTTGTCTTCTCTTGTTGTGATGCCAGTGTTCATTGCTGTAAAATTGGCAGTGTTGTCTTCTCCTGTTGTGATGCCAGTGTTCATTGCTGTGAAATTGGCAGTGTTGTCTTCTGTTGTGATGCCAGTGTTCATTACTGTGAAATTGGCAGTGTTGTCTTCTCCTGTTGTGATGCCAGTGTTCATTGCTGTGAAATTGGCAGTGTTGTCTTCTCCTGTTGTGATGCTAGTGTTCATTGCTGTGAAATTGGCAGTGTTGTCTTCACTTGTTGTGATGCCAGTGTTCATTGCTGTGAAATTGGCAGTGTTGTCTTCTCCTGTTGTGATGCCAGTGTTCCTTACTGTGAAATTGGCAGTGTTGTCTTCTCCTGTTGTGATTCCAGTGTTCATTGCTGTGAAATTGGCAGTGTTGTCTTCTCATGTTGTGATTCCAGTGTTCATTGCTGTGAAATTGGCAGTGTTGTCTTCTCCTTTTGTGATGCCAGTGTTCATTGCTGTGAAATTGGCAGTGTTCTTCTCCTGTTGTGATTCCAGTGTTCATTACTGTGAAATTGGCAGTGTTGTCTTCTCCTGTTGTGATTCGAGTATTCATTACTGTGAAATTGGCAGTGTTGTCTTCTCTTGTTGTGATGCCAGTGTTCATTGCTGTGAAATTGGCAGTGTTGTCTTCTCCTTTTGTGATGCCAGTGTTCATTGCTGTGAAATTGGCAGTGTTGTCTTCTCTTGTTGTGATTCCAGTATTCATTACTGTGAAATTGGCAGTGTTGTCTTCTCTTGTTGTGATGCCAGTGTTCATTGCTGTGAAATTGGCAGTGTTGTCTTCTCCTGTTGTGATCCCAGTGTTCATTGCTGTGAAATTGGCAGTGTTGTCTTCTCCTGTTGTGATGCCAGTGTTCATTGCTGTGAAATTGGCAGTGTTGTCTTCTCTTGTTGTGATGCCAGTGTTCACTGCTGTGAAATTGGCAGTGTTGTCTTCTCCTGTTGTGATGCCAGTGTTCATTGCTGTGAAATTGGCAGTGTTGTCATCTCTTGTTGTGATGCCAGTGTTCATTGCTGTGAAATTGGCAGTGTTGTCTTCTCCTGTTGTGATGCCAGTGTTCATTGTTGTGAAATTGGCAGTGTTGTCTTCTCTTATTGTGATGCCAGTGTTCATTGCTGTGAAATTGGCAGTGTTGTCTTCTCCTGTTATGATGCCAGTGTTCATTGTTGTGAAATTGGCAGTGTTGTCTTCTCCTGTTGTGATGCCAGTGTTCATTGCAGTGAAATTGGCAGTGTTGTCTTCTCTTGTTATGATGCCAGTGTTCATTGCTTTGAAATTGGCAGTATTGTCTTCTCTTGTTGTGATGCCAGTGTTCATTGCTGTGAAATTGGCAATGTTGTCCTCATTGTTGTGATGCCAGTGTTCATTGCTGTGAAATTGGCAGTGTTGTCTTCTCTTGTTGTGATGCCAGTGTTCATTGCTGTGAAATTGGCAGTGTTGTCTTCTTCTGTTGTGATGTCAGTGTTCATTGCTGTGAAATTGGCAGTGTTGTCTTCTCCTGTTGTGATGCCAGTGTTCATTGCTGTGAAATTGGCAGTGTTGTCTTCTCCTGTTGTGATGCCAGTGTTCATTGCTGTGAAATTGGCAGTGTTGTCTTCTCCTGTTGTGATGCCAGTGTTCACTGCTGTGAAATTGGCAGTGTTATCCTCTCCTGCTGTGATGCCAGTGTTCATTGCTGTGAAAATGTCAGTGTTGTCTTCTCTTTTTGTGATACCAGTGTTCATTGCTGTGAAATTGGCAGTGTTATCTTCTCTTGTTGTGATGCCAGTGTTGATTGCTGTGAAATTGGCAGTGTTGTCTTCTCTTGTTGTGATGCCAGTGTTCATTGCTGTGAAATTGGCAGTGTTGTCATCTCATGTTGTGATGCCAGTGTTCATTGCTGTGAAATTGGCAGTGTTGTCTTCTCCTGTTGTGATTCCAGTGTTCATTACTGTGAAATTGGCAGTGCTGTCTTCTCCTGTTGTGATTCGAGTATTCATTACTGTGAAATTGGCAGTGTTGTCTTCTCTTGTTGTGATGCCAGTGTTCATTGCTGTGAAATTGGCAGTGTTGTCTTCTCCTGTTGTGATGCCAGTGTTCATTACTGTGAAATTGGCAGTGTTGTCTTCTCCTGTTGTGATGCCAGTGTTCATTGCTGTGAAATTGGCAATGTTGTCCTCTCTTGTTGTGATGCCAGTGTTCATTGCTGTGAAATTGGCAGTGTTGTCTTCTCCTGTTGTGATGCCAGTGTTCATTGCTGTGAAATTGGCAGTGTTGTCTTCTCCTTTTGTGATGCCAGTGTTCATTGCTGGGATATTGGCAGTGTTGTCTTTTGTTGTGATGCCAGTGTTCATTGCTGTGAAATTGGCAGTGTTGTCTACTCTTGTTGTGATGCCAGTGTTCATTGCTGTAAAATTGGCAGTGTTGTCTTCTCCTGTTGTGATGCCAGTGTTCATTGCTGTGAAATTGGCAGTGTTGTCTTCTGTTGTGATGCCAGTGTTCATTACTGTGAAATTGGCAGTGTTGTCTTCTCCTGTTGTGATGCCAGTGTTCATTGCTGTGAAATTGGCAGTGTTGTCTTCTCCTGTTGTGATGCCAGTGTTCATTGCTGTGAAATTGGCAGTGTTGTCTTCTCTTGTTGTGATGCCAGTGTTCATTGCTGTGAAATTGGCAGTGTTGTCTTCTCCTGTTGTGATGCCAGTGTTCCTTACTGTGAAATTGGCAGTGTTGTCTTCTCCTTTTGTGATGCCAGTGTTCATTGCTGTGAAATTGGCAGTGTTGTCTTCTCCTGTTGAGATGTCAGTGTTCATTGCTGTGAAATTGGCAGTGTTGTCTTCTTCTGTTGTGATGCCAGTGTTCATTGCTGTGAAATTGGCAGTGTTGACTTCTCCTGTTGTGATGCCAGTGTTCATTACTGTGAAATTGGCAGTGTTGTCTTCTCCTTTTGTGATGCCAGCGTTCATTGCTGAGAAATTGGCAGTGTTGTCTTCTTCTGTTGTGATGCCAGTGTTCATTGCTGTGAAATTGGCAGTGTTGACTTCTCCTGTTGTGATGCCAGTGTTCATTACTGTGAAATTGGCAGTGTTGTCTTCTCCTTTTGTGATGTCAGTGTTCATTGTTGTGAAATTGGCAGTGTTGTCTTCTCCTGTTGTGATGCCAGTGTTCATTGCTGTGAAATTGGCAGTGTTGTCTTCTCCTGTTGTGATGCCAGTATTCATTGCTGTGATATTGGCAGTGTTGTCTTCTCCTTTTGTGATGCCAGTGTTCATTGCTGTGAAATTGGCAGTGTTGACTTCTCCTGTTGTGATGCCAGTGTTTATTACTGTGAAATTGGCAGTGTTGTCTTCTCCTTTTGTGATGTCAGTGTTCATTGTTGTGAAATTGGCAGTGTTGTCTTCTCCTGTTGTGATGCCAGTGTTCATTGCTGTGAAATTGGCAGTGTTGTCTTCTCCTGTTGTGATGCCAGTATTCATTGCTGTGATATTGGCAGTGTTGTCTTCTCTTGTTGTGATGCCAGTGTTCATTGCTGTGAAATTGGCAGTGTTGTCTTCTCCTGTTGTGATGCCAGTGTTCATTGCTGTGAAATTGGCAGTGTTGTCTTCTCCTTTTGTGATGCCAGTGTTCATTGCTGTGAAATTGGCAGTGTTGTCTTCTCCTGTTGAGATGTCAGTGTTCATTGCTGTGAAATTGGCAGTGTTGTCTTCTTCTGTTGTGATGCCAGTGTTCATTGCTGTGAAATTGGCAGTGTTGACTTCTCCTGTTGTGATGCCAGTGTTCATTACTGTGAAATTGGCAGTGTTGTCTTCTCCTTTTGTGATGCCAGCATTCATTGCTGTGAAATTGGCAGTGTTGTCTTCTCCTGTTGTGATGCCAGTATTCATTGCTGTGATATTGGCAGTGTTGTCTTCTCCTTTTGTGATGCCAGTGTTCATTGCTGTGAAATTGGCAGTGTTGTCTTCTCATGTTGTGATGCCAGTGTTCATTGCTGTGAAATTGGCAGTGTTGTCTTCTCCTGTTGTGATGCCAGTGTTCATTGCTGTGAAATTGGCAGTGTTGTCTTCTCCTGTTGTGATGCCAGTGTTCATTGCTGTGAAATTGGCAGTGTTGTCTTCTCTTGTTGTGATGCCAGTGTTCATTGCTGTGAAATTGGCAGTGTTGTCTTCTCCTGTTGTGATGCCAGTGTTCATTGCTGTGAAATTGGCAGTGTTGTCTTCTCCTGTTGTGATGCCAGTGTTCATTGCTGTGATATTGGCAGTGTTGTCTTCTCCTTTTGTGATGTCAGTGTTCATTGCTGTGAAATTGGCAGTGTTATTGTCTCCTAACACTAACCACATTTACGGTGTGGAGTTGGTGGCACCGTTATGAGGAAGGTCAGGCCAGTTGACCACACCTTACCCTGGTCACCGTGGAACCATATTCTGGGAGCTGGGTGGTCCCATAAAGGTCCAGCATGTTGGCCACATCATACCCTCCTCACAGAGGAACTGTATTTTGGGAGTTGGGTCGTTCCATTATAAGGGAGGTCTGGTCAGTTGGCTGCATCATGCCTTGTTCATAGTGAAATCAAGTTTAGCCTGGGTTTTTACAACTTCTGGCTGTCATTCCTACCACCAACCACGTTTTCAGTATGGAACTGGGTGGCACTGTTATTAGAAATGTCTAGCACACACACATACATACATATATATATATATTCATATGTATGTAGGACATTGTCAACAATCTGGAGAAGGCTTTTGACAGGGTCTCATACTTTATAATCTGATGGGCATTTTAGGAAGCTAAGTGTAAACTAATGCATTGTGAAGGCTGTGTAGGCCATGTGTAGATGAACAACCAGCCGAGTAAGAGTGAGTAATGAGTGCAGTGATGAATGTAAAATGCATGTGGTGTCCACCAGGGATCATTCCTTGGTCCACTCCTGTTTACTTCAGGCCATCACTGATGACTTTAAACTCCAAGGGAACTCCTATGCGTTCATTGCTAAATCTGTAGTAGAGTCAGAAGCAAAATTTCAAGCATGAGAGTAGGGACCTACAGATGAAAGGCCTAAAAGTAAACTTAACAAAGACAAAAAACCTTATAAGTAGGAAAGAAGACAAGCAGAGGATACCATCAGTAAAGTGACTTTGTTCTATGTCAGAAAGGTGAGAGCAGAAATTCCATAAGATGCACACAATGTAAACTATGGACACACAAGAGATGTAGTGGGATTGTTGGTAGGCTAATGGGAAAGATAGATTTTATATGCAGCAAATGCACAGAAGAATTGAGCTCAAAGAGCACACATGAAATAGATTCCCTTAGCTGCCAGAGGAGCTCCCTAGAAGTTGTTGACAGCTTTTGCTACAGAGGGGATCAAATTAGTAGTGGATGAGGATGCATTGAAAGTGTGATAGCTAGGATAAGAACAAGCTGGAAGAAGTTCAGATATCTATTACTGCTTTTAACAACAAAATGTTTTTCTCTCAGAGTGAATGGTAGAGTGTATGATGCCTGTTTATGAACTGCAATGCTACCTGGCAGTGAAACATGGGCCATGACTACAAAAACCTGTAGAGGCTAGAAAGAAATGAGTTGAGTGTGCTCTGATGGATGTGTAATGTTAGTGTACATGGGCAACATAACATAAGTAGACAGAGAAAAACTTGGCATAAGAGAAATTGGATGTAGTCTGCAAAATATATATATATATATATATATATATATATATATATATATATATATATATATATATATATATATATATATATATATATAAAAGCTGCTAATTTATTTCTACCTATCTGCTTTCATCATGTTTATATTCTTCCCATTCACAGAATGGTGCCACTCAATAACGATATGTCTTTTCATTGGAACAGGAAGGAATCAATCAGAGAATACAATCGATCCTATAGTCATTGATGAATTGACTGACTTTAGGAATTGGCTGAAGTCAGGAGTAGTCAAAAACTGACAGGCAGACAGACTGACGGTCTGGCATTTGTTACAGACACTGCCAAGACTTTTACTATCATGCTACCATCATACAAGAATGAGGTGGTGATGGTGGCTCTGGTGGTGGTGGCTGTGGTGGTAAAGGAGATGGTGGTGGTCTTGGGGAGAAGTAGTGGTGTGTGTGGCGATTGTAGTGCTGTTGTTGGTGGTGGTGTTATGGTGGAGGTTGTGGTGTTGGTGGTGGTTATGGTGATTGTGGCTGTGGTGGTGTTGGTGGTGGTTATGGTGATGGTGGCTGTGGTGGTGTTGGTGGTTGTTATGGTGATGGTGGCTGTGGTGGTGTTGGTGGTGGTTATGGTGATGGTGGCTGTGGTGGTGTTGGTGGTGGTGGTTATGGTGATGGTGGCTGTGGTGGTGTTGGTGGTGGTTATGGTGATGGTGGCTGTAGTGGTGTTGGTGGTGGTTATGGTGATGGTGGCTGTGGTGGTGTTGGTGGTGGTTATGGTGATGGTGGCTGTGGTGGTGTTGGTGGTTGTTATGGTGATGGTGGCTGTAGTGGTGTTGGTGGTGGTTATGGTGATGGTGGCTGTGGTGGTGTTGGTGGTGGTTATGGTGATGGTGGCTGTGGTGGTGTTGGTAGTGGTTATGGTGATGGTGGCTGTAGTGGTGTTGGTGGTGTTATGGTGATGGTGACTGTGGTGGTGTTGGTGGTGGTTATGGTGATGGTGGCTGTGGTGGTGTTGGTGGTGGTGGTTACGGTGATGGTGGCTGTGGTGGTGTTGGTGGTGGTTATGGTGATGGTGGCTGTGGTGGTGTTGGTGGTGGTTATGGTGATGGTGGCTGTGGTGGTGTTGGTGGTGGTGGTTATGGTGATGGTGGCTGTGGTGGTGTTGGTGGTGGTTATGGTGATGGTGGCTGTGGTGGTGTTGGTGGTGGTGGTTATGGTGATGGTGGCTGTGGTGGTGGTGGTGGTGGTTATGGTGATGGTGGCTGTAGTGGTGTTGGTGGTGGTTATGGTGATGGTGGCTGTGGTGGTGTTGGTGGTGGTTATAGTGATGGTGGCTGTGGTGGTGTTGGTGGTGGTTATGGTGATGGTGGCTGTAGTGGTGTTGGTGGTGGTTATGGTGATGGTGGCTGTAGTGGTGTTGGTGGTGGTTATGGTGATGGTGGCTGTAGTGGTGTTGGTGGTGGTTATGGTGATGGTGGCTGTAGTGGTGTTGGTGGTGGTTATGGTGATGGTGGCTGTGGTGGTGTTGGTGGTGGTTATGGTGATGGTGGCTGTAGTGGTGTTGGTGGTGGTTATGGTGATGGTGGCTGTAGTGGTGTTGGTGGTGGTTATGGTGATGGTGGCTGTGGTGGTGTTGGTGGTGGTTATGGTGATGGTGGCTGTGGTGGTGGTGGTGGTGGTGGTTATGGTGATGGTGGCTGTGGTGGTGTTGGTGGTGGTTATGGTGATGGTGGCTGTGGTGGTGTTGGTGGTGGTTATGGTGATGGTGGCTGTGGTGGTGTTGGTGGTGTTTATGGTGATTGTGGTTGTGGTGGTGGTGGTGGTGGTGGTTATGGTGATGGTGGCTGTGGTGGTGTTGGTGGTGGTTATGGTGATGGTGGCTGTGGTGGTGTTGGTGGTGGTTATGGTGATGGTGGCTGTGGTGGAAGTGGAGGTGTTAGTGGTATTGGTTTTGGTGGTAGTGATAGTTATGGTGTTGTTGTTGGTGGTAGTGGGGTGGTGGTGCTGGTGGTGCTGGTGGTGGTGGTGGTGGTGGTAGTGGGGGTGGTGGTGGTGGTGGATGAGGAAAAGAAGAACAGATACTTAATTATAGCTGACATATGTTTTTCTGTGTTTCATCCAAAGATTTTCTTGCAATTTGTGTGCAGTATATTGCTACTTGTTGGCAGAAGGCTGCAGCTTTTGTCTGGCACACCAACTACACATAGAAAACATTGAGTTTTGAAAGAAGTAGGAGGGTAGAGGTATGTACGTGTGGGTTGTTTGCTTCTTTCTAAGTTTTTTAGTTGTGGTGGTTAGGTTGTTAGACTTACAATCATAAGTTTGTGGGTTTGATTCTTGAACTGGATAGCACATTGTGCCCTTGAGCAAAATACTTTATTTCATGCTGCTCATGCTGACGATTGACCCCTTTCCCTTTTTTCATTATCTTGAAAGCTAGTCAGGGTTCAGTGGTTGTCAGAGTCTCAGACAACATTCTCCCAGCCCTCCTTGCAATCCCAGACAATATCCCTCCTCACATTGCAACACCAGACTAATCCCAGTAATCCCATACCTCCCTCCCCTTGTAACCCCAGACCACAATACCCTCCCCCCAGCAATCCCTGACTACAATCCTTTCCTAGCAACCCCAGACCACAATCTACCCTACCTTGCAATCCCAGACCACAATCTACCCTACCTTGCAATCCTAGAGCACAATCTCCCCCACCCCAGCAATCCCAGGCCACCACCCACTCCCTTGTAATCCCAGACCACAATCTAACCCCATCCCCAATAATCCCAAACCACAATCACCCTTCCTTGTCACCCCAAACTACAATCACCCTTCCTTGTCACCCAAGACCACAATCACCCTTCCCTGTACCCCAGAACACAATCACCCTTCCTTGTACCCCAGAACACAATCACCCTTCCTTCTCACCCCAGACCACAAATGAACCAATCCATCTAGAGTCTAATACATAGAGTAAATTAATCCAAAATATGGTAGGAAGGGAGGGGGGTACTATAAGGACACCACAGGTGGTAAATAATAAATCGAAGAGTTCCAATGGAATTTACAATATTAGACCTAGGATGATGTTGATGGTAGTGATGATGATGATGATGGTGATGATGATGGTGATGATGATGTTGGTGATGATGATGGTGATATATACACCTATATACCAAGAGAGGTGGGAAGACAGATAGACAGACAGGCAAGCAGACAGACATACATGCAGACATACAGACATGCAGGCAGCTAGACTGGACAGACACGCAGGCGGGCAGTCAAACAAACAGACAAAGACATACATGCAGGAAAACATACATCAGACATGCAGGCAGATAGACTAGACAGAGATGCAGGCAGACAGACAGACAGGCAGTAAGACAGACAAATTTCTGTTTATTTGCCACGAGGGCACAAAAGAAAGGGACATGTACATGGGGAGGGGGGGGGGGGGGTTACATATAAATCGAGTAAGAAAAATGTAATAAATAAAATTGTAACAACAAGGTCCTCAATAGGGAGGGATCGTTTTGGGGTCACACACACACCCGAAAAAAATGTGCGACCCTTCTCCACGGGAACACAAAGAGAGGGTGCTCCCTTCTTCCTTCATCCTTTTCCACCTACAGGCTGAGGTAGAGAGAAGGCCCATTCACACAGGCCATTCTCGCAACTTTCACCCACCTTTCATAAAACTGGCTGGGGTGGAGCACCTCTCTCTCCATCCTGATCCTTCTTCCGAAATGGTATCGGAAGAAAAAGACCAGTTGTTGGCCGGAAAGAAAGGTGTCCGACTTCAGCCCTTTTAGACGCGTCCACCATACAACCTCTTTTACCATGGCTATTACACAGAGGAAGACCGCCTCTCCTTCATTTTTGAAGGGGGGGGGAGACGGCTTGATCGTTACAATGGACTCGGTGGTCAACCTAATTGGTCCCACCCGTGACAGCAGTTGTTCGACATAGCCCCACAGATCGGCAACGCCCGGGCAGTACACCAATGCGTGTGCGACGGTTTCCTCGTCGCGCACGCATCTGGGACAGATCTTTTTCGAGGGGTCCCTACCCGGGCGCCCGTATCTGTAGAGCTTATCCCGAACGGGCAGAGCCCCTCGGTAGCACTGCCAGACCAAGGACTTCTGGAAGTTGTCCATAGGTCCCAGGTCGAAAGTCCTACCGAATAGGCTGACCAGTTCGTCCTCCTCCATGCCTAGGGTTTCTTCGTTAGCGTCGTCGCACCTACTAACCACCAGCCCTCTATAGAATGACGAGGTGGAGTCTCCACCGATAGCCGGGTCCGCCTGCCAGAGAGCCATGAGCGCCTGGGCACACTCGGTGTGCCAGTCGCCCAGTTTTCTCGGTCTTTGCTTACCCAGGACTGCAGCTCGGTGAGCGAGACGAGCCTCGGGAAGGCTCGCCTCACAAACGGGGCCCACACCGGTTGACCGGTGAGGAATACCGGAGGTGCCGTAGCCTCAATGCGTGTTTATGCATTTTTAGCCACGGCATCCCCAGCCCTCCTTTCAAAGGGTGTTGACAGCAGATGGATCTCCTCACCAGAGGAGACCTCTTCTTCCAAAGGAAATGAAAGAGAGCGCGCTCCATTTTGGCGAGGATCTCACCCGGGCAAGGCACGACAGTCAAGCGGTAATAGATGACGGACGCTATGTAAGTGTTCGCCACCTCCGCCCGACCTTTCAGGGATAGTTTGCACTCGGCCCACTTCTGGGTCAGTGCAAACACCCTATTCGTCACCTCATCCCAGTTTTTCTCCACCTGGAGGTCCGGTCCGAACCAGACTCCAAGCAACTTTACCGGGCCCTCAGTCCACCGTCCGACGATACCGTCGGACGACATCGGTTTGCCCCTCCACTCGCCGAGTTGCAAAGCGACTGACTTGTCCCGGTTCAGCTTAGCCCCAGACAGGCAGTAAGACAGACAGGCAGTAAGACAGACAGACAGGCAGTAAGAGCTGACAGTCAGAGAGATATCAGATATATTTCTTTATTTACCATAAAGGCATAAAAAGAAGGGACAAATACAAAGGGGGAGTTTACATAAAACCGAGTAAAAAGGGTATAAAATGAAAATAATCAAAAACAACCTTAAAAGGGAGGGGACGTGATGGGGGTTGCACACACCCCCGAAAAAGTGTGCAATCCTTTGCCCGGGGAGCACATGGAGAAGGTGCTCCCCTCTCCTTCACTACTTTACCTACAGGATGGTATACAGAGAAGGCCTATTTACACGAGCCATTCTCGCCACTATCACCCACCTTTCATAAAACTGCCTGTGGCCAAGCACTTCTCTCTCCATTCTTATCCTTCTTCCGAAGTGATATCGGAAGAAGTAGACCAGACTATGGCCAGAGAGGAAGTTGCCTGACCTCAGACCTTTCAATCGTGTCCACCAAACAACCTCTTTCAACATGGCTATTACGCACAGAAAAATTGCCTTTGCTTCCTTTGTGAAGAGGGGAGGCGGCTTGATTGTCATCACGGACTCGGCGGTCAATCGAATCGGCGCCACCCGCGACAGCAGTCATTCGGCGTAGCCCCACAGATCAGTCACGCCCAGACAGTGCACCAATGCATGCGCAACGGTTTCTTCGTGACGCACGCATCTAGGGCAAATCTTTTTCGAGGGATCCCTGCCCGGGCGCCCGTGTCTGTAGAGCTTTTCTCGAACGGGTAGAGCCCCCCGGTAGCACTGCCAGGCCAGTGACTTCTGGAAGTTGTCCATTGGTCCCGGGCCGAAAGTCCTACCGAACAGGCTGGCCAGTTCGTCCTTTTCCATGTCCTGCGACTCTCCAAGGGTGTCATCGCCCCTGCTAGCCACCAGCCCTCTATAGAATGACGAGGTGGATTCTCCAGACAGTCAGAAAAGCAGGCAGGTAGGCATCAGACAGACAGAGGTATATCCTCACAACAACAAATAATAGTGTAGAAATCCTACTTAGTCTGGTCAGACAGAGGGACAGAAAAAAACAACTTATGACCCAGTATTTTGAAGGGGAAACCCCTAATAATTAGCTTAACTCACTGATATCTAATTACAGGGAATTACAGACAATACTAGATCGCCCTTCATGCCCTATCCCCAGCTGCCCCCAGCCTACATACATGGATTACTAAGCCCCACCCTAGCCACATATGTGTGAGTTTATCTACCTGTCTGTAGTGTATGTGTGTGTTTCTTTATATATATATATATATATATATATATATATATATATATATATATATATATATATATATATATATAAAAACACATACACATGCACACTCATATATAAATATATACATACACATTGGTGCAACCCAAATGTATGAGCTAGCATGTGCAGCGGGGAGGGAGTCATATATAAATATGTATATATATATCGAGCCCTCTTCAGATTTTGATCTTCATAATTATTATTACTATGTATCATCATCATCATCATCATCACCGTTTTACGTCTGTTCTTCCACGCTAGCATGGGTTAGACGGGTTGTCCTGTTGTGGGCAGTGTCTGGTCGGCTGACCATGCCTTGCTCATACAGGAACTGATCTGGCTTGATTTCTACAGCTGGATGCCCTTCCTAACACCAACCTCATTTACAGTGAGTGCTGGGTGCTTTTTCGTGGCGCCTACACGTCCACTTTACAGTGTGGGCTGGGTGCTTTTTTGCCGTGGCACCTCCACGACCACCTTGCGGTGGGGGGGGGGGGCATATTGTTTATATGCTTCAGCATGTACCCATGGGAGGTCGGGTACCCTGTATTACTGCGTGACGCCAGAAGTCACGGTCGTGTGTCATTGACTTTGAGAGGTGTAGTTGGGTAAGGTCGGCTTTTATCACCTCATCCCAAGTCATCTTGGGTCTCCCCACTCCGCGGTTTCCATCAACTTCTAGTGCTCTGCACCTTTTTATGCAGCTGTCATCCTTCATACGCATCACATGTCCATACCAGCGTAACCGCCTCTCCTGCACGCAGCATTTGATTCCTCTTATGCTCAGTCTCTCTCTCAATTCATTTATGCTTTGTCGTTCACGTATATTACTGTTACACATCCATCGGAGCATGCAGGCTTCGTTTCTCGTATATATATATATATATATATATATATATACACTCAAATATCCATGTACATACACACACACAAATCCTTAATTGCTCACACACTCATGCAAACATGCACAGGAATACCGCTGAATACACACTCGAATTGCCGCCGCACCAATTACACCACAATACACAGAAACGCCCACACACACACAAAAAAAACAGGACCTATGCTTATATATATACCTTCTCAGCCCACATACCACAACAACATTTTTTTTTTTCAAATCACATGTCTGATGAGAAAATCGATACTGGAGTCGGGTTCATAACTCTTATGGGTTACCTTGGGCTATTCTTCTGTGAAACGCGCATAACAGGTAGACAATAAATATTTTTTATATGTAAACGAAACTTCCTCATTTTTTCTATTATGTACACTCTGTCTGCACATAGAGTACTTGATTTGGTACCAACACCAGTATTTTACTGTACTACCCATACTATATATATATCTATCTATATATATAAAACAGATAATGTCTGTCTGACTCCCTAAAACTCGAGAACCACCCAACCGTGTGTGTATATATATATAGTGTATATATATATAGTGTGTAACGTCTTTCGAAATATT
Source organism: Eledone cirrhosa (assembly GCA_964016885.1). Taxonomy (NCBI): domain Eukaryota; kingdom Metazoa; phylum Mollusca; class Cephalopoda; order Octopoda; family Eledonidae; genus Eledone; species Eledone cirrhosa. The sequence goes on along the minus strand of OZ024740.1, from coordinate 260,332,247 downwards.
TACTTCTACATTCACAGTTTGATTTTTTTTTTAGTTTCAGAAGATCCCGTTAAGGGTGAAAGCAGCGATTCTTCACTTAAACTTTAATCTGTTATTTTAATATATATATATATATATATTCGTGTACAGATATTTTTGCACACACAATAACAAAATACAAACAAACGTATTTATTTCACGAGGCTCGACAGCAGCAAAAACAACAACAAAAAAGAGAGGGAACGCAATTACATGCTTTTGAAAAATCTTAATGTAAAATTATTTGCCTATTCACCCAAGGCGACTTCACTTTTTATTAGGACTTCTGCATCAGTTGGTGAACATACGACAAAACTGTTTCAGAAAGGAGGGATAAACATGCCAATCTATGTTTAGAATCCCGAGCAATGCCGAGCCATTCTACTAGTATATATATAATATATTGTTATACTTTGGGAGGGTCATGCTGCCAATAAAAACACATGCACCTGTTGGTTTTCACTTCAATTTAATATAAATTTCCCGTTGGTTGGTTCAATAACTGGATGGTTGTTTATTTATTGTCAAAGATCTTTCGTCACACATTCTGTGACCTCCTCAGTGACTGGTTTGTTATTTTGTGTCTCTCCTTTGTTCTGTCCTACACTATCTTGTTTTTGTGTGTTGTGTGCTGTGTACTTGGTTTGTGCATGCATTATATCTGGATGTGTGTGTATTTATCTATTTATTTATATGTTTATTTATTTGTGACTAGCTGGTTGTTTGTTCCATCTGTGTGTCTGGTTTGTTTTATTAGTTTGGTTCTTGTGTGTCTCTGTATGTCTTTATCTTGTCTTTAGTTACTAGTTGTAATGCTGTTGCTATTCCACTCATGTTTTCTGTTTAATTTTGGTTGGAGTTTGTTTATGTTGGTCGCTTCATTAATCTGTTGCTTCTGTATTTTTATTGGCAGCATGACCCTCCTAAAGTATGACAATATCTGTTTCAACACACTTTTACAGATAAGAAATTTTGCAAAACAAATTCAAAAACGAAGTATATATATTTATATATATATATAGGGCAAACACTTGTTGACCCTTTATATCATCATCAACACCAACACCACCAACATTATAAACATCATTCCTACAACCATCATCACCACCACCACAATCATCATCACAACAACCACTATCATAACCACCTTCATCATCATCATTATCACCGCAACCATCACCATCACCACTACCACAAAGTGACATGAACTATCTTGCCATAATCACTATAACAGAGGGATTTTCTACCATTTTTTCATTCCCTGCTCCAAAATACTTTCTCTTTCTTATTTATATTCTGAACAAACACACACATATACACACACACATTTTATAAGCCTTTTCAGAGCATCTTTACACATGAGCACACCATTCTATATCATTATCTTCATCATCATCATCATCATCGGTGGATTGGCAGTATCGGTAGAGGATCGGATGCCATGCTTTGAAGCATAGAGTTACCTCCCTGTATGATCTGAGTTCAAATCCCGTCGAGGTTAACTTTGTCTTTCATCCTTCATGGGGGCGATAGAATAAAGTACCAGTAATGCATTGGGTAATTGCTGGCCTTGTGCCAAAAGTAGAAACAATTATTTTCATCATCATCATCATCATCATCATCTTTTAACGTCTATTTTTCCATGCTTGAATGGGTAAAATGGGTTGTCCACATCAGGAGAAAAGTCTTGCCAGAATTGGGCATGCCCTACCTTGAAACGACGGGACTGTAAATTTGTCAGGGGTTTTTTACATCTGGATGCTCTTCCTAAAACCAACCACATTTACAGTGTGGGACTGGATGGCACCATTATGAGGAGGGACAGCCCAGTCGGCCATGCTAAACCTTCTCACAGTGGGACCACAGTTTGGAAGCCTGGAACTGGATAGCACTGCTATAAGGAGAGACAGCCCAGTTGGCCACGTCAAACCCTTCTCACAACAACACAGTGCATGACAAGGCTGGCCCTTTGAATTACTAGTAAAACTCAATTTTTGACCAGCTGAGTAAACTGAAGCAACTTGCTTGAAATAAAGTGTCTTGCTCAAGGACACAATGAAAAGAACTTATGACCTTACAATTGTGAGATATAAAACCCTGACCATTAAACCATGCACCTTCACATAATAAATAGATCAATGTATCTGTAACAATAGTTACAAATGAAAGTCTAAAGCCATATGTAGTAAATTCATCATCACCATCATCACACAGCCAAGTGTGCCCTCCATCTCTCTATTGTTTCTTTTTTTTTCTCTTATTGTTGTTCCTGTTGCTGATCCTGTTACTGATACTACCACCACCACCATTCACCACAACCACCATCACAACCACCATCACCACTACTATCACCACAACCACCACTATCACCACCACCTCCCCTACCACAACCCTCCTACCACCACCAACATCACCCCACCATCACTACTGCTACCACCACCTCCACCACAACCACAACCACCATTATCCCCCTCCACCACCACAACCACCACTATCACCACCACAACCCTCCTACCACCACCAACATCACTACTGCTACCACCACCTCCACCACAACCACAACCACCATCATCCCCCTCCACCACCACAACCACCACATGTTACTGACAATACACAGCAGGAAGTAAGTTATCACATATTTCCACTGAGGATGGAACTTGTATAATACTTTTATCTGGGATTGTCTGTCTTTCTTAAATTGTAGGAACACACATACACACAACCATACTTACACACAAACATATATATATATATATATACATACATACTTATATATATACACACAAACACATTCATATATACATACATACATGTGCAACCAGTCCCACATTTTGGCGTGGGAGACTATTCATTCAATTGAAGATAAATACTATTTCCGACAGTAATGCTACAACTACCAGTCATGTTGAATAACTGGATATTCTTCTAACTATATTCACTGAAGACAACTGTTATTCGAATTTGTAGAGATATCCGACTAAATGCATAATTCATTTTACAAGGATTTGCTACAAACAGCATGGATGGACTCAGCATCAACAACAACAATTTACCGAAGAAAACCAGTGAGAAAATCAATGAGAAATGTAAACAAAATTTATTCAGTTGTAGCTACAGAAGAAATCGAAATTATAAATCACATTTCTCTTGGAGTTGTGAACTTAATGATGATTTATTTAATGGCAGAAAAAATTCCCTCCATTGGCTATATGAACAGAATGAAGCTACACTGGGGCTAAATAGATCCATTCTAAAACACTTCACAGCCAAACAATTACGCCAACAAGCGACGTTTGTTGAACATAAAAATAAGATAAATATTATTAATTGTAAGCCCCCCCCCCCCCTCAACAAAAATGGAATCAACAACTATGCCTGTCAGACACGTGTACCATTTGAGTCTACCTCGACTGTTGTGGAAAACACTACCGATAATAATAATAAAAAATATAAACAATTGAAATTTTCCCTTAATGAAATCTTCCAGATAGAAATTAATTCATGTATAAACTTTTCTGTTGCTGAACGTAATAAAACAACAATACTAAAAAACTAAAACTAAATAATGAAATATTACATGCTATTGACGAAATAGGGGATGATTATTTACGACAGATTAAAACCCCCACATTTTGGCAAATCAACGCCTGTTTATATGCCCTAGCTACGATAATGAAGCATTATCTTGGTGATAGCAGAGATATTAACAATAACAGAACACCACCAAAAATACCATCATATATTACTAAAATAGAAAAAAAGATTGCTGACCTACGAAAAACCATAGGATATGTGACAATGCTCCTTACTTGCAAACAAAAACGAAACAACTTCACTCCTCACCAACAAAGAGTGAAAAATAAAATAGAAACGATGTTTGGTGACAGTACAACCAAAACTCTTCAATATAAGCTGATCATCCTCAAACAAGAATTGAGAGGTGTCAGCGAGAAACTTTGATACCTGAAGAAGGTAGGTGAAAGAAAAGTACTTAATAAAAGATTCAGACGAAACCAAATATCAGTCTATAGAGATATGAAGGGCAAAGTAATAAATGTCACTGAGGCCTCATCCCAGAAAGACAGATTCCTTCTAGAGAAAAATGTGGGGTGAAAAGACGAATTTCAACCAAAATGCAGTGTGGCTAAAAGAAATCCAAAAGAACTATTGCTCTTACACTACAACAAAAACATGAAATAAATGAGGATACCCTTGAGACTGTGATAGGAAAACTCCAAGATAAGAAAACACCAGGAAGAGACATGATTGTCGGCTACTGGTATAAAAAATGGATATTCTATCGGATGTATACCAGAATGGTTGACAGTAGCACAAACAATACTGGTCCCCAAGAACAAAGACACCCACTTGGCAAAAAACTACCAATCCATTGCATGCCAGAACTTGATGTATAAGATGTATACAGCCTGCCTGAACCTATTCCTCCAAGATCACTGTGAAAATAATAACATCATCACAGATGAACAAGCAGCTGGAAAGAAAGGTGTTTGGGGGTGTGCTGAACAACTTCTAATCAACAAAACTGTGATGTCGGAGGTGCGACAACTTAGGAGGAATATGGTTACAGTCTGGCTGGACCTCAGGAAAGCTTTTGATTCTGTTCCCTATTCTTGGATGATAGAAGCCTTCTGACTTGCTAAAGTCCCAGACATTATTATCAGAGCCATAGAGAGGCTTCTTAGGCTACTATCCTAAAGTTAAAAACAGAGAAGGAGGACTCTATTTTTACTGATAAAATAGAATATCACAGGGGTTTATTTCAAGGAGACAGTCTTTCTGTGCTATTATTTATCCTGTCATTAAACCCCTTGTCCTTTCTGCTCAAGAAATGTGAAGGATACATCATTGGCTCACAGGAGGACAGAAATACGAACCTAACCGATAATTTTTTTGTGGATGATCTGAAATTCTATGCCAAGAACATAGATGGGATGAAGAAAAATCTTGACCTGGTTACAACATTCTCAAAGGATAAAGGAATGGAGTTTGGCCAAGATAAATGTTCATATATGACTGTAAAGCAGGGAAAGACTACAACCCAATCTAGCAACATTTTTATCAATGGCCTAACTGTTTCACCGATATCTGATGAGGACTGCTACAGATACCTGGGGATAGATTAGAACATATCCTATAATGGTTTTTGTAATAAGGAACGCATAACCAGGAAATATTATAGGGATGGAGGCAAAACACCTGGATATGACAAGTGTAGACTCTGCAGAATTAAGATTGATGATGTCACCCATGTCATAAACAGCTGTCCAAAGATGTCATCGCAGTACTATCTACCTATGAGGCATACTTACATACACACATATATATGTACATATGTATGTACATAAATACGTACATACATATGTACATATATACATACACACAACCATACTTACAATCAAACACGCATACATATATTCATACATACATACATACTTACATACATACATATCTACATACATACATGCATATCTACATACATGCATACATACATACATTCATACACACATACACACATATATATATACACACTCACATACATGTGTATGTACATATTTACATACACACATGCATACATACATGTATACATAATACATACATATATGATAGCTGCAACTCAGTTTCAAGTAATGCTGTCGTTTGATACCTAAGAATGAGCAGCACGGACGTGGCTTTTCAGCCCTATTAGGAACTTGCACACTCTTGCAGAGACGTTACAACAATAGGAGCCTCTCGCAGTATGTGTCACAGTCCTATTATGCCACACTTTCAAATGACGTTTCAGTCCGCTAACTGAGACACACCTTTTTCCACACTCCCCACAAACAGAAATACCATAACATTCACAGTTGTCAGTGTCCCCGTTTATGTGGCTTCTCCGATGATTTCCAAAGCCTGCTCTACTTAGACATAACCAGCCACATTCTTTACAGGTTAAATCAACCTGCATGCCAAGATTCTTAGACAAACCAAACTCAAGGTCCTTACGCGCACACCACTTCAGCTGTTCATGTTCAACACGGTTTCTTTCAAATTCTATCCTCCCATCATGCACTGCCTTCTTCCAGGAATGTCGATCTAGAGCGAAGTTCTCCCAGGCATTCTCTGACATTCTCATCTTCCTCAGTGTGCTTTTAATGCAATTCCTGTACCTCAATTTTGTGTGCTGGTCATTTACCTTTGACCAGCTCACCATACAGGAACTGCCTAGGGAAGCGATCACTACATATATGTTTGATGTAGATTAAGCTTTGCCTGGTGCAGGTTGGTACAACACCACAGTCTTTTTCAGACTGATTGTTAGGCCCACTGCACTACATGCTTTCGGAAAAGAATCCAGAAGATATTGCATGCCATTCTCAGAATGAGTAACAAGATCACAGTTGTCAACATACAGGAATTCGCATATCAGCAAACCTTCTGACATTGAACATTTTACCTGTTGTTCAATATCTAATGTAGACCTCATGTGAGCAAACTTCAAAAGCCATCAAGAAAACCGTAGCAAATTACAACACAGAGTTGATGCCAGAACGTCTCCTTGTTTAACACCATTTTCAAACACAACATGATCAGAGAGCTTACCACCCTCATTAACACTTACCTTCATTCCATAATGGAAACTTCTCAGTACAGAGACAAATTTATCAAGATACCCGAGCTTCCTGAGAATCTTCCACAGGATAATTCTATTGACTGTATGAAAAGCCTTTGTCAGATTGATAAACACCTGACACATGTCTAGCCTCTGCTCAATGCATTTCTCTTGCAGTTGTTTCACCGTAAAGATCATGTCCGTTGTCCCCCTACTATTTCTAGTGGATTGGCAGTATCGGTAGAGGGTCGGACGCTATGCTTTGACGCATAGAGTTACGGCCCTTGCTATTTTGAGTTCAAATCCTGCTGAGGTTAACTTTGCCTTTCATCCTTACAGGGTCGATAAAATAAAGTACCAGTAATGTACTGAGGTAATTGTTGGCTTTGTACCAAAAGTAGAAACAACTATTTCTAAAACCACACTGAGATTCAGGAAGGATTTCATCAGTGATGTTGTCAAGGAGCCTGTCGAGTGTGATCCTACAACAGACAGAATGGATAACCTATGGTAATTGCTAGAGTCGTCCCTTCCACATTTGCCTTTATACAGAACCACCATTAGTGCATCTTTCCAGTCATGTGGGACAGTCTCTTCAACCCAAGCATTTTGGTTTAAGGTAGTTAGACTGCAAAGTAGATTTTCACTTCCACATTTGAAGATTTCAGCACAGAGTCCATCCATCCAGTGACGTACCACTATTTAGCTTTTTCACAGCAGTTTGAACTTCTTCTAGGGAAGAAATTTCTGCCATTACATCTTTAGTGGGTCTGCAGGAAACGGTGTCGACAAATCCATCATCAACCTCAGAGGGCCTGTTTAAAAGTCTGTCAAAGTGTTCACACCACCTGACAAGAATATCCTTTGGATCCCTAAGCAATTATTTGCTGTCCTGAGTGCGAAGAGGTGCAACTAGAGAGGATAACGGCCCATATACTTCCACACAACAAATTATACAGTAATGTTGGAATCAAGGGTCAACTGAATCCCTTCTGCTTTATTCCTCCATTACTTATCTTGCATGTTACAAAGACTATGCTGCACTTTACAGTCCACCCCCTCAAGTAAGTCTTCATTCTTACTCATTTCTGGTCCACCAGCTAACACCTTTGTTGGAACTGTGTTCCTTTCATTAAAAAGCATCTGAACCTCTTTGTTATTCTCCTCAAACCAGTCTTGATGTTTTCTTTCAACTAAACACAGATGTTTTGAACACTTCCCATGATTCATCACATTGAATGTCATTCATTCTCTTCCCCAGCTCTTGATCAGTCCAATATTTAGTTCCCTGCATAAGCCTGACACTACACACTTCACAAACAAGAACAATCAATCATGTGCCACTTTGAGCCTGGGTGCATCCAGGTTGTTTTGTATTTATATTTCTGTTGAAACAAGGTGTTTGAACAATTCCATAATGGACGATATGAAAAGTTCCTTTTCTTTACAACCTTGCCACCGGGAAGATGATTAGTCAAAATAGACTCGAATTATGAAAAAGAGACATACATACATTTATATGCATACATATTTATAGACATACATACATATATATATTTATATGTATATATATTTATAAACACACACTTATATACATATATAAACACACAAACTTATATACACACATACAAACACACATGCACTTTATTTGGGTATAAAATGTGCCAATATTTAACCCTCTCCCCCCGCCCCCCTCCTCCTTCTCCTCCTCCTCCTACTTCTACAGCTATGCTTAAATCCAATGTTTTTCAGTTACAATAAATTCCCTTATATTTCAGCTGTGGTCAATCTCAGTCACACCTTATAGTTCAACTATGGTCAATCTCAGTCACACCTTATAGTTCAGCTATGGTCAATCTCAGTCACACCTTATAGTTCAGCTATGGTCAATCTCGGTCACCCCAATATTTTAGCTGCGGTCAAATTCCTAAACAGAATGTAATTACATAACTTCAGAGTTATGTGGTCAATGTTGGTGTGGGAGGAGTGTATATGTGTGTGTATGTCTATCTATTTATCTATTTCTATCTGTGTGCGTGTGTGTGGTCTATATAATCAGTAGATATGAGTGTGAATGTATTTCTGCATGACCCTCACTGCATTGAGATTTTAATCAACCAGTAAATGAGTTTAATTACTCTAGTTAATATTATCATAACCAGTCTATATCTATTTCTAGCATATTGTGAGACCACTCAGTGAGCATCCCTTCTTTTATCAAGACTGTTGTGTAATGAGAGAAATGTAGCTGCTATTTCTAGCATATTGTGAGAACACATAGGGAGTTTCCCTTCCTTTATAAAGACAGGAACTAGCTGTTGAAACAGCAAGAGCTCAGCTGTCGGGTCTTGACTCTTTATAATATATATATATATATTATAAAGAGTGTATATATATATATGTATTAGTAAAAAGGAAAAGAAAATGCTGACAAATTTTTCCCAGTGAAAAATAGTTTAATTAGGAATAAGTATAAACTGAATACTAATCAATACTTATTACTAATTTATATTTATTCCTAATTAAACTATTTTTCACTGGGAAAAATTTGTCAGCATTTTCTTTTCCTTTTTACTAATATATCACAACTCGTGTGTCACACCTCTATTTTTTTTAAATATATATATGTATATATAGTGACGAAACATAAGTCAATTGCATGAACTCATAATCCTTTATTTACTGCTATATATATTTTGATGATAGCCATTGAATGGCTATGACCTCATCAGGCAGTTAGTCGGTGTGTATAGTGTTGATAGTATCAAAGCCTTGGGACATATATATATATATATATATATACAGAGAGAAAGAGAGATAGCCTGTAATGGGGGAAGATTAACTATATAATCACTCTTGGTTTGATGCATATACTGGAGGATAGCAGTGTATGTGTATGTGTGGAGGTTATTGTATGTATATGTAAATGACAGTACTGGTCCCATAATAAAATACATCCAGTACACTCTGTAAGGTAATAGTCCTGTTTCCACAATAAAATACACCCAGTACCAGCTGTAAAGTCATGCTGGAGCCATAATAAAATGCACCCAGTAAACTCTGTAAAGTGGTAGTGCTGGTGCAATGATATAATGTACCTAGTACACTCTGTAAAGAGGTAGTGATGGTGTCATGATAAAATGCACCTAACACACTCTGCAAAGAGGTTGATATTAGGAAGGGCATTCAGCTGCAGGAGCTATGCCCAAATAAAATATACAAGCAAGGTGAGGTCTCCTAATCTGTCTGGTCTCAAGACATGAAAACCTCAAATCTCATCTACTCTTATTAATGTTTCAATTGGCAGTATCGGTAGAGGGTCGGACACCATGCTTTCCAGCATAGTTACGTCCCTTTACGATCTGAGTTCGAATCCCGCCGAGGTTGACTTTGCCTTGCATCCTTACGGGGTCGATAAAATAAAGTACCAGTAATGCACTGGGTAATTTGCTGGCCTTGTGCCTAAAGTAGAAACAATTAATGTTTCAACTCGACCCCCTTCCCCTTTCCTCTGCTTTTATTCCAACAAAATTATTAAATTTTACTAATTTATCTCCAGAAAATTTTATTGTAAGTGATTCATATTGATACAGTAGCTGGAGAATATAATAATTATTTTATTTTACATTAAAAAACATTATACATCACAAAAAAAGAACATTACACTATACAATTACCATCCCCTCCCCTGCTTATAAGAATTTAAGCAAATGCACCCCCCCCCCTCCTCCTCCTATTATTTGGGACCCAAGAGTAACCCATGACAGTATGGTAAACAACATAAAACAGTAATGAGGATAAGGATGATGTGGGGGAAGGGGTATGAGTCTGTGACTGCGTGTATGTATGACTGTATTGTATGTGTGTGTCTGAAGGGGTGGTGTTGTGTGTAAGAAGGGGTGGTGTGTGTGTGTATGAAGGGGAGGTGTGTGTGTATGAAGGGGTGGTGTTGTGTGTATGGAGGGGTGGTGTGTGTGTAAGAAGGGGTGGTGTTGTGTGTATGAAGGGCTGGTGTTGTGTGTATGAAGGGGTGGTGTTGTGTGTATGAAGGGGTGGTGTATGTGTATGAAGGGGTGGTGTTGTGTGTGCGAAGGGCTGGTGTTGTGTGTATGAAGGACGGTGTCGTGTCTGTGAAATAAAAAAAGAATGTATCAATATCAAATTATGTTGTTGTTTAGCCCTGGGTCAGCTTTGACCAAAGACAGTCCAGCCATAATCATACTCATGCTGCACTCATAACTATTGTCCAGGACACCCGCAGCACCCTAAAGACCAAAACTGGATATGGATGGATGGACCCAGGACTACATTTGCCAGTGTATTCCCTTCTTCCCTTAGTTTTAATGTGTAATGAGAGAAATGTGGCTGCTATTTCTAGAACATTGTGAGAGGAAATAGAGCCTCTCTTACTTTATCAAAACCCTTGTATGGAATGAGAGAAATGTAGCTTCTATTTCTAGCACATTGTGAAAACACAGCGTCTCCCTTTCTTTACCAAGGCTATTACATGGAATGAGAGAAATGTAGCTGCTATTTCTAGCACATTGTGAAAACACAGCGTCTCCCTTCCTTTACCAAGGCTATTGCATGGAATGAGAGAAATGTAGCTTCTATTTCTAGCACATTGTGAAAACACAGCGTCTCCCTTCCTTTACCAAGGCTATTGCATGGAATGAGAGAAATGTAGCTGCTATTTCTAGCACATTGTGAAAACACAGCGTCTCCCTTTCTTTACCAAGGCTATTGCATGGAATGAGAGAAATGTAGCTTCTATTTCTAGCACATTGTGAAAACACAGCGTCTCCCTTCCTTTACCAAGGCTATTGCATGGAATGAGAGAAATGTAGCTTCTATTTCTAGCACATTGTGAGAACACATAGAGCAGTCATGGGCAAACTGTAGCCTGTTTGGCTTTATTTTTTTAGTATGAGGAGCCATGTCCTATGTGGACCACTGCCTGAAAAGGGTTGCCCATGCCTGAGACAGAGAATCTTGCTAATCCAACTATGACACAGCAATAAACAAGGTATGAGAGGACATGGTGGTTGGTTGGCTAAAATGAAAGGTCAAGTCACCCTAACACCAGCTTTTGTTTGCTTGCACTTGTTGCTGGTATTTTTATAGACATTCCTTAACACTCCTACACACACACACACACACACTCACACATCATACACACAAACATCAGAGACAAACTCACACACTCACATCATACATACATTACACACACATACATTCTTTTATTCTTTTCTTTTTACTTGCTTCAGTCATTAAACCATTGTTTCTCAACCTTTTTACCCTTGTGGAACCCCTACATATATATTACTATATACCAATATTAGTATCGGTAGAGGGTCGGACATCATGCTTTGACGCATAGAGTTACGGCTCTTTCCATTCTGAGTTCAAATCCCGCCAAGGTCAACTTTGCCTTTCATCCTTACGGGGTCGATAAAATAAAGTACCAGTAATGTACTGGGTATTTGCTGGCCTTGTGCCAAAAGTAGAAACAATTATTAATCTATCTCTCGGTGAATTGGCAGTATCAGTAGAGGGTCGGACATGCTTTCCAGCAGAGTTACGGCCCTTTATGATCTGAGTTCAAATCCTGCCGAGGTCAACTTTGCCTTTCATCCTTACGGGGTCGATAAAATAAAGTACCAGTAATGAACTGGGTAATTGCTGGCCTTGTGCCAAAAGTAGAAACAATTATTAATCTATCTCGTATTAATTTATCTCTTTTAATTTATTTATCAGTTTCTCCCTGAACCCCTAGTGACCTCTTGTGGAGCCCTAGGGTTAGACTGTAGCCATGTTGGGATACCACATTATTATAGTCTTCAGTCATTAGACTGTGGCCTTGCTGGGGTACCACATTATTATAGTCTTCAGTCATTAGACTGTGGCCTTGCTGGGGTACCACATTATTATAGTCTTCAGTCATTAGACTGTGGCCTTGCTGGGGTACCACATTATTATAGTCTTCAGTCATTAGACTGTGGCCTTGCTGGGGTACCACATTATTATAGTCTTCAGTCATTAGACTGTGGCCTAGCTGGGGTACCACATTATTAAACTGTCTTCAGTCATTAGACTGTGGCCTTGCTGGGGTACCACATTATTATAGTCTTCAGTCATTAGACTGTGGCCTTGCTGGGGTACCACATTATTAAACTGTCTTCAGTCATTAGACTGTGGCCTTGCTGGGGTACCACATTATTAAACTGTCTTCAGTCATTAGACTGTGGCCTTGCTGGGGTACCACATTATTAAACTGTCTTCGGTCATTAGACTGTGGCCTTGCTGGGGTACCACATTATTAAACTGTCTTCGGTCATTAGACTGTGGCCTTGCTGGGGTACCACATTATTAAACTGTCTTCAGTCATTAGACTGTGGCCTTGCTGGGGTACCACATTATTAAACTGTCTTCGGTCATTAGACTGTGGCCTTGCTGGGGTACCACATTATTAAACTGTCTTCGGTCATTAGACTGTGGCCTTGCTGGGGTACCACATTATTAAACTGTCTTCAGTCATTAGACTGTGGCCTTGCTGGGGTACCACATTATTAAACTGTCTTCGGTCATTAGACTGTGGCCTTGCTGGGGTACCACATTATTAAACTGTCTTCAGTCATTAGACTGTGGCCATGTTGGAGTACCATATTATTATGCTGTCTTCAGTCAGACTGACCATGCTGGAGCACCACATTATTTAAATCTCTTGTGGGCTTGCCATCAAATGTTGGGGCCTCACACTGGGTGACCATGATAAATCTCTTGTGGGCCTGCCATCAACTGTTGCTTGCATTGTGTCTATGTTACTGGGTGGAACCATGTTACTGGGTGGAACCATGTTACTGGGTGGAACCATGTTACTGGGTGGAACCATGTTACTGGATGGTCCTGTAAGAAGACAAGTCTGGCCAGATGGGCACACCATACCTTGCACTTATCAAGACTGTGTGTTGGCTGGGTTTTTATGGCTGCTGGATGCCCTTCCTAACATCAACCATGTTTACTGTGTGTAACTGGGTGGCACCATTATGAGCAGGATCTGGCCAGTTGGCTGCGCTTTACCTTGCTCACATCAGAACCTTAATTTGGCTGGTCCTGTTGTGCACTGGTTTGGGTTGTTGGCTTGGGTTTTTTGTCATACATTGTAGCGTCATATATCTCGGTCCTGTGTCATCTCCATTGGGAGGTTCAGTTGAGCCAGGTCAGCCTTCATTGTTACATCCCATGTCTTCCTAGTTCTTCCACTTTCAGGTCATCCTACAACCTCGAGCGCCCTGCATTTTTCTATACAGCTGGTTGTGAGTTTGATTCTTCGAACGAGCTTTGCATTGCATTCTTGAGCAAAGCACTTTATTTCACATTGCTCCAGTTCATTCAGCTGTAGAAATGAGTTACAACATCACTGATGCTACGCTGTATTGGCCATTGCAGTTCCCTAGGACAACATCGGTGACGTGGAGAAGGGAGGCAGTTATGCATGGGCGACTGCTGATCTTCCAGAAACAACTTATCCAGACTTGTGCTTCGGAGGGGCACTTTCTAGGTGCAAATCTCAATAATAAAAAATAGCACATGTAAAAGAAAATTTCTTGGTTTAATACTCCATACAGCCTTAATATAACCTCTAATATTCCAAAAATATTAATAAATACTGTTAAGTTATCTTTTTCTACAATTCTAAGCTGATTATATTACTTTCAGCAACCACCAGAAACTTTATAAGCATTGATTATCCATTAATTTAAGTAATTCCTTACAGTACACACCACCAGATACCAATGTATATATTTAAAATTGTAAGAAAGTCAAAGATAAATAATTATCATGTATTCATACATCTCTACGAACATTTCATTATGACAAGAATGTCACATCCAGTTGCAGAGCAACTGGAGATTATTATTCAATAATTATCTCCATTATGGGTGCTTTATCCCAACCGTATCTCTTCAGGAAATATTCAAAGCAGAAAATAATGATGACAATAACAAGATAGCGAGAAGAATCAAAATGTATACAGCTTTTTTTCAAAATGCCTGCTTAAAAGCTGTATGCGTTTTGACTCTTCTCATAGACACGTAAGAATAAATGTTCATTTCTTATCCTTGACTTTCTTACAATTTTAATTTTAAATGTTCTGCTACCTGAACCACCCTTAACAGCAGGATATTTTAACTACCAATATCTTAATCATCTAGTCTTTACTCCAGAGAGATAGAGGACGGTAAAGTGCATTGAGCTTATCTCAACTTACCAAAGAAAATTGTGAAATACTACACTATACACTATAGCCTCATATATATGTGTGTGTATGTGTGTGTGAGTGTGATTGTATGTATGTGTATATATATATATATATATTAGTGGAGGCGTGTGGCTGAGTGGTTAGAGAATTGAATTCACAATCGTGAGGTTGTGAGTTCGATTCCCGGACCAGGTGATGCGTTATACCCTTGAGCAAGACACTTTATTTCACGTTGCTCCATCTACCTGGAGTTGCAACCGATAGATAGTATTAGCAATTAGAAAGACCAATGGAAACATTGTTTCCTCGGTCTGATTGAACAAAAGTTGATCGACTGTCGATATATATATATCAAATGTAGAACTATAAAATCAGTTCTAGAAGGAGAATAGAAAGATAGACTTATAGAGTGTATTTGTCAGCTTCAGAGAGCAATAGCTCTATGCTTATATCATGCAAATAGAAGTTAAGAGAAGATAGAGGTTTAAGCGTGAAAAAAGTCTGATGCATTTAGGAATAAGCAGATCATGCACATTCAAAAGTATTAAAGGAAATGCAATCGTATTTCATCAAAAAATAGTTTTTAATCCCTTATGAATATTTCAGGTGAATTGCGACTTCGACTCATTCAAATGTTGTTTGAAAGATAATTGTTTTTGTTATAAAAAAAAACTAAATGAGTCTCAGATTGCAATTCTCCTCTTCAGAATGATATAAAAAATCTATCTTAATGATTAATCACATAAACCACTTTTTACATAGGAGATCTCAGAATACTCAACATAAAAGGAGCCAATAGAATATAAGCTGAAACTTTTCTTTCCAGGTTTTTGTTAAATTTTGGAATTCTGCTTCTCGCCATAATGTGCTTACAACATGTTAATGTGGAATGGTGAAAAGGAGATAATTAATGGAATTTAAACTCAGCTATTTATTTCCCAGATTAAGTAAACTAAGTTAACGGATGAGGAAGCCCGTCTCTTTAAGATTCAATTAATTAATGGAGACACTATTAAATATAAATAAATGTGGACCTACTCATGTTTAATCAATAATTCACTGAAAGATTATTCTATTTACATACGAGTGAGTATATACTCAGACCAATTTACCTATAATAGGCGGACAAGAAAAATATAATATATATATGTGGGTGTATGTGCTACTGGTGCCTTGAGAAAACAACACCAAAATTCAGCACAGAGCAGGTCAAAAAATCGAACTAACAAACTCTTCATTCCATCGTTATGTTTTGAGGGGGGGGGGGGGGGGGGGTTCTGTTCAAATTCTAGCTCTCTGATGACGTGTTAGCTGTTGCATAACAAAATATATATAACAGCGAATATGAATAAATAAAGTTAATTTTAACCTGTTGACTTACACTTCTTGTTTATATATCATCATCATCATCATCATTTTCGTTTAACGTCCGTTTTTCCACACTAGCATGGGTATATATATATAATAATATATATATAATAATATATATATAATAATATATATATAATAATATATATATATATAATATCTCCGATATGTGCTTATACCACCACCACCCTAGCTATGACAGCGTTTTATTTATTTATTTATATATTTCTACCTTTTTACTTTATTAATGTGTTTTTATCTTCGTGTTCTGCTTTTATTTATCTATGTATTTTTTGTTGTTTGCTTACTGTTCCTTTTATTTAGGTTTTTACTCGCTTTACTCTCATTAAGTACTTATCATTGTACTCATTAGCACACAACACTAGAATATCTCCCCCTGAGAACCACAATACCTATAACCCGGACTATCTGGGGACCTAGATATAGTCTATTTGCGCTTTTCATCGGGTTTTATAATTGATTACACGCGATGATCCGACTGGTGTGGTGGTTTTCCTGGCTGCGCGCCCGGCGCCCTGGTGCATAAACCTCCCTTGAGTGCTTGGAAAAATAAATTTCCCCTTCTTTCGGTAAATGAAATTACTCGGAGCGTCTTGATTTGCCCCGGGGCCCGCCGCGTAGCCGTTTTTGACCGCCATATAGTACCTTTAAATTCTAGGCCTAATCATAACTATTAGCTGTATCATGCCTCCCTCTACTTAAACAAATCCCCCTCCTGTGTAAATTAATAGTACTCGTTTGGTATAACGATGGCCTAACGACGATGGCTGACTTCCCACTAGCACACCTGAAGCCTGGAATACATTCCTAGAGTGCTTGGAATAATTGATTTCCATATCTTTCGCTAGACGATTTCACTCGGAATGGCTGACACGTGGTTAGGATGGGCTGGCCGGAGTCTTGAGTCGCCGCATGCTGTTTGACTGCTAAGCAAGGACTTAATCTTTACTCATAGAGTAAAGATTAAGTCCTTGCTTAGCAGTCAAACAGCATGCGGCGACTTATAGAGGATCTCTATAATACACTTAAAATTTTTTCATAAAAGACTCTCTCTGTAAATTCTTTAACTAAATCTTGCAACCCAAACCTTAAATTTTTTTAAACTGTTTCATTTTTAATTTTCTAATTTTTTTTTATTTTATAATTTTAATCTTTAATTTAATTTTTTTTTATTTCATCCTATAAATCTAAACAAAAATTGAATGTTCCAATTTTCTGTTCACACATTATACCATGCAGACGCCCACTATATATACCTCTGCTATAATATATACCTCTGTTAAGATATAGGTTCTTTAGAATAACATTTTTCACGGCAATTCTTAGCCTGATTGTAGCATGACATTAACGCTGACTTTTCTTCTTTCTTTCTGTCTTTTTTTTCTCTTTGACTGGGAGGTTAGTAGCACATTATAAGCTTTCGCCAGATAACCTTAAGTAGACCGAATAGCCCGCACTTGAGGGCGACTGGCTAAAGTGGAAGATGCTAGATGATCGGTCGTCCTTGGGTCTATGATTTTCAGCCCCATGGATTGTATCTGTTACATACATTTATTATATTTCGAATACCTGATGATATCACCGAATTCATACGGAACCCAGTCATTGAAATGATCATAGTATAATAAACCTTTCAAGGATTTACACAAGTCCAGCCTCCTGTTATTTTATTATAATAATTAACTCCGTACTCGCACCGCCAACTACACAGACGAAGACAGTTGAGCTACTCTCCATATTATTACATCAAGATTGACCATACGGAATGACCAGCTCTATCCAGTGGTGAACCTTCAAACCTAAATAAATATATATATATATATATATATATATATATATATATATATATATATATGATTGTTTGGCATAGAGAAGATAAGTTCAAAAATTGTCAATTTCCTTCTTTCGATGTTTATTTATATATATATATAGATATATGTACTAATGTCTGTTTATATCTATATAGCTGTTAATATATATATATGTGTGTTGTGTATGTGCATATATTTGTGATAGAAAATTGCTCATATAGAATAGCT
Source organism: Eledone cirrhosa (assembly GCA_964016885.1). Lineage (NCBI taxonomy): Eukaryota > Metazoa > Mollusca > Cephalopoda > Octopoda > Eledonidae > Eledone > Eledone cirrhosa. The sequence goes on along the minus strand of OZ024740.1, from coordinate 260,313,925 downwards.
GTGTTTAGGATAGCAGAGGCTAGGAAATCGCCATTTCCTAGTAATGCAAAACAAACAAACAAAACTTTTAAAATTTTACATTAGACTGATTATTTGGCATAGAGAAGATAAGTTGAAAAATTGTCAATTTCCTTCTTTCATTGTTTATTTATATATATATAGATCATCATCATCATCATCATCATCATCATCGTCGTTTAACGTCCCATTTTCTACGCATGGCAAGATTGTTGTCTTGCTCGTATAGGACTGTCTGGCGGGTTTTCCACGGCTGGATGCCCTTCCTAACACCAACCACGTTTACAGTGTGGACTGGGAGGTTTTTACCGAGTTACCTACACGGCCACATTACAGCGTGGACTGTGTTATATTGTTGTCACACCTACACGACCTCATTTATTTAGGACTGGATGTTGTGATACCAACATAACTTTACATCGAAAGGGGTGGTGTGGATGGGGTGGGGGTACGATTAGTGGGACGGGGGTTTATTTTGGTTAAGAGGTGCCTACTGACTGTAGGTTTCACTTTGTATTTAGGCAAGGAGAGTCTTCTCTATTACTGTGTAGCGCCAAAGATCTCGGTCCAGTGACATTGTCTTGGAGAGGTGTAAGTGTGTGAGGTCGGAATTTATCAAGTCGTTCCAGGTTTTTCTGGGTCTGCCTACTCCATGGCTACCATCTATTTTGATTGCCCTGCACTTTTTTATACAGCTGTCGTCTTTCATGCGCATCACGTGACCATATCAACATAGTCTTCTCTCGAGTAAATAGCATCTGATCCCTCTTATTCCTAATTTCTCACTTTGCCGTTCACGTATATTACTATTACACATCCAACGGAGCATGCAAGCTTCGTTCCTCTCCAGTCTGCGTATATCCTCTGCACACACTGCCCATGTCTCACTGCCATGTAACATTGCTGTTCGTATGCAGGCATCATATAGTCTGCCTTTCATTTTTAGGGAGAACCCTTTAGCGGCTAATAGTGGTATAAGCTCTCTGAACTTTTTCCATCTCATTCTGACTCTAGCTACTGTACTTTCAGAGCACCCTCCACCACTGCTGATTTTGTCACCCAGGTAACGGAAAGTGTCCACTATTTCTATAGAACCATCTGTGCAATGGAATGAGCTAGTATTCTGTGGGCACTTGCTGCTACTTAGTGCACCTGAGCACCGGCCACATATAAAATCTATATTCTTAGTTAGCTTACCTGTGATCCCACTACATCTTTTATGCACCCATACTTTGCATTTGGGACATAAAATGGAGTTTCTGCCTACTCCTTTCCTACACACTGAGCATGGCCATTTCCCGGATGGGACCAGTACCCTATTTTCCTTCCTACATACTAGAACTTTAGTCTTAGACAGGTTAATTTTAAGGCCTTTTGATTCTAGGCCATGCTTCCATGTTTGGAATTTCTTCTCTAGTTCAGCCATTGATTCAGCTATGAGCATTAGATCATCTGCATATAGGAGTTCCCATGGGCAGCCGGTCTTGAACTCCTCTGAAGGGCAATAATAAATAGGAGGGGGCTAAGGACGGAGCCCTGATGAACACCAACTTTTACGCTAAACTCTTCACTATATTTGTTGTTAATTCTAACCTTGCTGACTGTTTCTTTATACATGGCTTGTATAGCTCTCACAAGCCATTCATCAACACCTAGTTTTCTGAGAGCCCACCAGATAATGGGGCGTGCGACTCTGTCAAAGGCTTTCTCCAAGTCAACAAAAGCTAAGTATAGGGGTTTACTTTTAGCTTGGTACTTCTCCTGTAGTTGTCGTACAATGAAAAGAGCGTCTGTGGTACTTTTACCTGACACAAACCCGAACTGCATTTCATCTAGATCAATTCGCTATCTGATTAGTTGCGCTATTACTTTTTCTGTGACCTTCATGACCTGGTCAATTAATTTAATGCCTCTATAGTTTCCCCTATCTAGGGCATCTCCTTTACCCTTGTAGCAGTTAATGATGATGCTGCTACGCCAGTCCTTCGGTACGACCCCATTCGGTACGACCCCATTCTGTATGATTTACTATCCGGGTGACCATAGTGTGTCCCACTGTTCAGGATGCTTTCAGCATTTCAGCAACTATTTCCGAAGGCCCAGCCGCCTTACCTGTCTTCATATCTTTGATTGCCTTACTTATTATACTACCTTCAACTTGCACTGCTGGTCCCTCTATTGGATCGATGTGGGGGAGACTGTCTTTCTCCCATTTATTCTCCTCATTTAGTAGCCTTTCGTAGTGACACTTCCAAGCTACCTTCTTATGTACTAATGTCTGTATATATGTACTAATGCCTGTACTAAGTCCGACAAGGAACAACAAATCGAGCGAGACAGGTAGAGAGGAGGTCACAGCAGTAAATACAAAAATATGGGTTAAGAAAGCTGAGGCTGTGTGGTCACTGAAAACGAAGTGTTAGAAGGTAAGGGGACACAAACAAGAGATGAAAAGTTTCCCTTTGTCAGCTGTTTACTACTGATCATGGATGTTTCGGCGCATTATCAACAGAACATCGATCCATAGTGCACCGCTGACTTTTTATCTATCAAAAAACAATAACTAAAATCGATCTAAGCACTCGATCATCGATCACTAACTATCGATTTTGGTAAATTTATGGGAGACACAAATCAATCATCAGAGAAATTTTGTCTTTAAATAAAGTTCCAATAGAGTATAGAGTACAAAATACTTTTTTCGTATCTGCCAGGATCCGTGAATTTTACCAACACCATAGACAGCATGGTGTAATAAGATTTTAACTGTGGAGGCAGATATAGGCAAGACTAGATATCATATCCGCCAGAGAGAGGTGTGAAATACTAGTTACAGTGTGAGCAGCTCAATAAATAATGTATTTGGAGCAGTTATATACTAATTTAAGGTATACAACATATACATTATATCTGATGCTTGGGTTTCTCAGTAGAAAAGCTCAATGGACATTTGCCCAGAGCATCAACAATTTAAATTTAGAGATATATATATAATATATACAGAGAGAGAAAGAACCATATATCTTTTGAGAAACACATAGTATTTTGTACACACATATCTATCTATTTTTGTTTCCCCCTTGTTATTAACACTACTGCTACTTCCACTCTTTTGTCGCCTACTGTTGCTGTTGTTCCTGTCAGAATAACAGAAAACCTCTTTTCCTGTCGACCACAGCTTGGTATAGACATGTCTCACTGCTCTCTTGTTCCCATAATCCAGGTTCAGAACAACAGAAATTTAAGTTCTGTTGTGTGGGCTAGAATTATATACATAGTCCTCCCATGAGAAACTATGTTGGTCTACAAGGAAGCTGATGATTCATAGGACATTAACATCATTCTATTTTCCTTGTTAATTTACTTTCTCCATTATTTTCATCCTTTTTCGCAATTGTCCAAAAGTTCTGCTCCATTGACCTCATTCCTGCTTTTCTTTTCTCCTATACTCTTCTCTTCTCTCTCTCTCTACACACACCTCTCATGTTTTAGACTCTCTTTATTCCTTTTACTCCTGCTCTCCATTCAATATATGGTTATACCTTAACCTGACTTTTTACTATACATATAGTATCCAGCTGTTTATAGTTACCCTTCGTGCTGAGAATACTACAATTTTATGAAAATTCATATACACTCATCACTTCAAACCTTTTCAATTAATGTTTACATATGGAGGCACATGGCTTAGTGGTTAGAGCATTGGCCTTGCAATCGAAAGGTTGTGAGTTCAATTCTCAGACTGGGTGATGTGTTGTTTCCTTGAGCAAGACACTTTATTTCACATTGCTCCAGTTTACTCAGCTGTAGAAATGAGATCATAGGGACTGGGGTCCATATCATTCCACTGCAAAGTGGTCGTGGAGGTGCCATGGCAAAAAAGCACCCAGCACTCACTGTAAATGAGGTTGGTGTTAGGAAGGTCCATGCCTTCTCACCACAACAACAACAATAAGACCAACCAATCTAAGACAGACCAGAATCTGTTAAGAAAACACTTTCAAACTGTTAGGCATCCAATATGGCAACATTACAAGAATGTAAAGCTGAAGACGGGATTAATATTTTGGTTAAAAAATAATAATGACAACATTCTTGGAATATATTTGAGAAATTTAGTATAATTTCTGTTCTGTTCTGTTTCAGTGTAAATACAGATATCTTTCTACTGATTGTAACTAAATCACCCACCCTTCTGTTTTAATCATACTAAAACTACAACATACAATATTCACTTTATTTCTTCAAACTTTCAACATTAACTTTGAGGGAGCCTTACTCTTTCACTACTTCATTGTTCAACATTCTAGATATAGCAGCCAAATTTCCCTCTTAAAACAGCAAACGCTCTTGAACTACAACATAGTATACACTTTATTTTATGCCATTTACATCAAACTGTCACCATTGACTTTCAAGGAATCCTCCTCCCTTCCATCAATACATGATTGTTAGAGATTTTAGAAATTACAGCCAAGTTGTTCTTAACCCTTTTGGTACCAAACCACCTGAAACCACCCTGGTTCTACAATACTATGCTACATTTATATATATCTAAAAGTCTTTCCTTATAATTTTATGTAAGAATCTTTAAGTTCTGTTCCAAACCACCTCTGGTTCTATAATACTAAGCTGTATTTATATATACCTAAAAGTCTTTATCCATAATTATATGTAAGAATCTTTGTTAAGTTATGTACCAAACTTCAGTTTAGTAATGAGAATGTTAGCTACTTTACTAAATCCTGACAAATGCTTGATTATATTTTAAATGATTTGAAAATTTTAGGCAATGTCTTTCATTGGAAATATAATAATGAAAGGGTTAAAATACAGTCTAGAGTCTAAAACTATTGCAAAAAATATATTCATTTTATTTCTTGTAGATACAGCATGGCCAAATGGTTAAGAAGTTTGCTTTGCAATCATCAGGTCCTGGGTTCAATCCCACTGTTTAGCATGTTGGGCAAGTATCATTGGGTCAACACATGCCTTGTGAGGGAAATTAGGTTGGCAGAAACTGTTTGGAAGCCCAACTGATGGACAATGCCTGTAATTGAAAGGGCCAACCTTGTTACACATTATATTACACTGAATCTCCTTGAGAATTACGTTAAGTGTACACATATCAGTGAAAGGCTCAGTCACTTACTCCTTAATCTCATAAGAAGGCTGTTCATCATCATCATCATCATCATTTTACATCTGCTTTTCCTTGCTTGCAAGGGTTGGACGAGTCCTATTCAGCACAATCTCTCCCCATTCATCACAGTCCTTCATCATCTCCTCCGTAAGCTTCAGCAATCTGCTCTCACCACCTCCGCCCATATTTTTCGGGGTCTTCCTCTGCTGTGTCTTCCTTTTACTGGGATTTCTTGGCACTACTTTACCCAGCGGTCATCCTCCATGCACATCACATGGCCATACCAATGCAGTCTACTCTCCCGTACACTACAGCCTATCCCTCTTATACACAGTTTCTCTCTCAACTTGTCTATGCTTGGTTGTTCATGCACATTGACATTGCACATCCAACAGAGCATGCTTGCTTCATTTTTCTCCAGCCATCGCATATCTTCCACAGTTGCTGCCCATGTCTCACTACCATACAGCATCGTGCATCTCACACAGGCATCATATAACTGGTCTTTCGTTCGTAGGGAGAAACCCTTCTTTGTCAACAGAGGAAGCAGCTCCCTAAACTTCTTCCAACCCGTCCTTATTCTAGATATTATGGCCTCGGAGCACCCTCCTCCCTTGCTAATCTGATCACCTAGGTATCGGAAGCTATCAACCACCTCTATAGATCCTACCTACATTTTAAAAATGTGACTTCTACTGTCAAATTTCCCTGTACATCTACTGCATATGTAGTTTTCCCTACTTGTTAGTTTGCCTGCTATCTCACTACATCTGTGTACCCAAGATCTGCATTGTGTACATTTTATAGAATTTATGCCAACTCCTTTTCTACATATGAAACATGGCCATTTCCCTGTTCTGTTGATTATATTTTAATTGATTTGAAAATTATAAACAATATCTTCTTTCATTAGAAATATGGTAATGGAAAGATTAAAAACTGTTACCAAAAGTCTAAAACTAATACAGAAAATATATTCACCTTATTCTCACCACTTTTCTCTAATTTTCACCAACTTTGATATCCCTCTTAAGACACAACCTACAGTTAAAATGAAATGTGATATCTAATGTCACATTGGTTGATATTGTGTTAGATACTTGATTTATAGGGGAAAATTGGATTTGCCATGGTTGGAACGCTTTACATTAGAGGTCTTTATTGGCAACAACAACAACAACTACAACTATTCTTCATATAATATTCATATAGGTTTACTTTATTCCTAATTTTATTAGACAAATACATTGCATACACACTCACATACATCCCTCACATACACACACACATATATATATACACATACATATACATACATACATACACAAATATATACACATACACACATATACTTATACATACCCACAAATACATCCACACATATATACACACACATTAGACCTCCATCAGTTCCAACAATGAAGTAGTGAAAGAGTAGGGCTCCCTCAAAGTTAATGTTGAAAGTTTGAAGAAATAAAGTGAATATTGTATGTTGTAGTTTTAGTATGATTAAAACAGAAGGGTGGGTGATTTAGTTACAATCAGTAGAAAGATATCTGTATTTACACTGAAACAGAACAGAACAGAAATTATACTAAATTTCTCAAATATATTCCAAGAATGTTGTCATTATTATTTTTAACCAAAATATTAATCCCGTCTCCAGCTTTACATTCTTGTAATGTTGCCATATTGGATGCCTAACAGTTTGAAAGTGTTTTCTTAACAGATTCTGGTCTGTCTTAGATTGGTTGGTCTTATTGTTGTTGTTGTTGTGATGGTGGTAGTGTTGTTGTAGGGATGATAGTAGTACTAGTAGTAGTAGTAGTAGTAGTAGTAGTTTTTGTTTAGTCCCAGGTCTTCCCTGGTGGAGATTACTAGTTCTGACCATCCTCTCATTTACATAGAGTATCTAATACTCCTTTATCAAATATGTCCTTTATTTAACCCTATTGATATCTATCTAATCAGTCCTGGTTCTATGGAACAAAACCATTCCTGATTCTATGGAACAAAACCATTCCTAGTTCTATCCAATCAAAAACATTCCTGGTTCTATGAAAAAACCCAACCTTTTAATGGCTTCCTATTTAAAGTAACATTTTCCAGCATAATTTCATATAAGAAGCCTATGTTAAGTTAGTATCTTAGTGCATGGCTAAGTAATTAGAAAGTTAGATTCCCAATCGGGAGGTTGTGAATTTGATTCCCAGACTGAGCAATGTGTTGTGTCATTGAGCAAGACACTTTATTTCTTGTTGCTGCAGTTCACTTAGCTGTAGAAATGAGTTGCAGCATCGTTGGTTCCAAGCTGTATCGACCATTGCCTTTCCTTTAACAACGTTGGGGGTGTGGAGAGGGGTAACTGGTATGCAAGGGTGACAGCTAATGAAGACCAGATTGGTAAGAGTGACCAATCTTTCTTATTATGTTCCATATTTGACATGGCTTCATGATTGGATGCTCTTCTTAAAACCAACAACTTTATAAGGTGTACAGAATGTGTTTAGACAGTTCAAGTGTCATGTCTGTGAACATGCCTGCACAACAAAAGCTGATCTAAAAATTCACCTGCATGCACTTTATCATGCAATGTTCAACGATGGTATGGCACTCTTCTGACAAGAAGTAGCAAACAACATATATACATATATCTATATATATACATATAGGAAAATGTTCAAGTCCCTGATGGCAGAGCTCAAGCCGTTTTGACGGCTATTTCTGGACTAAAAAAAAAAAATTTTTTTTTAGTCCAGAAATAGCCGTCGAAACGGCTTGAGCTCTGCCATCAGGGACTTGAACATTTTCCTATTACCCACTCTACTACCCAAAGTATTGTTACTCTGGTGCGTTATGGTCCACCTGGTTCATTACCACACTTCCTTCGTTATATATATATATATATATACTTTTCATTTTTAGCTGGTATCAGCCATGCTGTGGCATCACTTTGATCATATCAATCTCTTTCAATTTATTTTATTGATCCATCTTTTTTTTCTTATGGATCATAAACACAGATACAAAAGTAAACAGGCATATTGACATGATCACACTCACACACACACACACACACACACACACACATATAAACAATGAGTTATTTGGTTTATTCAACAAGGTTAATTTACAACAGATTAGAAGCACTCAATGGTATTTATCCGGTGTATCATCGATATCAATAATATTAATAAATGGAAAATATCTTTATAAAACCATATTTATTTTATTATAGGTATTTCAAGGGTACTAATATTTTAGTATGCTTTCGTCAGATAAAATACAACAATTGGTGGAAAGATAGTAACATATCTTCGTGTGAACTTCATGTTATAAGTTTATTGAAGATAGTGAATATAATCTTTCAAAACTCATGAGAAATATGCTAATGAGGATAACGTTAAAACTGAAAAGGACTGTTAAGTTTAGACGCTAGATAGATTTTAAATATTAATCTAAATTGTTTTTTTTTTAAGGGATTGCTATTAAATTTGAAAAAAATATTTTAAAGTTAATTTACGATTATTTATAGAAATATGCATATATACACCCAAACATATTTACATGGGTACAGAAAGAATGAAATAATTATATTTATTTATTTAGTTAATTTTATAATATATTTTAAGAATATGGAAGTATTTATAATATTTAGATGAGAATTATAAAGTAATGTATTAAATTGAGAACTATTAATTTATTAAAGCAATTACAACAATATAATATGTGAAAAATACCCTGTATTTAGATATACGAGTGGATATATTTTTCGCATATATGTTAATATTATGATGACTACAGTTATAAATATAATGTATTGTAGTATAAGACATTATTGTATATTGTTATTTGAAAAAAAAAATTATTTAGTATATAATGATTATGCGTGAATATAGATTTTATTTAAGTATATATAGACATAGAATCATGAAAGAGCATAAGATATATCAAGCGATGATATATCTGCATTTTTTATATATACCTTAAGAATGTGAAAATAATTATATTTTTTTTTAAGTGAAGATGTATAATATTATGTATAATCTATTATTGTATAAGGTTAGTTATATAAATTTAAACATTTATGTAAAATTTGAATGTCTCAAGTATGTGAATTGTAAACAAACTTTTATTAAGTAAGTTAAGGAATGTATATTATTTAAAGATATATTGTTTTATCTAATGTTTAACCTAATAATTAATTGTAATTTATATTATAATAGAAGTAAAAATTTCTATAAGAGCACCATATAGTAAATATGGTTTTAAATAATAATAATAATAATAATGAAATATTATGTACAGTGCTCAGGTGCTCTACAACTCATCAAAAAGTGTATGTATAGTACATAGGGTAATGTACAAAGGTCAGGAAAATGAACAGTGCATGATATACACATGTGTGCATGTGTATGGAAGGGATACATCAGGTGTAGTTTTGGCGAATTTCAGGAAGCATGAGGGTTTTAAAGGATGCAGTGTCTCAGCAGCTAACAACTGACGCAGGCAGTTTGTTCCATGCTTCAGCAACTCTGAGCGTGAAAAAATGTTTCCGAAAGTCATGGGAGCTGTGCTGTTTTCTGATTTTGTAGCCATGTCCACATGTGTTAGACACATGGAGATCAAAAAGGTGTTCAGGGTTGTTGTTGGCGAGATGGTTAATAACTTTGTGGGTGTTTACCAAGTCCATTGCCAGACATCAGAGCTTCAATGAATCCATGCCCAGGGAAGCAAGGCGTTCAGAGTATGGTAGGTGTCTGATGGAGGGTATGCGCTTGGTTGCGCGTCTCTGAACAGTTTCCAGGAGCTCAATGTTCTGAGCAAGATAGGGGTTCCAGACTGATGATGTGAATTTGATAATAATAAATAGATAAATATTTCTATGTATAAATTTTGATAATAATAAGTATTTCTATGTATAAATTTTGATAATAATAAGTATTTCTATGTATAAATTTGATAATAATAAATATTTCTATGTATAAATTTGATAATAATAAATATTTCTATGTATAAATTTAAGAATTTTTAAAGACATATATATATATATATATATATATATATATATATATATATATATATATTTTGCAAAACAAATTCAGAAAGGAAATATATATATATATATATATATTTCGTTTTTGAATTTGTTTTGCAAAATTTCTTATCTGAAAACATGTGTAGAAATAGATATTGTTATACTTGTTGCTTTTCATTTCTATTTGTTACAAATTTCTGGTTAGCTGGTTCAATAACTGGATGGTTGTTTATTTATTGTCAAAGCTCTTTTGTCACACATTCTGTGACCTCCTCAGTGACTGATTTTCTTATTTTGTGTCTCTCCTTTGTTTTGTCGTACACCATCTTGTTTTTGTGTGTTGTGTGCTGTGTACTTGGTTTGCGCATGCGTTACATTCAGGTGTGTGTTTTTATTTATTTATTTATGCGTTTATTTACTTGTCACTATTTGGTTGTTTGTTCTATCTCTTTGTGTCTGGTTTTATCAGTTTGGTTTGTGTTTGTCTGTATGTCTCCATCTTGTCCTTAATTACTAGTTGTAATGTTGTTGCTATTCCACTCGTATTTTCTGTTTAATATTAGTTGAAGTTTGTTTATGTTGGTCGCTTAAACAAACTCCAACCAAAATTAAACAGAAAACATGAGTGGAATAGCAACAACATCACAACTGGTAACTCAGGACACAATAAAGACATACAGAGACACACAAGAACCAAACTAATAAAACAAACCAGACACACAGACAGAACAAACAACCAACTGTTGACAAATAAATAAACATATAAATAAATAAATAAAAAGACACTCACGCAGATGTAATGCATGCACAAACCAAGTACATAACACACAAAAACAAGATGGTGTAGGTCAGAACTAAAGAGAGACATAAAATAACACATCAGTCACTGAGGAGATCACAGAATGTGTGACGAAAGAGCTTTCACATTAAATAAACAACCATCCAGTTATTGAACCAACCAACTGGAAATTTGTAATAAATTCAATTGAAAATATATATATATATTCTGATATATATGTGTGTGTGTGTGTGTATATATATATATATATATATATATATATATATATATTGTTATATTTGTGAGGACAGTGCAAGCTTTGTACAGAGGTGCTGTCAGTAAAGTGAGGGTAGGAATGGAGTTTAGTGAGGAATTCCAGATACAAGTAGGAGTACATCAGGGTTCGGTCCTCAGCCTGCTCTTGTTCATTATAGTCCTCCAAGCCATAACAGAGGAGTTTAAGACTGGCTGTCCATAGGAACTTCTCTATACTGACGATCTGATTCTTATAGCAGAATCAGTAGAGGCGCTTGAGAATAAATTCTGGCTATGGAAACAACAGTTGGAATCAAGACGACTGAGAGTGAACCTAGCTAAGATAAAAGTGTTGATGAGTAGAAAAGAGGACAAAACTGATTCCGTCAGAGAAATGGCCATGTTCGATATGCAGAAAAGGAACTGGCATAAATTCTATAAAATATATACAATGCAGATCTTGGGTACACAAGAGATGTAGTGGGATAGCAGACAAACTAACAGGTAGGGAGAAATACATATGCAGTAGATGTACAAGAAAATTTGACAGTAGAAGTTGCATTGATAGACACATTTTTCAAATGAAGGTGGGTGCTATAGAAGTGGTTGATAGCTTCCGGTACCTAGGTGATCAGATTAGCATGGGAGGAGGTGCTCCGAGGCCATGGTATCTAGAGTAAGGATGGGTTAGAAGAAGTTTAGGGAGCTGCTTCCTCTGCTGACAAAGAAGGGTTTCTCCCTGCATACAAAAGGCCGGTCATATGATGCCTGTGTGAGGTGGGCAATGCTGCATGGTAGTGAGACATGAGCAGCAACTGCAGAGGATATGCAATGGCTGGAGAGAAATGAGGCAAGCATGCTCTGTTGGATGTGCAATGTCAATGTGCGTGAACAGCATGGATGTGTTGAGAGAGAAACTGTGTCTGAGAGGGATAAATTGCAGTGTGCGGGAGAAGAGACTGTGATGGCATGGACATGTGATGCGCATGGAGGATGACCAGTGGGTAAAGAAGTGCCAAGAAATCCCAGTTGAAGTAAGACGTAGTAGAGGAAGACCACGAAAAACGTGGGCGGAGGTGGTGAGAGCAGACCTCAGATCGCTGAAGCTCACAGTGGAGATGACGAAGGACCATGACAAGTGGAGAGATGTTGTGCTGAATAGGACCCGTCCCACCCTTGCAAGCAGGGAAAAGCAGATGTAAAATGATGTTGATGATGATGATGATGATTTCCAGAAATAAAAATTGTTCTATTTTTGGCACAAGGCCAGCAATTACCCAGTGTATTACTGATATTTTATTTTATCGACCCTGTAAGGATGAAAGGCAAAGTTAACCTCGGCGGGATTTGAACTCAGAATGGCAAGGGCCGCAACTCTATGCGTCAAAGCATGGCGTCTGACCCTCTACTGATACTGCCAATCCACCGCCCTGATTTCCAAAAATAATAATAAAATGCATTCACTGTTTGTTTTGGATTGGTTTTCACTTCTGTATATTTTATATCCCTGTAGTTAATTTAGCTGGCAATCAATGTTTATCATTGATTGACCAACGGTTAAAAATACAGATATAAATATATATATAGCCTATCAAAATATTTTCATCACACACCTGTGACATCATCAGTGGTACTATCATGTTTCCTCCCGTTGTATTGTAATGTCTACTCTATTTTTATTTATTTATTCATCTATTCTTGTCTCTGTTTGTGCATGCGTTGTGTGTGTGTTTGTGTCTGAGTCTGTGTGTGTTTATATTCTATCGTTGTTCACTATTTTGTGTTTATGTGTGGTTGTTGTTATTGTACCTGTGTATATTTATTTATTTATTTTTATCTTAGGTCAGTATTGTCTGTTTGTGTATGGTTGTTTTTGTTCTTATTCCATTTATTTTTTTTGTTCAACTTCGGTTTTCTTAGTTCTATTTCAGTTGCTTCCCTAATTTGTCTACCTGTTGAGTCATTTGTATGTTTTAATATTATTTTCATTTTTATGTTGTCTATATTACCATCATGTCTTTGTCTGGCATGTTCATATGGTACCGAACTGTCTTTTTGTCCTTTTAGTTCACCCCAGTGTTGGTCTAATCTCTCCCCTATGCTTCAAGCTGTCTCACCTCTGTATGTCGTTGTCATGTTTCTGCAAGTACCCTCTGTACATCTTATGTTTTAGACTCCATTTCTAGTTTTACAACTTATTTGTGGATTTATTCTACATATAATACATTTCTTATTAGTACAGTGGGTTTTCTTAAAGGGATATGTTTTGCTGATCAGGGATTTTATGGTAGTTCCTGGCTTTTCTACCACTTTAATCTTTAGATGCATCTTTCTTAGGGCCTTTCTAAATTGGTTAGCTAATTTCCCTCCAGGGGTTGCATCCACAAACATGACACTCTGGTATCTCTGGTTGTCATACCATGAAATGGTTTTGCCTATCTTATCTTTCGTCCTATCTATGCTATTCCATGATTTGCTCCTGTATAATGGGAAAATCCCTTTCATGTCCATCTCTATGAGGGTCTTATATTTCTCCATGGCTCCTTTGTACATTCTGATTCTGTCTCTTTGGTTGTAGCCAGAGAACTGCATGCGATTGATGAAGTTTTGTATGTGCCTTTCCAGTTCAGTTGTATCGCACATGCAGGACACATTCTTCATCACTCTTACCAAGTCTGTGATCAGAATATTAAACTTAGCCCTATTGGACATCGCTGAGTTTTTGTGTATCAGGTATTTGGAGGCCATGCATTTAGCATAATATGAGTGGAGAATTTTGGTTTTCCCGTTTATAGTGTTTAACCTGAGTTCAGTGTCTAATACTGTTAGTCTATTGTTAGGGTGTTTGGAAGGGTAGTCAATAGTTACAGTTATGCTCGGGTGTATGGAGTTAGCTATCTGCTGGATGTTCTCCATGGTGTTGTTTTCTAATTCGGGTTTATTGGTACTCTTTCGTGGGGGTGTTTTTATTACTATATTGATGTCGTCTACGTAACGAGAGTGCATGATGAGGTCTATGGAGTTCTCTTCTAGGAGTTCTCTGAGTCTCCTTTCCCACCATACCATAAATAGGTTGGCAACATCTCCAGCTATTCTGACGCCAATGGCTGCTCCCTCATTCTGGGTGTAGATTTTCTCATTAAAATTAAACATGTGGCCCTTTAGGGTAGTTTTAATACTAGCCCCTATTGCATGTGCGACCATTTTTCTCACCTGATCGTTGTTTTGGGGTATCCGTATGGCTTTGGTCCATCCATTCCATCTTCCTATGGGAGTCTTTTTAGCCATTGAGGTTAAGGTGGGGAGTCTACCTCTTATAGGCCTACTGGGGCACAAAACCTCTAAGGTCATAATTATTTAAGTATTCATTGTCACATATAAGTCTAAGTAGGAGGCCCAGTTCATCCGTGTCAACGTCACGGAACTCTACTTCACTCTCACTAATTATTTCCACACATCTTTCCACAGCAAAATCAATGTTAATGGATGGGTACAGGGATACTACATCCATACTGCCTATTATGCAGTTAAGTTTTTGTTGTTGTTGCAGTCACTGAGGTTCTCTGTGTTGTCATATATACCTGGGGACATTTTCATTATGGGGCGTATAATCATAGAGAAGAAGTAAGAGATCCTGTAGTTACTAGCAATATTGGCTCCACATACAGGTCTTGTTGGTGGTCCTCTTATAGGGTTGTTAGTTGTCTTATGGTCTGTGTGGAGTCCATATAAGGGTGGTATGTCATTGGTAGAGTCTTAGAAATTATTGGCTGTGCATCTACTCGGTTTTAGGGTGTTGGTCCACATCATCATGTGAGCGTTGAGGATCATTTCTCTCCCCTCATGTGTCCTTAGTGTTGTTTTGCTCATGTTGATGATGTGGGGTTGCATAGCCTTGATGTAGTTTGGCATGCTGTCTATTGACATCCTACTGGATTTGTCTGTGGGTAGACACACTACCTCACCATCCCTTGTGCGCTGCATGAGGCTAAGTAGGCATTCAACAGGTTTTCTACCAAGTTGTTGAATTTCTTCTCTGTTTTGTCTCCTAGTATATTGGTCTACTATCTGTCTAAGTTTATTTCTAGTTATGGTAAACTGTGCCTCTGTTTCGTCATATATTTGTTGTATACAAACTCTTTTATTAAAGGGTAATTTAGTGGGATAAATTTTGTTCATCTTGTATGTTTTGTCAGTTGGGTTGAAGAACAGGTTCTTTAAGGGGTTGTCATTAGAACTACTGTTATAGTTGTGTGTACTGTTATTGTTGTTATGTCTATCGTTGCTGTTCTCTCTATTGTTATCGCTGCTGTTACTGCTATTTCTATTATTGAGGTTGTTACATGCTGATATTATAGTTGTTGTTGTTCTCTCTATTGTTATTGTTGTTGTTCCTGCTATTTATATTATTATTATTTCTATCTCTCCTGTTGTCCCTGTTGTTGTGGATTGGCAGTATTGGTAGAGCATCAGACACCATGCTTTGCCACATGGAGTTACGGCCCCTTACTCTCTGAGTCCAAATCACGCCGAGGTTACCTTTGCCTTTCATCCTTACGGGGTCGATAAAATAAAGTACCAGTAATGCACTGGGGTCGATTTGATCGACTTTCCCCTCCCCCTTTAAATTACTGGCCTTGTGCCTAAAGTAGAAATCATTATTATTATAGTCGTTATTTCTATAGCCAAAGTGTGTTATTGTTGTTGTTTATATTACCACTTTCATTGTTATTATTATTGGGGGTCGATAAAATAAAGTACCAGTAATGCACTGGGACAATTGCTGGCCTTGTGCCAAAAAGTAGAAACAATTATTATTGCCATTCATATTGTTGTTATTTATGTTCGTATTCCAACAGATTTTAGTGAAGGACTTTTCAGTTTCTGACAAGCATAGTACTGGGTTTACCTTGTTATATATAGTGAACTTTGGTGGTAGTTGTAGAATATGTTGTTCTTGTTCACTGGTTATAGTTGTTGTATGGACTGGGAATCGAACTCACAACCTCATTGTTGTATGGACTGTTAAATTTCTATTCAATTTACACGTGCTCACACATTTGCATATGAATCACGTGACCTGGGCAGTCAGTCAGCGTTGGTATTAAAAACTCGGTCACAGACTGCTACTTACTTACTTTATGTTATTCTGCTACTGCGAGGAGGGGCGTTTTGGTTGTTTCGCAAATTACACAAATTATTTGATATAACTCGTTGTGTTTTCTCTGCGAGTACCGAGAGGAATACAACAATAGTGTTACCATAGATGTTTAGTGTCTGGTCTTTGGTAGACGCTGTAGGTAATATAAATATTGTCAATCTTGTCGGGTTACAACAAATGATCCTTGTATCATTATATCACACTGTTTAGCTCTACACCTTGCCACTGACGTGAACCTAACATCGAGTGACACCTGGGTGAACCTACAGTAACTTCACGTTAAACTCCCTGGATATATATATATATGGCTGAAAAATCAAGTGACATTTTAGATACAAATCAAAAATTAAAAAAGGATTAAAGAAAAAATAATCTTTAAATACACACCTGTGCTTTTTCACTTTTATTTTTTACCTATATATATATGTGTGTGTGTGTGTGTGTGAGCGTGTGTGTATATATATATATATATATAGAGAGAGAGAGATAGAGAGAGAGACTGTATATATATATATATATAAGTAGTTCCACAACAGTTAGTTCATCATACCAAGAACAAATGTTTCACCTTATTCAGAGCTGAGAGAGAAAGAGAGAGAGATGGCTTCTACAGGGGGACTGAAACTGTTTTATTTGTATGGAATTATCAGGAATGCTGTTTGATATAGTTAGTCTTTGGTACTTAAGTTTTATAGTATTTGAGTGGAGTGCCAAACACTATGAAACTTAGAAGTGCCAATGACTTACGATATCAACTGGCATGCCTAATGATTTCATACGAATGAAATCGTTCTAGTCCTCTAGAAGCCATTTCTATATTAAATTTCTATTAAATGTCTATATTAAATTTCTATATTAAACATAGCAATGTATATATATATATATATATATTAGAAAGTGAGGGTTTTTTTTTCTTTTTTCCTTTACAAAATGAAAAATAACCGAGGTGTCCTACACGAGTGAAAGTATAAAGAAAAAAAGATGAAATCGAAAATGCAACTGGAGTCTTATTTTTTTTAAAATATATATATTTATTTGGTTCCTTTACCTGTTTCGCAGTTCTTCTGCTTTTCAAAAGTAGAGTTGAGATGGAAGGTCTGTGGTTTTTCTCACATCAGATGTGAGAAAAACCACAGACCTTCCATCTCAACTCTACTTTTGAAAAGCAGAAGAACTGCGAAACAGGTAAAGGAACCAAATAAATATATATATTTTTTTTTAAATAAGACTCCAGTTGCATTTTCGATTTCATCTTTTTTTCTTTATACTTTCACTCGTGTAGGACACCTCGGTTATTTTTCATTTTGTAAAGAAAAAAAAAAAATAACCTCACTTTCTATATATATATATATATATATATATACATTGCTATGTTGTCGCAAACTTGTCAATATTTAAGCAGGGCCTCTGACCTCCCAGTGGGCCATAGGCCTAACATGTGATCCCATGCTCTACCAAGTGCATTTGATTATGAGCAGGATGATGATATATATATCTGTCGTAAATTTCCTCGATGTGATACTCAATATGTCAAACAGCCTGTTCTACCCATATAGAAAGCATGTTAAATTACATTAGTAAGCATTCTAACCATCCAACCAGCATAACTAACATCTGGTCAAAAACGCCTCATTGAAGATTTCTCATTTATCAGCTAACGAGCATATCTTCACCAATCATTTCACATATTACAACAAAACTGTAGCTTGGAATGGATTTCTAGATAAGTACGAACAAAAACTGAAACATTGCTTCACAATCCTGAACGCTTCACGCTTTTGGTCCTTGTATTGCAGAACATGCTTAAATGTGTTATTTTCTGCTTTCCTTCTTGCAAAATACACTTGTCACTTAGCTTCTTTTCTAGCTTCCTGGTAGTGTTTTCTGTTCCCCACCACTCACCATTCTTTCCATGCCTGTCTTTTGACCTTAATGCTCTCCTCCACCCTACTGTTCAACCACCAAGTCAGTCTCCTTCTCCCTAGAGACCTGCTCCAATCACAGATTTCATTTGTCACCTTCAGTAGGTTATCTTTCAGGTATTCCCACTGCTCCTCTATATTGTATGTCTCTATTTGCTCTTCCTTACTGTCAAAAGCATCAAGCAATATGCCTTTAAATTTGTTATTGGCTGTGGGATCCTTCAACTTCCACATTCTTCTCTACCAGGTTGTCTTCTGTCATTGAGTTCATCTAGCCCTAACTATAAGGTCACTAACTATTAGGTTATGTTGGGAGGTGCATTGTTCACCAGTGAGGAACTTTGTACGTATTTACAACCATCACTCTGTCTCGTCTTCTGATAAGGATTAAATCTATCTGGTTGATGTGCTCCACTGATCTGTAGGTGATCAAGTGATTGTCTTGTTTTTTGAAGTTTGTGTTACAGATAGATAGGTCATTAGCTTCCCAGAATTCCAGGAGTCTGAAACTTACCTCATTCCTAGTACCAAATGTTAGTACCATAATGTCCGTGAATCCAATTGTAGCCATTGCAGTGTTGTCCGTCATTCCCATTAAAGTCACCAGTAATGATTATGCAGTCACCACTGCTTATTTGGGAAGTAGTGTACATTAGGGACTCACAGAACCTGTTTTGTATAACATCTGGTAGACCAGATTGAGGTGCATAAGCAGATATAATTGAGATGGTTGTTCTATTTAGAACTAGTCTAATTTTAATGATTCTGTTGTTCGCTCTGTTTACAACAATAACCTTATCTACCCATTTTTCTGCTAACATGATCCCTACTCCACCCAGCCCATTGTCATTTCCCACCAAGAAAGAATTGTAGCATCGTTTTTTGCTCACAAGGACTTTAGCTGACCCTTCCCTCCATTTAGTCTCTTGAACACAGCATACATCAACTTTCTTTCATTCAAGCAACTCTAAAATCTCACCTGATTATCTGTTCATTATGTTCACATTGAGACTACCAGCTATGAAGTTTTGAAGTTCACCGAAAGGGAGGGGGAAGAAGAGGATGGAAATTTGGGGAGGAGAATGTGAGATCAATTGGTGCTGGTTTTTGTTTCCCATGCCTGAAATAAAGAGGAGCGTTTCAATGGTTTGTCCGGAGACACGAGGTGAATTCATATTCGTCTTTAGGAGTGCCAAATTCACCATCTCTGCACTCCATTCATCATACGAAGGTCTAGAACAATCTTTAGGAGGAGTAGTATCAGAAGTAGTCACTTTTGCGATAAAAATATGGATTAGTGAAACATATTATGTGCTGCTGAGTTTTGATTGGTCCAAATCATTATGGTGGTAGGGGGTGGTGGAAGCCTTTTAAAGAGGACCTAGGAAAAAAAAAGGAGCTAAGCTCCATGTGACAGATTGGGGATAGAAGATAGTATATTTTCGATAGAAAGGGGGTAGGATATTTTCGATTTACGATTAAGATCATAGGAAAATTACTAATAGGAAACATGTCAAATTTTGAGACCTGAAAATAGTAATGGATAAAACAGAGGGATGATAAATGATTTTACATTACTTGCAGTGGCGTAGCTAGAATGTGTACCACTTGGGGGAGCCCTTCAGTCTGCCTCCCCTGGGCCCCACAAAAAATACATATTACACAATGACTCACTCTTAAAGTTATATATATTAACTACTCAGTGTACAATTATAATATTACTTTCACATACTCAAATATAGTATGTTTTAAATACACACCAAACAAACTCAAATTTTATCAGTAACAGTCAAACAAGCAAAAATGACATAAAGGGAAAAAAGTAAAAAATTATAAAAAATTAGGACCATCTTTATTTCTGTAATGAAACCTCTGATGTAGATGAGCTATGAGGCCCTCTTACCAGCACTTTCCCTTCCACCCACACACGCCAGCCACTCACCCCCAATTCCACACAGTGCCCCAGTCCATCCTCCATCCCCTCAAGCCGACACCTGCAGCACTTGCAGCACCACTAACAGATGGAAGAGGGGCTGGAACTGTTTGGGGTACAGCTGCTTCCACCGCCTCACCTGTGTTGGCTTGACACGTCGAGCCTCCAGTGCCCTCGCAACATGGAGATGCAAGAACTGCCTCTTCCCCTCATCTGCCCAGCCATGGCCGTCTGGCACACCACCAGATAAGACAGTGAGCTTGCCTGTCCGCCATCAAGTCCTTCCCAGCTAGCAGCAGTGGTGGTGTTTATGGTCTCTGACCAGGCCACCTCAAGGAGCTCCTATCCCCTCTCTCCGCTGAGGCCGGGCACCACCTTCTGAGTACAATTGTGACGCTCACCAATAGGCTCATCCATGGCACCCTGGACCCTCATGCCCAAGGCCTCTTTTTTTCGGCTAGCCTCACCGCTCTCAGGAAGAAAGAAGGTGTTATGGACCTGCAGACCATCTTGGCAGCCAGCCTCCAGGTCAACTCGGCCAAGTTGGAGGTGGTGAATGTCAGCCACGATGCTGAGAGCTTTGCAGCCTCCGTCTCAGATATGCGGTCCATTCTCCACCAGGTACAGGTGACCCCCAAAGAGGATGTCCTCATCCTCGGGTCACCGATCCACCCGCCGGCCATCCGCTCCACCATCAGGTCCAGGCTTCAATAACTCCAGACTCTCACGAGCCGACTGGGCTTGATTAAACGGCCACCCAGCCCTCTTTCTGTTGTGGAACTGCTTTGCCATGCTGAAGCTCCTCTATACCCTTTGCAGCGCTCCGTGTTACACTCACACATCTCTCCTCGCTGACCTCAATACTTGTATCCGAGAAGCTGCCGAGAAGATATGCAACGTCAAGATGGCAACAGGTTACTTTACCTGTCAGGTATGGCGGCCTTGGCCTCCGGTCTTCGATCTCACTGGCTTTGCCAGCGTATCTTTCGTCGGTAACCTCGTGCCGCGTCCTCGTCAGCAGGGTTCTTCTAAACACAATAGAACCCTCTGTGTTCAGAGAATGTGAGGCCGCCTGTGAGACGTGGGACCGGCTGGGACTTAGCCCAGTAGACGTCCCTCCTCCTTCTCCCCCTGTTGACGTCAAGTCCCCCCAAAGCACTTGGGATGCCATCCAGTGCAGCCTGCCTCAGACAGGCTCACACGCCAGCACCACCTTGCCTGTTTTCGTGTGGCCTCCAAACCCCACAGTGGTGCCTGGCTCCATGCCCTGCCCTCTTTCTCCACTGGCACACAGTTAGACAATAATAGCCTGCGCATTGGTGTTTCCTTGAGGCTCGGCCTCCAGATCTGCGAGCCACACCAATGTCGCTGCAGATCCAACGTGGACCCTTTCGGCCTCCACCCGCTTTCCTGTTGCCACAGTGCCAGTCGCCTTCCACGCCATGCTGCCCTCAACAAGGTCATAAAGCATGGCTTGGACGCTGCAGGCTTCCCTTCCCAGCTCGAGCCGGTGGGGCTGGACCAAGGAGATGGCAAAAGGCCAGATGGCATGACCATCTTCCTGTTCCGCAGTGGCAAACTCCCCATCTGGGATGCCACTTGCACCGACACTTTCTGCAGCCACAACCTGGTGCAGTCTGCGATTAACCCGGGTTCTGCTGCACGTCGGGCTGAGGAGGCTAAACTCCTCAAATACCGGTCGCTCTCCGACAGGTTTGCGGTTGTACCCCTGGCAGTGGAGACTTCTGGTGCCCTTGGCCCTAGGGCTAATCCCTACTCACCACCATAGGCACTGAGCTGGCCAGCCGCAGGTGTGAGCCCCGCGAGTTGGAGTGGCTTTTCCAGCGCGTCTCCCTTGCTGTCCTCTGGGGAAACGCCTTCTCCATTCTGACCGGCGGGGCTGAGGGGGGGGGGGGGGGGCATCATTCTTCATTGCTTTTCTGTATTTACTTGTCAACGTCATTTGTTGTCTGCTGCTTTCATTTCATGTATTATTTCATCAGTGTTAGTATCTTATTCTCAGAGTTTTGTAGCTTGCTTGAAGCATTGTTGAATAGGAAACACAAATCTAAATAATTCTGAAAACACTTCCGATTAGCGATCGTTTAAATAAATATTCATATATTTCTGTCACTAAAAAACTCCTACAACTTTTTTAAAAAAATTACTACAAAGTAACTTTTCTTGCATTTTTTGTTGGCAAATTCTTCAATGATTGTCAAAAACTATTTCATCTGTCGCTCTGTAGACAATATGGTGATATTTTTTCAAATGTAAAGTATTCATAATAAATCTTAAGTAATTCTTGATCAGTTTTAGTTTCGAAAAGCTCCTCTCACATATTTCCCAGCTGGACTGTTAGATGTTCACGTAGCACTGGATCGTATTTTACCAAAAAATGAACAAGCTCTAAAACATCTCTATTTTCTGTTGCTTCAGGTTCAACATTAGTTTCATTTCTCTCATAATTCATTCCTTCTCGATGGCCTCATAAAGCCATATTCTGTCTAGCTAAGAATCTAGAAATATCAAGCAATCTTGAATGGATTTCCTTCTACTTTTTCACTTGGCTTTCAACAACTTCTTGTTCTTTTTTATCAATTGTTGCTCCACAAGCAATCCTAATTTCCAACTTCTTCCATTGTGTGATATTCCAAACATGAGCTGCACTGGATATATACTTGGATATTCTAGGGTTCAGTTTCCACCATATTTCGAATCCATCCTCAGAATTAAATTTTGAGTTACTTTTGTCTGAAAATAGTTTGCAACAAAAACAGTAAAGAGCTTCTTTAGAAGGGGAGTACACTATCCATGATCTCAACATTCTTTCGCCACAGATACACTCTCATTTATAGCATAGATATATTATTTTAAGTTAGGTTTGGTTTGGTTTGGTTAGGATTTTATATTCGATTTTATATTTCTGTGAAAACTGAAACACTCATCCTCTCAAGGAAGCCTGCTCTCTGCACCCTACATGTAAATGGAGTTCCACTGAAGCAGGTAGAAAAGTTCAAGTATCTCGGAGCCATGTTCATGAGTGATGGAAGGCAGAAGGCAGAATTAAGTGCATGAATTGCAGGAGCTGGCGTAGTAATATGCCAGCTTCAGCATTCAGTAATCAAAATAAGGGAGGTAGGCGTAAAAGCCAAACTCACTGTCTTCAATTCGGTATTCGTGCCAACCCTTACCTATAGTCATGCATCTTGGCCAAAAGAATATTACCACGAATACAAGCAGCCGAAATGGTGTTCCTCCGAAGGGTCTTTGGAGTAATGTTACTCAATAGAGTGTGTAGCTTGGAGATCAGAGAGTCACTCCAGGTAGAGCCGCTACTTCTCCGAATTGAGATACAACGGGTATGTGGTTAGAATGTCTCAGGAAAGAATTGCTGAACAGATTTTATGAGCAAAACCAACCGGTAGAAGACCCAGGGGTAGACCCCGAGCAAGATGGTTGGATAACATCCATGAACTTGGCTGGTCTCAGTTTCAGATGCTCTCACTTAGAGTGAAAGTAGAAATTATTTCTGAAACTTTTAAACTGTACTACTAATAATAATAATATATACATGTATGTGTATATATATATATAACAAAGGAATTGTGGTAAGGAACCAGTTGGACCATAACGCACCAGAGTACTCAATACTTAGGGTAGTAGAGTGGGAAATAGGAAAGAGTAAGACCCCGACGAATTATAGCTATATAAATATATATATAATGTGGGTAATAATAAATATTATCCAATTACAAGTACGAAAATAGCTCAATGTAAAATAACAAGTATAGTATGTATCCTCCTAATGTTCTTGTGACAAAGTTTTGATATTATATTTGTGTTTGACCTTTATTATCTACTCTGATGATTCCGGCCTTGGGCTAGGATGAAACGATTGTAAGTGATTAAATGTTTTAAACACTCTTTGATTGTCATTTACATTATATATATATATATATATATATATATATATATATATAAAATATAAAATATCTTTCACCGAAAGTGATTTTTGAATGCATCTCTTCTTTCCATGATATCCGGATTACATTGAGTTCTTCATACGGATTGGACACTACCGTAAACTTTTGGTAGATTTATCTACATATCTATATATATATATAGCAAAATAAATGGAGGAGAAGGCAATACATTCAAAAACAAAATTTACGCCTTATACAGTGTTTCAGCTACTCAATATCAATAAAACAGTTCAATACATATATGTGCGTACGTATGCATATATATTGCTATAAGGGATATTTTCATAGAATCTTCAGAGAAGAAACATTGTTTATGTTGCTGGAAGGTAGTCCAATTTATATAATATTATATTGATATTGAGTAGATGAAACACTGTGTAAGGAGTAAATTTTGTTTTTGAATGTATTGCCTTCTCCTCCATTTATTTTATAATAATGAAATTATTGTGTACAGTGCTCAGGTGCACTACAACTCATCAAAGGTGCATGTATAGTACATAGAATAATGTACAAATGTCAGGAAAATGAACAGTGTATGAGTCATGATATAATAATAATAACAATAATGAAATATTGTGTACAGTGCCCAGGTTTGCTTAAACCTGCTCTGCTTACCTTCTGCACTTAACCCTCATTAAATATTAACCTCACTATAATATTTAACACTGCACCTCTAAGCATTGAGCACACTTCGCTTTGGCTATTGGCATCTAATATATTGTATCATAATTTTCTCTCTCTTCCAGTCTTATGATACATGTCTCTTCTTTTATATATATATATATACATATACATACATGTACACACACATACTCATTCTTCAGTAATGATAGTTAAAAGATATGGATTACATTATGTGGAATAGCTGTCTGTTTTTCTGTACATTTTGTCTGTATATATGTCTCTATGTTGAGGTGTGCTATCAGTGTGTGTGTGTGTGTAAGTGTATGCATGTGTGGTGTGTATGTAGTGTATTGAATATATTTCTGGAATGTTATCAACACTGCTATCAATAACACTGTATGTATAAGCTTGTGTAGAAATTAATGTATTTTTTAAACATTACCTATAAAACAACATATCTCAGGCCAGAATGAACTTTACTGTTTTAAAATAAAATCCAGAATCTACACATATTTGCCAACTCACAGTTTAGTAGCTGACAAGGTTTAGTAAGTTTTTGACACTCCTTCCTCTAAGCCTGCATTTCCCACTATACAGCCCTCAGTCAGCCACATCAAATCATGTATCAGGACATAAAACTTTACAGCCCTGTATTTCCCACTACACAGTCCTCACTCATCCACATCAGATCATGTAACAGGACACAACATCATACAACCCTCTCCACCACTTTCAATATTTCCACAACACAGAAACATTGCAAAAATGTTTACTGATTTATTTATTGATCACAGGAAATTATTGGAGTAGTGGGGGTGGGGAAGTGGGGGTGGGGGCAGTGGGGTGGGGGCAGTGGGATGGGGGCAGTGGGGGTGGGGGCAGTGGAGGCAACATTTCACATGGATTAGAACTCTTACTAGCTTTGAGGGGAACATACATTTTACATCTGACCTGGCTTATTACCAGCTTAGCATAGACCTACATTTTACATCTGGCCAGGGCTTATTACCATCACTATCATCACCTCCATCATCATCACCACCATCATCATCACTATCATCACCACTACCATCATTATCACTATCGCCACCGCCACCTTCACTAATCCCCATCATCACCACTGCCATCATCATCACTATCATCATCACTACCATCACGACCACCACCACCACCACTATCATCACCATGATACAAGCATCACCAGCATCACTAGCATCACCACCACCAGCATTACCATCATCACCTTCACTATCACTACCATCATTATTACCATCACCATCAACTTTGCCTTTCATCCTTACGGGGTCGATAAAATAAAGTACCAGTAATGCACTGGGGTAATTGCTGGCCTTGTGCCAAACGTAGAAACAATTATTACCATCACCATCAATATCATCACCATGATGGTAGTGATTATGGTGGTGGTGATACTGGTGATGGTGGAAGTGGGGTGGTGATAGTGGTGGTGGTGGTAATGGCTGAGGTGGTGGTGGTGTTGGTGGTGGTATGGTTGAGGTGGTGGTTGAGGTGGTGGTGGTGGTGGTGCTGGTAATGGTTGAGGTGGTGGTGTTGGTGGTGGTATGGTTGAGGTGGTGGTTGAGGTGGTGGTGATGGTGGTGGTGGTGGTAATGGTTGAGGTGGTGGTATGGTTGAGGTGGTAGTGGTGGTGATGGTTGAGGTGGTGGTGGTGGTGGTGGTATGGTTGAGGTGGTGGTGGTAGTGGGGTTGCGATACTGGTGGTGTTGGTGATAGTGATGGTGATTGTGGTGGTAGTTGAGGTGGTTGTGGTGGTGGTGGTGGTCATCATCATGATGGTCATGGAGGTGGTGTTGGTGGTGGTATGGTTGCGATAGTGGCGGTTGAGGTGGTGGTGGTGGTGGTTGTGGTGGTTGAGGTGGTGGTGGTTGAGGTGGTGGTGGTTGTGGTGGTTGAGGTAGTGGTTGAGGTAGTGGTGGTATTAGTGGTGGGAGTATTGGTAGTGGTTGAGGTGGTGGTGGTGGTGGTTGAAGTGGTGGTGGTCAACACAAACAGTAAATAACTACAAAGCAATAAGGAAATGAAGAATAAAAGAAAAAGAAATAAAATGAAAGAAGAGGTAGAGAGAGTGATAGACTCTAAACCCTAGCCTGGACAGTATCTCTCAGCTATATCCTGTGGATAAAATGGTGGAGGCAGTGCCACATAGAATGGCCAGTGACACCTGCTGTAATAGCCAGTTCACCTGTTAGGGCTCCTTCATTAGGCAGGCTGCTGTATTTCCAATCTTGCAAAGGAAAATGCCAGCTCGGGGTCTCTACAATCAACTCTTTTCCTTTTGTTTATTATATATCTAAAGGTTAACTTTGCCTTTCATCCTTACGGGGTCGATAAAATAAAGTACCAGTAATGTACTGAGTAATTGCTGGCCTTGTGCCAATAATAGAAAGAATTATATATCTAAACATAATTTCTTTTCTTCACAATTCGTGTTTTATGCCACTGTGATTTCCTTTTAAGTTCTAGCCTGATAATTGGTGACTGCAGTGGCATGAAACTCAAGAAAACAGAAATTCAATGCAAATAAATGCTTTTGTGTACATGTCGGTGTGTATGTGCAGTGTGTGTTGGTGTGTCTGTGCATGTGTAGTGTCGATGTATATGTGTGTTCATAGAGGGAGACAATTAAGGTACATGGCTTAGTGATTAAGGTGTTTGGCTGATAATTGTAAGGGCGTTGATTTTCTGCCACACATTTTATCCTTCAGCAAGACACTTTATTTCATGTTGCTGTAGTCCAGTCAGCTGAAAATAAAATGAGCTGAACCAGTAATTATTAGGGCCAACCTTGTCACAGGCTGTGTCACATTGAATCACCCTCGTGACTATGTTAAACGTACTCATGTATGTAGAATGCTCAGCCACTTGGACATAAATTTCACATTAAACTGTTCAATTGGTCAAACAATTGAAACACAGATATATAGATAATGTGAGAGAAAGGGAGTGTGAGAGGAAGGGAAAGAGTGAGAGAGGGAGAGAGATAGTGAAAGAGAGGAACTGTGAGAGAGACAGAGTGAAAAAGAGTGAGAGAGAGAGTGAAAGAGATAAAGAAAGAGAGAGAGGGCTCATTTATACATGAGATATTGATTGTAAACGAGTTCTTTATTAATTGGTTCGTTGAGGGAAAATATTTAAGCCCAAGAGAAAAACTTTATAGATGGAATATAAAGATCACATGTCACAGACATTTATTGATTTTTTTGCTCATTAGAGTTGGTCATGTGATTTAATTAATAGGGGGCCCTTGTAACTATCTACTACAGTCACAATGGATGAGGTAGGGAGAACTTTGTAATATATTACTGGTACTAGTTCTTACGAGTTAGACATGGCTTTACTCTAAATAATCTCGTAATGATTGAGCAGAAAATATCTAAAATTTTAATTCAAATGTTTATAATACCTCAATTACCAAACCTCAGTTCCCAAACGCCTCTCATCATGAACAAATGAATTCACGAACAGTTTTTCCGAACATAGAATGTCTTGGGTGACGAACGGTGTCTTGAGTAATGAACAAAGGTTGGCAACAAGCTGGGAGTATCGGCAGAATATTACTGGTACTAGTTCTTACGAGAATAGTGTCAGAATAGTGTCACTTGCTGTGTAGTTAGTTACTATGTTGATATATATCTGTCTTTCACACACAGTCTCTCTTTCACTGTATTTCTCCCTCAATGTTTTGTATGGGAAAAATAGTTTTGGATTACAAACATTTTGGGTGACAAACGGCCTCCAGGAACAAATTAAGTTCATGAACAGAGGTTCCACTATATCTTTGCTAGTGGACAGATCCTTGTGGAAATTTCAGTGATAGATTAAAAACTTGAATTTTTCATGTTGCAATATGCAAGACTGTTAATTAAATCTTAACATCCTGTAATGATTTAGTAGAAAATGTCAAAAAACAGGTTTTGTTAATTCAAATGTTTTTAGTATCTTTACTAGTGGCTAGGTTATAATCATCATCACTATATTATGTTTATTTTTCCATGCATGCATGGGTTAGAAGAAACAGGGGGTAGTAAAGATCAATACCAAGTAACCAACTAGACAACAATATATAGTATGCAAAAAAGCTGATGCCCTCTTCCTAGTGTGGCACCTTCAAGAGAAGTTCCTAGCTAAGAATAAGGCTCTATATTTAGCTTTTGTTGTTCTAGAGAAGGTGTGTGACAGAGTACCTCAATCTGATATCTGGTGGTCCTTGAGGAAATCAGGCATAGAAGAATGGTTTGTAAGAGTAGTGCAAGCCATGTGCAGAGGTACTGTCAGTAAGGTGAAAGTAGGTAATGAATGTAGTGAGGAATTCAAAGGGCAGGTGGGTGTTCATCAGGGTTCAGTCTTCAGCCCACTTCTGTTTATCATAGTTCTCCAAGCCATAACAAAGGAGTTTAAGACAGGTTGCCCATGGAAACTGTATGCCAACAACCTGCTTCTAATAGCCAAATAAGTGAAAGAGCTGGAGAAGAAATTTTGGCTTTGGAAACAGAATTTAGAACCAAAAGGGCTTAGAGTAAATATGGGAAAAACTAAAGTTTTGATTAGCAGGAAAGTAGCCAGGATTCTGATCCCAACAGAAAAGTGAGATGGATAAAATATATACCAGACTTGAAAAATAAGTTTTGATGCCGATATAATCAACTAAATCAAACCAGTGACCCAGCATGGTTGCAATCTAATGACTGAAATTGTGTGTGTGTCTAACCCATGCTAGCATGGAAAATGGACGTTAAACGGTGATGATGATGATGATGATATATATATATATATGGTGTTATGCATTAATGCAAAAGACCAGCCTTCCCATTTGCATGGTTAAAGCATACATCTGGTATACACCACTTTTTCCTTATCTTACCCCCTTTCACTTCCATACACACCCTAACACCCAACCTCAGCCTCCAGTCCACACTGTAAAGTGGTCGTTTTGGTGCCATGACAAAAAAAACCAATCCACACTGTAAGGTAATTGTCTTTATGCCATAATCAAATGCACCCAGCCCACACTGTAAAATGGTCGTAGTTGTGCCACAATAAAAACGCCCTATCTACACTGTAAATTAGGAAGGGCATCCAGCTGTAGAAACCTAGCCAGGATCAGTTCTGTATGAGCAAGACAAGGTTCTCTGACTTCTTTCACAATGGGACAACTAATTTAACCCATGCAAGCATGGAAGATGGATATTAAATGGGATGATGATGATGATATATATATATAGCATATATTTTTTTTATGCTAGCATGGTTTATGTGTGTTTGTGTGTATGTGCTTGCGTATGTGTATGTGTGTATTTATCAGTGTATTTCTTGTATGTATTGTTTTGTATGTCGACATTTCTTTTGCAAGCTATGTTAAAAGTACATACTATTTATGAACTTAATGTGCCATTGATAATTTACATGTGTGCGCATGGTTGTTTGCAAATATAGGTCATTGCACATTACACACACACACATATATATATATATATATATATATATATATATATGTGTGTGTGTGTGTGTGTGTGTGTGCGTATATATATATATATATATATATATATATATATATATATATAGGAAAAAGTATGACACCGACGGCAGAGCTCAAGCCGTTTCGATGGCTATTTCTGGACTGAGTCCAGAAATAGTCATCGAAACGGCTTGAGCTCTGCCGTCGGGGTCATACTTTTTCCTATTACCCACTCTACTACCCCAAGTATTGAGTACTCTGGTGCGTTATGGCCCATTTGATTCCTTACCACAACTCCTTCATTTTATATATATATATATATATATCCATATATATGTGTGTGTATGTGTATGTGTGAATATGGGCGTGCCTGAATGCGTTGAGTGTATATGTGCATGTATATGTGTGTAAATGTATATGTGTATATATATATAAATATATATATGTGTGTGTGTGTGTGATTACATACCCTAACAATATGCTGTATAGTAGATAAACATCTAGAAGCTGTAGAAGAGATGTCCCACTGAGCTATGTTTCATTGGGAGGAAGGTTATCTACTACTTTGGGGGTTCAACTACTGCTACTACTACTACTACCACCACCATCACCAATACTACTACTACTACTACTACTACTACTACTACTGTTGTTGTTGCTGCTGCCTCCACCTTTGCCACTACTACTACCACCACCACCACTACTACTACTGCCACCACCACCACCACCACCACCACTACTACAACTGCTGCTGCTGCTGCTACTACCGCCACTACTACTACTACTACTACCATCACCACTACTGCTACTGCCACTACCATTCCCACAACTACTACTACTAACAACAAAAACAATATTGCTACTACCCTCAACACTACTTAAGTAACGTTACTACTATTACACACATTTTTCCACCTCATGATATTGCACACACACACACACCCATGCAAAGGTACTTAAACCACACCCTATTTACCCTCACATACCCACACTCCACAGCACCCAAAACTCATATACACACATATCAAGGTACTTAACCCGCACAATTGTAACTCTTTCATACCACACACCGCAGCACCTAAAACATACTTTGAACCTCTTCATATACACATATACACAAAGTTTCATAACCCACACAATTTTAAACCCTTCATATACACACAAAGTTAAGATACTTAACCCACACAATTTTAACCCTCTCATATACACTCGGAGGCACGTGGCCTAGTGGTAAGGGTGTTGGACTTACGATCATAATGTTGTGGGGTCAATTCATGGGTTGCGTGTTGTGTTCTTGATCAAAACACTTCATTTCTCATTGCTCCAGTATACTCAGCTGAAAATAAGTACCAGCAATAGCTGGGAGTTTAACCCTGCGATAGACTAGCGTCCTGTCCAGGGGGAAGTCTTGTACTCTCAGTCGCTTCACGCCATGAAACCGGGATAAGCACCAGCCAAATGAGCCTTCTGGCTTCAGACAGACTTTAGACTTTTTAGACATATACACACATACACAAACCTACTTAACCCACAAAATTTTAACCCATTCATATATACACACAAAAGTACTTAACCCACACAATTTTAAACCTCTCAAATACACACACAAAGTTACTTGACCCCCCAAAAATTTAACTACTTCATATAAACACACAAAGCTAAGATACTTAACCCACAAAATTTTAACCCCTTCATATAACACATAAAGCTAAGATACTTAACCCTCAACATTTTAACCCCTTCATATACACACACAAATCTACTTAAGCCACATAAATTTAACCCTCTCATATACACAGACACAAAGGTACTTAAGTCACAAAATGTTAACTCTTTCAGGTACTCACACAAAGGTATTTATCCCACAAAATGTTAACCCTATCATATATATACACACAAAGGTACTTAACCCATAACATTTTAACCCTCTCATACACAGACACAAAGGTACTTAACCTACAAAATGTTAACCCTTTCAGGTACTCACACAAAGGTATTTATCCCACAAAATGTTAACCCTATCATATATACACACAAAGGTACTTAACCCATAACATTTTAACCCTCTCATACACAGACACAAAGGTACTTAACCTACAAAATGTTAACCCTTTCATCTACACACAGCTATAAAGTGGTGAACTGGCAGTCATTAGGACGTAGGATAGAATGCTGTGCAGTATTTCAAAGTTCCAACACTTTGCTCTCTCAGTTCAAATGTTGCTGAGATCAACTTTGCTTTTCATCTATTCTAGATCAATAAAACAAAGTACCAGTCTAGTACAGGAGTAATCTTTCTCTATCCCTTTCTCACTTCCATTCTCTCACTCTTCATCCTTCTCTTGAAGAAATCTGCTGCATTCAGACCTGTATCCAGAACATACATACATAACACACACACACACACAACACATACATAACACACACACACACAACACGTACATAACACACACACAACACGTACATAACACACACAATACATAAATACAGCCTGTGACCATCCTGTGAACATATTGTGACCATCACCTCTAGCCTGTGACCAACCCGTGATCGTCACCCCCAGCCTGTGACCATCACCCCCAGCCTGTGACCATCACCTCCAGCCTGTGACCATCATCTCAATCCTGTGACCATCACCCCCATCCTGTAACTATCACCCCCAGCCTGTGACCATCATCTCAATCCTGTGACCATCACCCCCAGCCTGTGACCATCATCTCCATCCTGTGACCATCACCCCATCCTGTGACCATCACCACCAGCCTGTGACCATCATCTCAATCCTGTGACCATCACCCCTCGCCTGTGACCATCATCTCATCCTGTGACCATCACTCCTAGCCTGTGACCATCACCCCATCCTGTGACCATCACCCTAGCCTGTGACCATCACCCCATCCTGTGACCATCACCTCCAGCCTGTGACCATCATCTCAATCCTGTGACCATCACCCCATCCTGTGACCATCATCTCAATCCTGTGACCATCACCCCTCGCCTGTGACCATCATCTCATCCTGTGACCATCACTCCTAGCCTGTGACCATCACCCCATCCTGTGACCATCACCCTAGCCTGTGACCATCACCCCATCCTGTGACCATCACCTCCAGCCTGTGACCATCATCTCAATCCTGTGACCATCACCCCATCCTGTGACCATCATCTCAATCCTGTGACCATCACCCCTCGCCTGTGACCATCATCTCATCCTGTGACCATCACTCCTAGCCTGTGACCATCACCCCATCCTGTGACCATCACCCTAGCCTGTGACCATCACCCCATCCTGTGACCATCACCTCCAGCCTGTGACCATCATCTCAATCCTGTGACCATCACCCCATCCTGTGACCATCACCCCATCCTGTGACCATCACCCCCAGCCTGTGACCATCATCTCAATCCTGTGACCATCACCCCCCGCCTGTGACCATCATCTCCATCCTGTGACCATCACCCCCATCCTGTGACCATCACCCCATCCTGTGACCATCACCCCCAGCCTGTGACCATCACCCCATCCTGTGACCATCACCCCCAGCCTGTGACCATCATCTCAATCCTGTGACCATCACCCCCCAGCCTGTGACCACCACCTCCAGCCTGTGACCATCCTGAGACGACCCTGTGACCATCACCTCCAGCCTGTAACCATCACCTCCATCCTGTGACCATCACCCCCAGCCTGTGACCATCCTGTGACCACCACCTCCAGCCTGTGACCATCCTGAGACCACCCTGTGACCATCACCTCCAGCCTGTAACCATCACCTCCATCCTGTGACCATCACTCCCACCCTGGGACCATCACCCCCAATATCTTTGGTAATCCATATGTTTCTTCTATGTTATATCAGTAAAGATGTCAGTTGTAGTGTTAACAGGCAAACCTTGACTAAACCACAAGTAGAAAGAGATGAAGGTTTTGGTAAATCCAACCCCAACAGAACACCGTTTAGCTTTGATATGTTTTAGTTTTGATGATCTCTTTGATAACTGGCACCAGCCATTAAGTTATTTAGCACTCTCTCTATTTCTTCAACAACATGTAATGTCTTTGATAACTGGCACCAGCCATTAAGTTATTTAACACTCTCTCTATTTCTTCAACAACATGTAATGTCTTTGATAACTGGCACCAGCCATTAAGTTATTTAGCACTCTCTCTATTTCTTCAACAACATGTAATGTCTTTGATAACTGGCACCAGCCATTAAGTTATTTAGCACTCTCTCTATTTCTTCAACAACATGTAATGTCTTTGATAACTGGCACCAGCCATTAAGTTATTTAGCACTCTCTCTATTTCTTCAACAACATGTAATGTCTTTGATAACTGGCACCAACCATTAAGTTATTTAACACTCTCTCTATTCTTCAACAACATGTAATGTCTTTGATAACTGGCACCAGCCATTAAGTTATTTAGCACTCTCTCTATTTCTCCAACAACATGTGATGTCTTTGATAACTGGCACCAGCCATTAAGTTATTTAACACTCTCTCTATTTCTCCAACAACATGTGATGTCTTTGATAACTGGCACCAGCCATTAAGTTATTTAACACTCTCTCTATTTCTTCAACAACATGTAATGTCTTTGATAACTGGCACCAGCCATTAAGTTATTTAACACTCTCTCTATTTCTTCAACAACATGTAATGTCTTTGATAACTGGCACCAGCCATTAAGTTATTTAGCACTCTCTCTATTTCTTCAACAACATGTAATGTCTTTGATAACTGGCACCAGCCATTAAGTTATTTAGCACTCTCTCTATTTCTTCAACAACATGCAATGTCTTTGATAACTGGCACCAGCCATTAAGTTATTTAGCACTCTCTCTATTTCTTCAACAACATGTAATGTCTTTGATAACTGGCACCAACCATTAAGTTATTTAACACTCTCTCTATTCTTCAACAACATGTAATGTCTTTGATAACTGGCACCAGCCATTAAGTTATTTAGCACTCTCTCTATTTCTCCAACAACATGTGATGTCTTTGATAACTGGCACCAGCCATTAAGTTATTTAACACTCTCTCTATTTCTCCAACAACGTGTGATGTCTTTGATAACTGGCACCAGCCATTAAGTTATTTAGCACTCTCTCTATTTCTTCAACAACATGTAATGTCTTTGATAACTGGCACCAGCCATTAAGTTATTTAGCACTCTCTCTATTTCTTCAACAACATGTGATGTCTTTGATAACTGGCACCAGCCATTAAGTTATTTAGCACTCTCTCTATTTCTCCAACATGTAATGTCTTTGATAACTGGCACCAGCCATTAAGTTATTTAACACTCTCTCTATTTCTTCAACAACATGTGATGTCTTTGATAACTGGCACCAGCCATTAAGTTATTTAACACTCTCTCTATTTCTTCAACAACACTCTGGTTTTCTTCAGAAGCTAGTTGAGCTCATCTGTAAACTTCTTAACATTCTCTTTAAGTTTTAGTATGTGTCTATGTAAGTGTATGTGTGCATATGTATATGTGTGTATGTGTGCATATGTATGTGTGTGTATATGTGTGTCTTTCATGATTAGTTGTTGTTATGTGATGTTGGTGATGTTTTTGTTGCTGATGTTGGTGGTGGTGGTGTTGTTATTGTAGTTGATGGTAGCGGTGGTGGTATTGGTGTTGGTGGTGGAATTTGTTGTTGTTGGTGATGGTGTTGTTGGTGGTGCTATTGGTGATGGTGGTGGTGTTTGTTGGTTGTTGTTGGAAATGGTGTTAATGTTGTTGTTGCTGTTGCTATTGGTGTTGTTGTTAATGTTGTTGTAGTTCATGGTGGTGGTGCTGGTAACGTTGGTGGTGATGGTGTTGATGGTGTTGGTAGTGGTGTTGGTGGTAGTGTTGGTGGTGATGTTGGTAGTGATGTTGGTGTTGTTATTGGTAGTGGTAGTGGTTCTGCTGTTGTTATTGGTAGTGGTGGTTCTGCTGCTGTTGTTGTTGGTGGTAGTGGTGGTTCTGCTGCTGTTGTTGGTGGTGGTTCTGTTGCTGTTGTTGTTGGGGCTTTCCTGCATGTCTTGTTCTGGCTTATGTTTATTCTAATGTCACTAATAACTAACTTGTGCTGGGCCTTAGTTATTATAACAGTCCATTTGTCTCGTTGTCTACTAAGTAAGTAATCAATTTGGTGTGTTCACCAGATTGATATGAAATCAGGTGGTTGGCTGGTTTCCTGAAATTTGTGTTGCAGATGGTTAGTCTCAGCTCCTCTTCATTCCTTGAACCCTAACCATAGCCACCATGAACTCCGCTGGATCCATCTTGATACTGTCCCACATGTCCATTAAAATCACCTGCCAGGATAATGAGGTTTCTTTCATCAATACCTGAAGTTGTCTGTAAAGGTTCCTCATAGAACCTGTCCTTTTGTTCTTTACCCAGTCCTGCCTGTAGAGCACAGGTAGATGTGATTATCACCAGTCTATTTCTTAGAGCAAGTCTAAACTTGATGATTCTGTCATTTACTCTAACTACCTCTATCACCTTATCTATCCATTTCTCAGCTAGTAAGATACCTACACCTCTACCTCATTGTCATTTCCTATCCAGTAGAATTTAAGTTGCTTGCCCATAATTAATCTTACTGAGACACCCCTCCTTCTCACTTCTTGCACACAGTATACATCTACTTCTCTCTAATAGTTCCACAATTTCACCAGATCTGCCCTTCAGGCTACCAACATTGAGAGTGGCAGTCCTGAGATTTGAACCTTGATAGTTGTTACTGCCTTAGTTAGAAGTTCTATGTACCTGAAAAATAAGTGGTTGTGTGATTGCTTGATGACGGTTGAGGGGCTCTCACACATGGCTACTCTAGCCACCCCACTACCGTGTGCAGCACTAACAGGACTAATGTTAGCCCTGTGTTTGCAACTAGTGGAAATCATATTGGGCATGCTTTTCGTAATTTTGACTGAGTTTTACTGGCTGGATGCCTTTCCTATCACCAACCACTTTACAGTGTCTACTCTCCTAGATGGGTGGCCTTCACTACGGCTTACGGAGCCCACATCTGCCCCATACATATATATATTCACACAAATACACACACATATACATATAAATGCACACACACTCATACACACACTTACACACATATGTATATGTCAAGTCACTCCCAAGTGCTACTGGTAACAAGTAACCCAGTACAATTTGTCAGATGTTTGGGTTGTTGGTGACTAAACTGCAACCCCACCAAGCTTGCTTGGTGGGAAGGATGAAGCATATATATATATCAATGATATTAATAAATGGAAACTATCTTTATAAAACCATATTTATTTTATTATATATATTTCAAGCGTACCAAAATTTTGGTATGCTCTCATCAGATAAAATACAAAAGTTGTTTTATAAATATTGACATATCCAAAAAAGAAGAACTTATCGTTTTAAGTTCAGTTTGGATAGTGAAAGAAATTTCAAATCATAGGATGAATATGTTAATTAGGCTAAACGTACAGATGAAAAAGATCGTTATATTTAGACGCTAGGTAAATTTAAATATTTAAGGGAAGAAGAGAGAAAGATTAATATTAATATTAGGGTGTAAGAAAATTTAAGGAATGAGTATAAGAAAAAATTATATTATAGTTAGATATTATATCATTGATATTATACTCCAGAAGAATTCTGTAGAGTGCTTCGAATCTGTTATAAATAAATTTGTTGAATAACCAACAAATTAAATATCTCTTTGCTTATATATATATATATATATATTTATACAGTAGTCATGAAAAAGTGCCTAATCCACACTGTGAAGTGATCATGTAGGTGTCTCGATAAAAAAGCATCCAATCCACACTGTAAATGTGGCTGGTGTTAGGAAGAGTATCTAGCTGTAGAAACCAAGGTAGAAACAGTTCTGTATAAGTAATACATGGTCATCTAATTTGACTTGTCTCACAATGGGACAACTCATCTAACCCATGCTAGCATGGAAAAGTGAATGTTAAACATGTGATGCTTATGAAGGATGACAGCTGCATAAAAAGGTGCAGAGTGCTCAAAGTCGATGGAAGCCTTGGAGTTGGGAAACCCAGAAAGACTTAGGATGAAATGATAAAAGCCGACCTTGCCCAATTGCACCTCTCAAAGGTGATGACACAGGACCGAGATCTCTGGCATTATGCAGTAATACAGAAGACCTGACTTCCCATGGGCACAGGCCACAGCTGAAACATATATACAGAATGTACCACCCCATCCCACCCTCCTATACATCTGTCATGTGGACAGTTCCGAAACACTGTAAAGTGGTTGTGATGATGACACAGTAAAAAGCACTGTAAAGTGGTCATGGAGGTGTCACGACAAAAAGGACCCAGTACTCACTGTAAAATGGTCATGGAGGTATCACAACAAAAGACACCCAGTACTCTCTGTAAATGAGGTTGGTGTTAGGAAGGGCATTTAGCTGTAGAAACCAAGCCAAAATCAGTTCTGTATGAGCAAGACATAGTCACCTGACCTAACATTGCCCACAACAGGACAACTCGTCTAACCCATGCCAGCATCGATAAATGGACATAAAATAATGATGATGATGATACTCACACATTTGTACATCGATTTTTATGTGGCAGATGTATGTACAGGGATTTAATAATATAACTAACCTTCTCATTATTACATAATACTATGGTGGAAGTTTTTTTATGTAAATATAAGCACTATAAAATAAACAGTTTTCTAACATAGAACCAGGAATTGTATTAACCCTTCCAATAATATATTTCTAATAAAAGACATCCCTTATGGTTTTGAAATAATTTTGAAAATAAAATTAAGGATTTGAAGGGATTAAATGATGTAATTAACTTTCTCATCATCATCATCATCATCATCATACGTCCGTTCTTCCACGCTAGCATGGGTTAGACGGGTTGTCCTGTTGTGGGCAGTGTCTGGTCGGCTGACCATGCCTTGCTCATACAGGAACTGATTTGGCTTGATTTCTACAGCTGGATGCCCTTCCTAACACCAACCTCATTTTCAGTGAGTGCTGGGTGCTTTTTTGTGGCGCCTACACGTCCACTTTACAGTGTGGGCTGGGTGCTTTTTTGCCGTGGCACCTCCACGACCACCTTGTGGTGGGGGGTGTGGGGACATATTGTCTATATGCTTCAGCTTGTACCCATGGGAGGTCGGGTACTCTGTACTCTGTACTCAATATTCTTTAAATCTGATATTCCAAATGAAAGTACCTCAGATGTTCAAATAATTTAGAAAATAGTCAAGAATTTAAAGGGATTTAGTAATATGACTAACTTTCTCATTATTAATAAAGGGTGGTG
Organism: Eledone cirrhosa; assembly: GCA_964016885.1. Taxonomy (NCBI): domain Eukaryota; kingdom Metazoa; phylum Mollusca; class Cephalopoda; order Octopoda; family Eledonidae; genus Eledone; species Eledone cirrhosa. Next base: position 260,274,246 of record OZ024740.1, on the reverse strand, counting down.
GATTGGCAGAATCGTTAGAGCTCTGGATAAAATACTTTGTAGTGATTAGTCCTGGTTTCTGAGCTCAAATTCTGCCAAGGTTAACTTTGCCTTTCATCCTTCCGAGGTTAATAAAATAATGCACCAGTAATGCACTGGGGTTGATTTAATCAACTTTCCTCTCCCCAAAATTTGTTGACCTTGTGTCCAAATCATAAATCATCATTATTATTATTAGGGCAGTGAATAGGCAGTATTGGTAAAGCGGCAGACATGATGCTTTGTGGCATATAGTTATGTCCCTCTTTACATTCTGATTTCAAATCCTACCAAGCTTAGCTTTGCCTTGCATCCTTACAAGGTCAATAAAATAAAGCACCCATAATGCACTGGGGTTGATATAATTGACTTTCCTCTCCTGCAAAATTGTTGGAAGCATAGTTACGTCCCTTTACGATCTGAGTTCAAATCCCGCCGAGGTTGACTTTGCCTTTCATCCTTACGGGGTCGATAAAATAAAGTACCAGTAATGCACTGGGTAATTGCTGGCCTTTGCCTAAAGTAGAAACAATTATTAATAAAGGAAAATTTTGTATGAGACAGAGACATAGAGATAGCTGGTAGTAAGAGTACCAGTGAGATAATCGTGTTTCCAATCCTAAGAAGTTACCAACACTAATGCCCTTACTACTAACACTTTATATACATCTGTCACACGGGTAGTCAAACTTTCCTGTTAGCCGACCTGCTATCCTACCACACCTCTTGTGTACTTAATCATTCCTATCTACTACCACCCTCCACCTGCCAAGGGTAAAGAGGTCTCTTCAGTTGAGTTATTGATCAATAACCTCTTTGTAAAGGGTATCCAGCTCTGGAAATCATTCTAAAAATGGGTAAAACAACTCTTCAGTTATGTCAAGAGCACAATGACAGCCTCTCTAATGTTAATGATGCAATAAATACACCCAGTACATTCTGTAAAGCAGTTGGTGATAGGAAGAGCATCCAGCTTTAGAAAACTTGCCAAACAAAGAGTCAAGAAAATTTTGCAGCTGTGCCAAAAGTATGACAACCTCCCAAGTACTGATACCATAATAGAACACACCCGGTGCACCCTGTAGAATGTGGAAATGTATGTAAGCATGATGCTGGGCCTCTGTAGCAAGAAAACAGATGATGAAAAATTTTGTTGATGATGATGGGCTTGTGCCTAAATCAGAACCCGTTATTGCTACCATGCAAAATTTTTAACAACTTCCTTTATTAATTTTTGTTTTAAAGTTTCAATATATAATTTCATCACTTCCAGATTTTTACACTTCCTTCCAGCAATTCCTTATCATCATCATCATCATCATCGTTTAACATCCATCTTCCACGTTAGCATGGGTTAGATGGTTTTGTTCTATTTGATGCGGGAATGGTCGGGAGACCATGTCTCGCTCATACGGAAGTGACTCTGGTAGGTTTTCTACGGCTAGATGCCCTTCCTAACACCAACCACATTGACAGTGTGGACTGGGAGCCTTTTTACCGTGTCTCCTACATGACCACCTTACAGTGTGGACTGGGTGCTTTTTGTGGTGTCACCGAAACACTGGATGGAAATGGGAGGATGGGGTAGGGTGTGTGGGGTGGGGTGTATATTGGGTTAAGAGGTGCCTACTCACTGTAGGTTTGTATGCAAGGCCAGGCGGGTCTTCTGTACAACTGCATGGCGCCAAAGATCTCGATCCAATGACATTGTCTTAGAGAGGTGTAAGTGAGCAAGGTCAGTTTTTATCACCTCATCCCAGGTTTTTCTTGGTCTACCCACTCTGTAGCTTCCATCAATTTTCATTGCTCTGCACTTTTTTATACAGCTGTTGTCCTTCATACGCATCACATGGCCATACTAACACAATCTCCTCTCTAGAACACATCATTTGATACCTCTTATGCTTAGTCTCTCTCTCAATTCGTTTATGCTTCACCGTTCACGCACATTACTATTACTCATCCATCGGAGCATGCAAGCTTCATTTCTTTCTAATCTATGCAAGTCTTCAGCACACAACGTCCAGGTCTCACTACCATGTAATATCATGTAGCATCATACAATCTGCCTTTCACTTTTAGAGAAAAACCTCTTGTGGCCAACAGCGGTATTAACTCTCTGAACTTTTTCCATCCTGCTCTAACTCGGCTACTACACTTTCAGAGCACCCTCCTCCACTGCTGATTTTATCACCCAGGTAACGCAAAGTGTCTACTATTTCTATAATCCACCTGGGCAGTTGAAGGAGATAGCATCCAGTGGGTCCTTGCTACTTACTGCACCTGAGCATCGGCCACATGCAAAATCTACATTCTTAGATAGCTTACCTGTGATCCCACTATATCTTTTATGTACCCATAGATTGCATTTGGGGCATAGAATGGAATTTCTCCCTACTCCTTTCTTACACACGGAGCATGGCCATTTCCCAGAGGGCACCTGTGCCCTATTCTCCTTTCTACATACTAGAACTTTAGTCTTAGACAAGTTAACTCTAAGGCCTTTTGATTCTAAGCCATGCTTCCATGTTTGGAACTTCTTCTCTAGTTCAGCCATGGATTCAGCTATGAGAGTTAGATCATCTGCATATAGAAGTTCTCATGGGCAGCCAGTCTTAAACTCTTCTGTAGTCTTAAGCTCTGGTGAACCCCTACTATTATGCTAAATTCTTCACTATATTCATTGTTAATTCTAACCTTGCTGACTGTTCCTCTATACATGGCTTGTATAGCTCTCACAAGCCATTCATATATACATACATATATCATCATCATCATTGATAGCTTCTGCTATCTGGATGACCAAATAGGCAGTGGAGGCGCTTGGGCAGAAAACACAGTTGCCAGTGCAAGAACAGGATAGAAAAAGTTCAGGGAGCTGCTGCCACTGCCAACTACAAAAGTTCTCCCACTAAGCTCTATGATGCTTATGTGCACTCAGCAATGCTACATGATAGCAAAACATGGGCTCTGCATGCCAAGGACCTACAGAGATTGGAAAGAAACAAAGCCTACATGATCAGATGGATGTGTAACAGAAGTATACACGAACAGCAATGTGTAAATGTATTAAGTGCGAAACTGGGCATAAGAGGGATCAAATGTTGTGTGCAGGAGAGAAGACTGCAGTGGTATGGTCACATGATGTGCATGAAGGATGACAGCTGTTTAAAGAGGTGCAGGGCTTCAAAAGTTGCAGGAGGCACCAAAAGAAAGAGACCCATGAAGATGTGGGATGAAACAATAAAGGCAGACCTGATTCAACTAAATCTCCCAATGGGGATGACATAGGACTGAGTCCTCTGGTGCTACAACGTACGACAAAAGACCCATGTTGACAACTCAATCGAAGACTCAGCTCATAACGGTGCCAACCAGCACAACACTGCAAACACAGATGACGGCAGGCCCATCCAGTAACTTATGAATAAGGCTGACATGGCCAACAGGCCTGTCACTCTTCATAGCGGTACCATCCAGTTCCAGGCTCCCAAACTGCAGTCCGCTGTGAGAAGGGTTTGGTGTGGCCAACTAGCCTTTCCCTCCACATAGTGATGCCATCAAGTTCTACACTGGAAACGTGGTTGCAGGACCCAAACTGTGGCTCTGCTGTGAAAAGGGTTTGGTGTGGCCAACTAGCCATTCCCTCCTCATAGCGGTGTCATGCAGCACTTGAACTGTGGTCCCACTGTGTGAAGGGTTCGGTGCGGCCAACTGGTTTGTCCCTCCTCATAGTGGTGCCATCCAGTTCCGCACTGCAATGTGGTTGTGGCACCTGAACTGTGGTGCCCCTGTGAGAAAACTTCAGCATGGCCAATTGGCCTGTCCCTCCCCATAGTGGAGCCATCCAGTACCAGCTGTAAATATGGTTGCAGTTCCCAAACTATGGTTCTTCTGTGAGAAGGGTCCAGTGAGGCCAACAGGTCTGTCTATCCTTGTTTAGTAGCGCCACTCAGTTCCAGGTTACCTGATTGTGGTTCCGCTGTGAGAAGGGTTTGGTTTGGCCAACTGACCTGTTCCTCCTCATAGCGGTGCCATCCTGTACAAAAATATGGATCCACTGTGAGATATGTCCGGCACAGCCATCTGGCCTGTTCCCCTTAATAATGATGCCATCCAGATCACACTGTAAATGTGGTTAGTGTTAGAAAGGGCATCCAGCTGTAAAATCCCCAGCCAAATTTACAGTCCTGTTGGAGCAAGATATGGTGTGACCAGTTCTGGCCAGACTTGTCCCTTGACATCGACAACCCATCTAACCCATGGAAAAATGGATGCTAAACAGTGATGATGATAAGGAGGACATCATCATCATCATTTAAAATCCATTTTCCACCTATTAATTAGGTTACCAAGAAACAGAAACTATCAACCATTTCTACATATCATACCTGGTATTGAAAAAGGTGTGTATCACTGAGAGACATATATAATATTCTAAAGTTATGTTATGGAGTAAGTTGGCCCCAGATGTGTTGCAAAAGTATAGCAGGGATGAATCCTTCCTCTCTCATATATTATAATTCACTGGTTATCATCATCATCACCATTTAATATGAATTTGTCCATGCTAGCATGGGTTAGACAGGTTGTCCTGTTGTGAGACAAGTCAGATCAGGTGAGCTTGTTGTGCTCATACAGAACTGGTTCTGGCTTGGTTTCTACAACTGGATGCCTTTCCTAATGCCTCCACATTTACAGCGTTGACTTAGCTGCTTTTTATCGTGGAACGAAAATGAGTACTTTACAGTGTGGACTGGGGGTTGGGGTGGGTGAAGTGCGTGTATATACCGTGAGCATTGGGGCAGGGCACTTATCTGATGAAGGGTGGAAATGTAAGGATCTGGGTGAAAGGTGGGGTGTTAGGACGTGGGAGGTGTATGTAAGGGGGGAAGGGAAGTGGTGCTTACATACATATATATATATATACACACATATATATATATATATATACACACACACACATATATATATATATATATATATATGCACCCATGTGAAGCGCCAATCCAGAGAGAGGAAGCACACACACACCCCTGCAAAAATCGACCCTTCCCTACGAGTGTCGACAAATGCCCAAAACTCCGAGCTGGTACCATCAATGTAAGCACGATGAAAGGAAGAGCAGGAGAAATCGTAGAGATGCTAGAGCGAAAGGAAATTGATATATGTTGTGTGCAAGAGACTAGATGGAGAGGAGAGTCTGCTAGAGTCCTTGTAGGAAAAAGTCGGTGCTACAAATTTTTCTGGGTGGGAAATGACGATGGGATGGGTGGTGTAGGTATACTACTAGCTGACAAGTGGGTAGATAAAGTAATCTTAGTGTACAGGGTAAATGCAAGAATCATTAAACTCAGACTAGTCCTGAATAAAACAATTACCACAATAATATCAGCTTACGCACCCCAATCGGGGTTGCCAGACGAACTTAAGGATATATTTTACGAGTCCCTAATGCACACTACTGCTCTAACAAACGACAATGACTTCCTAATCATCGCAGGAGATTTTAACGGACACGTAGGTAAACACTGTGACGGCTTCAATAGAGTCCATGGAGGCCATGGGGTTGGCACAAGAAATGAAGAAGGATTCAGACTTCTAGAATTCTGCGACGCCAATGACATGTCGATATGTAACACAAACTTCAAAAAACCCGACAACCACCTGATCACCTATAGATCAGGGGAGCATTCTAGTCAGATAGATTTTATCCTCATCAGAGGACGTGACAGAAGGACGGTCGTAAACACAAAAGCCTTCCCTAGTGAGGAATGTACATCCCAACATAGCTTAGTTGTCAGCGACCTCACAGTTAGAACTAGACAAACGTGGAAACAGAGGCCAACCTGGAGAAGAAAGATCTGGAAGCTGAAAGACCCCTCAGCCAGTAACAGATTTAAAGATATTTTACTCAACGCCTACGACAGTAAAGAAGAACAGATAGAGACATTCAATGTAGAAGAGAACTGGGAGTTCCTAAAAAATAACTTACTAGAGGCGACAGATGAGGTCTGTGGCTGGAGTAAGACCACAAGCAGGAGGAGAGTGACTTGGTGGTGGAACAATAAGGTAGATGAGGCAGTTAAGGCTAAGAGACAGGCATGGAAAGAATGGAAGAATGGGGGGAGCAGGGTACATTACATAGAGACCAAGAGGGAAGCTAGGCGACAAGTATACTTAGCTAGGAGGGAAGCAGAGGATAGAAAATTCAAGCATGTTTTGCAACGTGAAGACCAGAAACAGGAGGTGTTCAAGATTGCGAGGCAGTGTGTCAGAGAGAATTGTGATGTCATTGAAGAGAAGTGTATCCGGAATGATAAAGGTGAGCTTGCCCTCACAAGTGCTGAGAAGAAAGATGCATGGAAGAGTCATTATGATAGATTACTAAATGAGGAGAATGCATGGGAAGAAGAGACCCTACCCCAAGTAGACCCTATAGAGGGGCCAGCAGTACAAGTCAGTAGCAGCGTAGTAAGTAAGGCAATCAAAGATATTGTTAACCAGGTAATACTAGAAGGTGTCATACCAAAAGATTGGTGCAGTAGCATCATTCATTGTCAACTGCTACAAAGGTAAAGGTGATGCACTCGATAGAGGAAACTATAGAGGTATAAAGCTGATGGACCAGGTCATGAAAGTAACAGAAAGGGTTATAGCACAGTTGATTAGGGACCGGGTGAAACTAGATGAGATGCAATTTGGGTTTGTACCAGGAAGAGGCACCACTGATGCCCTCTTCGTTGTGAGGCAGTTACAGGAAAAGTACCTAGCTAAAAGTAAGCCACTCTACCTGGCATTCGTCGATCTCGAGAAAGCCTTTGATAGAGTTCCACGTGCTGTAATCTGGTGGGCTCTTAGAAAACTAGGAGTAGATGAATGGCTTGTGAAAGCTGTACAAGCCATGTATAGGGGAGCAGTCAGCAAAGTTAGGATTAGCAATGAGTATAGCGAGGAATTTAGCGTACAGGTTGGGGTTCACCAGGGCTCTGTTCTTAGCCCTCTCCTGTTCTTCATAGTCCTGCAGGCAATAACAGAGGAGTTTAAGACCGGATGCCCATGGGAACTCCTGTATGCTGATGACCTTGCACTTATAGCTGAATCTATGGTAGAACTAGAGAAGAAATTCCAAACTTGGAAGCAGGGACTAGAAAGAAAGGGTCTCAAAGTCAACATGACAAAGACTAAGGTCCTTGTAAGTAGACGAGAAAACAGAACCCAGATCCCCCTCAGGGAAATGGCCTTGCTCAGTATGTAGGAAAGGTGTAGGTAGGAACTCCATTCTCTGCCCCAAATGCAAACAATGGGTACACAAGAGATGTAGCGGGATCTCAGGAAGCTTAATTAAGAATGTAGGCTTCACATGTAGCAGCTGTACTGGGGCAGCAAGCAGCCACAGGAAACAAGTACCACCAATCTCTGGGAGGGCTCTGTAGAGACAGTAGACAGCTTCTGCTACCTAGGTGACCGAATTAGCAGCGGAGGTGGGTGTTCAGAAAGTACAATAACTAGGGTAAGAACGGGATGGAAGAAGTTCAGGGAACTGCTACCACTGCTAGCTGTAAAAGGCTTCTCCCTCAAAATGAAAGGCAGACTGTATGATGCGTGTATCCGAACAGCAATGTTACATGGTAGTGAGACCTGGGCACTGAAGGTGGAAGACTTACGTAGATTAGAGAGAAACGAAGCCTGCATGCTCCGATGGATGTGTAATAGGAATATACGCGAACGGCAAAGCATAAATGAATTGAGAGAGAGACTGAGCATAAGAGGAATCGAATGCTGTGTGCAGGAGAGGCAGATGCGTTGGTATGGACATGTGATGTGTATGAAGGATGACAGCTGCATAAAAAGGTGCAGAGCACTAGAAGTCGATGGAAACCACGGAGTGGGGAGACCCAAGATGACCTGGGATGAGGTGATAAAAGCCGACCTTACCCAATTACACCTCTCAAAGGCGATGACACACGACCGTGACCTCTGGCGTCACGCAGTAATACAGAGTACCCGACCTCCCATGGGTACAAGCTGAAGCATATAGACAATATGCCACCACACCCTCCCACTGCAAGGTGGTCGTGGAGGTGCCACGGCAAAAAAACACCCAGCCCACACTGTAAAGTGGACGTGTAGGCGCCACGAAAAAGCACCCAGCACTCACTGTAAATGAGGTTGGTGTTAGGAAGGGCATCCAGCTGTAGAAATCAAGCCAAATTAGTTCCTGTATGAGCAAGGCATGGTCAGCCGATCAGACACTGCCAACAACAGGACAACCCGTCTAACCCATGCTAGCGTGGAAGAACGGACGTAAAACGGTGATGATGATGATGATATATATATATATATATATATATATATGTTGGATGTGCAGTGTAAATGTGCGTGAACGACCCAGCATAAATGTGTTGAGAGAGAAACTGTGTCTGAGAGGGATAGAATGTAGTGTACGGGAGAGAAGACTGAGGTGGTATGGACATGTGATGCGCATGGAGGATGACCGATGGGTGAAGAAGTGCCAGGAAATGCCAGTTGAAGGAAGACGTGGTAGAGGTAGACCACGAAAAACATGGGCAGAGGTGGTGAGAACAGACCTCAGATCTTTGAAGCTCACGGTGGAGATTACGAAGGACTGTGATGAGTGGAGAGATGCTGTGCTAAATAAGACCCATCCCACCCTTGCAAGCAGGGAAAAGCGGACGTAAAATGATGATGATGATGATGATATATGTATATATATATATATATATATATATGTGTATATATATAGATATATATATGTATGTGTGTATGAATTTATATATGTATGGGTGTATGTATATGTATCTGTGTGTGTGTGTGTGTGAATATATATATATACATTGTTAACATTTTCTATTTTACACCATTTCTGTTATCGTTTTATTTCAAAAATTCCTCATATTTGCCATAATTGATATAGTTTAAATAATTAGTGATGTCAATCATGATAATTATACCGTTTACATTCTTAGATTCTATATGACAGCATATAGCTTAAAGGTTAGGGTGTTAGGCAACCCTTAAGTTTCATTTATGGTGGTGGCATGGGGAAATATAAAGCAGTGAATTGGCAGAGTCATTAGAATGATTTTAAAAGTGTACCAGTCTAGTACTGGGTTTATTCTTCCTATATATCTCTTTCTCGCTTCCACTCTTTCAATTTCTATCCTCCTCTGGAAGAAATATGTTATACTCAGGCCTGAAGATGGATGGGCCCCACCAAGCTTGAAATACTCAAGAAACGCTGTATGAGTATGTCAATACAGTGCCCCTACAATTCCCTCAAGAGTTACAGGAACATACCATATTATACCACAGGGAATATAGTTACTTAAGTATAAAAATAAGTTATCACATAAAGTGCTGGGATTGATATTGTCAACTAAAATATGCTTAAGTTGGCACCCTAAAATGGCCACAATCCACTTAAAGGTTTATAGATGAATTTTTCATGAGGAAGGCACTTCATTTCACATTGCTCTAGTTCCCTCTACTGACAATATGTACCCACAGCAGCTGGCAAGGGACTGGTGTTCAGCCCATTGGTATGGGGGTGAAAGTCGTGTACTCTCAGTCACTTAGTTTACATATCTTTCATAATCTATATTTATTCTTTGAAGTTCGAATGTTTCATATGGAAGCTCCATGTGTCAGTAATCAATATAAACTATAGGGTTTCTCTTATGAAAACCACTAATTTATCAAAACACAAATTTCTCAGTTTGTATGATTGTTCATATATTTGGTAATACTAGTATATATTTCATACCAATCCTGGACACCAAAAATTAAATATGTTCATCATTATTGCTGTCATTATTGATGACACAGGGCGATGGATTGGCAGTATTGGTAGAGGGTCGGACGCCATGCTTTGCAGCATAGGGTTACGGCCTTTTATGATCTGAGTTCAAATTCCGCCGAGATTAACTTTGCCTTTCATCCTTACGGGGTCGATAAAATAAAGTACCAGTCACGCACTGGAGTCGATTTAATCGACTTTCCCCTCCCCCAAAAAATTGCTGGCCTTGTGCCTATATAAGAAATCATTATTGATGACACAGGATCAATAACAAAAAATTAATTTTAAGAAATAATTCCATAAGTTCAATGTCTTTCATTGAGATTTATTGTTTAAATTTCCAAAGTTCCAATTTTAGTACTTGCTTTCCTATTATTCATTCCTTAATACAGTAAACAGGAAGTTGAAATTCCAGTTGAAATTTAGGTGCAGCAAACACTGATGATGTTGACCACAATGTCAATGTCTTAACAATACCAAACAGTGTCATGTGATGTTGGATATCATCATCATCATCAACATCATCATCTCCATTTTATATCTGTTTTCTAGGCTGGTGTGGGTTGGATGAGTTGATATGTTTTGAGATTATCACAAGTCAAATGACCCTGTCCTGCATTTTGGCATAGTTTCTATGGTTTCTATGGCTGAATGACCTTTCTAAATCCAACCACTCTACAGCATTACCACATTACAAAGTGGACTCAATGTACTTTATTATGGTACCACCATTTGGTGTTAGCACGACTACTATATATATAACTCCTTTCGTCCATAAATGTTAATACAACTGTGAAAAGTAAATAGCACGTACATATTATTTCTATTTTCATTCTTCTAAAGGGTATATATGTGTCTCTATGTGTGTATATATATATGTGTGTGTGTGGGTATAGATATATGTGTGTGCATGCATGTGTGTGTATATATATATATATAATGAAGGAAATGTGTTAAGGAACCAGGTGGACCATAATGCCCCAGAGTACTCGATACTTTGGGTAGAAAAAGGTTCAGGACTACGACGGCTATTTCTGGACTGTCCAGAAATAGCCGTCGAAACAGCTTGAGTTCTGCCATCAGGGTCCAGAACCTTTTCCTATATATATATATATATATATATATATATATACATATATATTATAATTGAATATATGAGAGGGATTAACACAGATATAAGTATACATGTGTTCCAATTGCAACTGACTAAGTTAGCTAGGTTGAAAAATACTAATTTAAAACAATATGGTTTGCCTGACTCAATTTAAAGTAATAAATCAATAAAAATAACAAACCTATATCGGGCAAAATAACAAACCTATATCAGGCTATTTGCCCGATATAAGTTTGTTATTTTTATTGATTTATTACGTTAAATCGAGTCAGGCAAACCATATTGTTTTAAATTAGTATTTTTCAACCTAGCTAGCTTGGTCAGTTGCAATTGGAACACGTGTATACTTATATCTGTTCGTCCCTCTCATATATTCAATTATATTACACGGCTCGGAAAGATTCCCTTCTTTGAGTTATTTAATTGTAAAAGACTATTTTGAGTTTCTAACTCAATCTATAATATATATAATAGTAATAATAATAAATGTGAAGACTAAAATCCAAAGAGGGCTCAATAAGGATAAAGATATATATATATATACGTTATTCCGGGTTGAATCGGAGGTAACCACAGTAAGTAAGGTACTCAATACATTGCAGAGTATAAAAGTTTTAATATAGATGAGATTCTACAGAACTAGAACTGTTTCATTCTTTAGAAATCATCACAAAATATATATATATATATATATATATTTCGTTTCTGAATTTGTTTAGCAAGATTCTTTATCTGAAATCGTGTGTTGAAACCGATATTGTTATACTTTGAGAGGGTCATGTTGTCAATAAGAAACACACGCACCAGTTGCTTTCACTTCAATTTATTATAACAAATTTATAATAAATTTATAAATTTATAAATTTCTGGTTGGTTGGTTGGTTGGTTCCACAACCAGATAGTTGTTTATATATTGTCATAGTTCTTTCGTCACACACTCTGTGGCACAGAAACAAAGAAAGGAATCCCCAGTCACTGAAGAGGTCACAGAGTGTGTGACGAAAGAACTATGACACTATATAAACAACTATCTGGTTGTGGAACCAACCAACCAACCAGAAATTTATAAATTTATAAATTTATTATAAATTTATTATAATAAATTGAAGTGAAAGCAACTGGTGCGTGTGTTTCTTATTGGCAACATGACCCTCCCAAAGTATAACAATATATATATATAACGAAGGAAGTGTGGTAAGGAACCAGATGGACCATAACGCACCAGAGTACTCAATACTTAGGGTAGCAGAGTGGGTAATATGAAAATGATTAACTCCGACAGCAGAGCTCAAGCCGTTTCGACGGCTATTTCTGGAAATAGCTGTCGAAACGGCTTGAGCTCTGCTGTTGGGGTTAAACATTTTCCTATATATATATATATATATATATATATATAAGATAAAAGAGGAAACACAGGTAAGCATTAAAAAAAAAGGATTTTATCCAGGTATTTACGACCGTTTCATTGGTAAGTGCAACCTTATATTGCTATACTGCAAATAGCAGCCACTCAATAATAATTGTTGTACACGTCCAAATTTTCAAAATAGTGTATGATTTTCAATATTTTGAAAATTTGGACGTGTACAACAATTATTATTGAGTGGCTGTTATTTGCAGTATAGCAATATAAGGTTGCACTTACCAATGAAACGGTCGTAAATACCTGGATAAAATCCTTTTTTTTAATGCTTACCTGTGTTTTCTCTTTTATCCTTTACACTCCAAGATTGAACGTGATTCTTACAAACTTGTGGAGTTACCCCTAACCGTACATTGAAACCGTCCATGAAACTGGCTGTCTTAACCATGAACTGGATTACAATAAGCAATTTTCTGCTTCCCTAACTATATATATATATATGTATATAAAACAGAACCCAGATCCCCTCAGGGAAATGGCCTTGCTCAGTATGTAGGAAAGGTGTAGGTAGGAACTCCATCCTCTGCCCCAAATGCAAACAATGGGTACACAAGAAATGTAGTGGCATCTCAGGAAGCTTAACTAAGAATGTAGGCTTCACATCTAGTAGCTGCGCTGGGACAGCAAGCAGCAAACAGCCACAGGAAACGAGCACCACCAAACTGTGGGTGGGCTCTGTAGAAACAGTAGACAGCTTCTGCTACCTAGGTGACCGAATTAGCAGTGGAGGTGGGCGTTCGGAAAATACAATAACTAGGGTAAGAACAGGATGGAAGAAGTTCAGGGAGCTACTGCCACTGGTAGCTGCAAAAGGCTTTTCCCTCAAAATGAAAGGCAGACTGTATGATGCTTGTATACAAACATCAATGTTACATGGTAGTGAGACCTGGGCGCTGTCTGTAGAAGACTTGCATAGATTAGAAAGAAAGAAAGCTTGCATGCTCTGATGGATGTGTTATAGTAATATACGCGAACGGCAAAGCATAAACGAGTTGAGAGAGAGACTGAGCATAAAAGGAATCAAATGCTGTGTGCAGGAGAGGAGGTTGCGTTGGTATGGACATGTGATGTGTATGAAGGATGACAGCTGCATAAAAAGGTGCAGAGCACTAGAAGTCGATGGAAGTCACGGAGTGGGGAGACCCAGGAAGACCTGGGATGAGGTGATAAAAGCCGACCTTACCCAATTGCACCTCTCAAGGGCCATGACACACGACCGTGACCTCTGGCGTCACTCAGCAATACAGAAGACCCGACTTCCCACTGGTACAAACCGAAGCTGAAGCATATAGACTATATGCCTCCTCCCTCCTCCCATTGCAAAGTGTTCGTGGAGGTGCCACGGCAAAAAAGCACCCAGCCCACACTGTAATGTGGACATGTAGGCGCCACGGCAAAAAAGCACCCAGTCCACACTGTAGAGTGGTCGTGTAGGCGCCACGGAAAAAAAGCTCCCAGCACTCACTGTAAATGAGGTTGGTGTTAGGAAGGGCATCCAGCTGTAGAAATCAAACCAGAATCAGTACCCAACCGACTGTTTTCAAACTTTACACATGTAATACTTATGTTTCAGGGAGTGTTCTGAGCAAAGAAAATTTCAAATTTTCAATGCCCTAGAGACCGCATTAGGCGATTTAGCGATCTCTCTCTATAATTCTTAGTCTTTCTCTTTTTAGATAGATACATACATATAAGGTCGCGCCCTTATAATATCTGTCTGTATGTCTGGCTGTCTGCATTACGTCACTTCCCACAATTCCATCTGCGTCCAGAACGCGCCCTTATATCTGTCTGTATGTCTGGCTGTCTACTGCCTCTGGTTATTCTGCCACCCTTGCTCAAGACAAATCTCACACTCATTCCCCAAACAGTTGGTAAGTGCACACAACTTCTGCCTCACGTTTTAAGCCACAGAATTGCTTACTTACATACCATGCTTTCGGGCGACTTCAGGCAGACCCTCCTTGTAATTCCCAAAGGTACACGAGCTGACTAGGCCCAAGCATGTCTGAAGTCATCAGGAAACTGACTCTTACAACCAACATGAGGGCTCAATTGCACGGTGACCAAACGTCCGCTGACTTTGCACGGGACATTCTGAAGCTTGACGACGGCAACATGCCTCTTGACGCTGAAGGCGAACTGGAAGTGTGGCCATTTGCGACTTCTGTTAATTCTGCGGCAGAGCTCAAAGACAAAGTGTTTCCAGATTTGCAACACCATTTCCAGGACCACGCATGGTTGTGCAAAAGAGTAGTGCTTGCTCCAAAAAACGCCAGTGTTAACAATTCCAACGGCCTGCTACTGGATTCCCTTCCTGGTGCTCTTCGCAACTACAAGTCTGTTGACATGATGCCCGGTCCAAATGAAGTGGTGAACTTTCCACCAGAATTTCCAAACTCTTACAGGCTCTGGGACTACCACACCACATGCTACGCCTTAAAGTAGGGACTCCTGTTATGTTGCTGCGGAATGAATTTGGAGCCACTGAGGCTGCGCAACGGAACACACCATGTTATCGAGGCAACAATCCTCTCTGGGTGCGGAAAAGGCGACGATGTCTTCATTCAGAGAATTCCTCTTACTCCCTCGGGAGCCAAAATTCCGTTTACCTTCAGAAGACTGCAATTCCCGCTTCGGGTCAGTTTTTCTATATCCATTAACAAGTCCCAGGGTCAGACTCTTTCTGTGGCCGGACTTCTACTGGAGGAGCTCTGTTTCTCCCACGGACAATTGTACGTTGGGTGCACTAGAGTTGGCAGCAGGGAGAGGCTTTTTGCATTTGCACGACGAGGGAAAACAAGGAACATTGTTTACAACGAGGTGTTATAAATGCAACAGCGACAAGGTAGGTTCATTATTGCCCTTTCTTAAACCAATCTAGTCACAATTCGTACTGGCTACTAACTGATGTTAAGGGATTGTTCTCAAAATAAATACTTTCAAAATCTCATAGATTCGATATTATGTGAGATAATTATGCGGGGTAAAGCCTTTACCAGGAAAATATAATAGTATATATAGAGTAATGTGAATGCTAAAGGATTAAGGTGAACCCTTCAGCTAAGAACCTTCCCCTTGACAATTGGTGCGACAATGTAAGGTTGTTAAGCGGATCGTTGTTCGTTGGGTGCTCTAGAGTTGGCAGCTAGGAGAGTCTTTTTGCATTTGCACAAGGACAAGGTAGGTTCATTATCAACATTTCTTAAGGCAATCTGGTTGCCATTCATACGGCCTATTACCTGAAATACATTTTCCCTCGGATTCAGGTGACAACCTTCAGAGATGGACCTTCCGCTTCGCACTCGGCGCGTCAATGTATGGCTGTTAAACGGACCGTGAACGCATTCTGATTCATTCTAAAGGCTTCCAGTGGAAGCAACCGTAACACCCTCCTTCAAATGTCAGAGAACGCAGTCAAAGTTACTGTTAAGGGCTACAAGTGAACGCTCACATGGCCCTTTTTATGGCCACCACTTGAAATTGTTGATGGTTACCCCTCCTTACTAGGGTGGCAGTGAATGGCTTACACGGCCCTTTTAAGGGCCCTTGAAATAGCTGATGGCGACCCTTTCATTTAGGGCTGCCAGTGAACGTGCACACCCCTCGGGCCCATTTTATTGCACCATTCTGGGAAAGGCCGACAAGATGAAGAGAGCCACTAATTCCTACATTGACGACATCCGAGTGGACGAGTCTGTAGTGTCAGCGGCGGAGGTCACGAGCTATTTATAGGGGTATGGACTGGCTGCAAAGCCATCAGAAGCGTTGGAGGGAGGAGCCGCGCTGGGACTTAGGCTACGGCGAGACAGGATGGGCGTGTTAGTATTCCAGAGGGGAAATGAAGTTCTCGAACTGGGCCCAAGTATGAGTAGGCGGGAGCTTTTCTCGGCGTGTGGAAAATTGGTGGGTCACTACCCGATTGCTGGGTGGCTCCGGACGGTATGCAGCTATGTCAAGAGACGAGCGGGCGGGGTGACTTGGAGTGACAGAGTGGGAGAGAGGACGGTGGCCATGATGCAGGAGATCATGGAGAGGGTGAAGGCCGACGACCCAGTGCGGGGACGCTGGTATGTTCCCAAATCGCAGAGCGGGACCGTATGGTGCGATGCCAGCAGCATAGCGCTGGGTGTCACGTTGGAGATAGGTGTTGAGATCGAGGATGCAGCCTGGCTTAGGAAGAAGGACGATTGCAACCACATCAATGTGGCTGAACTGGGCGCGGTGTTGAGAGGGGTGAACCTCGCCCTGAGGTGGGGACTGCGCACCATCGAGATTCGCACTGACTCGGCTACTGTACTCGGATGGGTGAGATCAGTGCTCACCAGTGAGAAGAGAGTGCGAACGAGAGGGGCGGCGGAGATGCTGATAAATCACCGCTTGGGGACTTTAGGAGAGCTGGCCACCGAGTTCGACCTGAGGTTGTGCGTAGTTTTTGTGCCCTCAGAGAAAAATAGGGCGGACGTTTTAACCAGGGTGAAGAAAGCCTAGATGGAAGCGCCAGAGGATGTAGTATTGGCTGACCGAGTCGGATCTGAAAGGGTTGCATGACATGCACCACATGGGAGTGGATAGGACTCTGTTCCTAGCCAGGAGAATCGACTCGGACGTTAGCAGACACAGTGTTCAAATAGTGATTAGAGGCTGTGTCCGATGTCAGTCCATTGATCCCGCCCCGGGTGTGCATCGCTACTGGAAGCGATTGGCGGTGGATGTAACACACTACCGACAAGGAACATACCTCTCAATGGTCGACTGTGGACCGGGATGGATGGCGATATGGTGGGAGGTGAAGACTGGAACGTCCGAGGAAATCACACGGACGTTGAGAGAGGTGTTCTTGGAGCGGGGCCCTGTGGGCGAACTACTGATGGACAACAGCGCAGCGTTCCGCTCGGGGGTGCTGAGGGAGATGCTCGATGGATGGAAGGTGGACCGTTTCTTCAGAGCAGTGTACATGCTGAGCGGAAATGGAATCATGGAGCGACACCACCGGACGATCAAAGCAATGGCGGAGCGGGGCCACATCTCACCAATAGAGGCAGTGTTCTGGTACAACATGTCTCCTCGGGTTGGACAGGTTGAGGAATCGGTGCCACACAGAGCAGTATTCAGATACGAGTGGCGGCACCCGTGCACGCCACCACAACGGCCAGTGGAGAGAGAGAATGCATTCGTGCAGGTGGGCGAAGAAGTCTGGGTTAAGCCCCCAGATGCACGTTACACATCTTAATGGGGAAGGGGAACGGTGACGGCCATAAATTCCCAGAACAATGTGTCCGTGGACGGAATACCACGTCATGTCCTGGATGTCCGTAGAATTACTGTGTCAACGGACTCCGAGGAAGAGGAAACCCAAAGTGCCGCCCCAACACTGCGGAGATCGCAAAGAAGTCGCAAACCACCAACCTGGACAGCAGACTTTCATATGCAGCAGGAGGGGGAAATTGATCCTTGAGATCAGGGGGGGGGTATGGTGTGGTGTGCGGTGGCCGGAGGCTGGGGAGTGTTCAACCGGAAGAGTGCTTGACCGGAAGGGTGCTTGTCCGGAAGGGTGCTCGACCGGAAGGGCCAGCAGATCTGCCTCTCTCTAGGGTGGTCAGCGCAGGTGGTGGACGTCAGTGTTGCAGCTCCTGGTTAACGAGTTGGATTGTACGCACGTGGGAGAGGAGAAACCAGCCATTGGATTACCGGTGCCAGCAATGAGCGGTAATTGAAGTAGCTTTTTCTAACCACATAACCCATGCTAGCGTGGAAGATAGGCATTAAATGATGATGATATTCTGTTTATAAATGTTTATAAACATCCATGACCCGTAGTAAACAGCTGACGAAGGGAAACTGTCCATCTCTTGTTTGTGTCGCCTTACCTTCTAACACTCGTTATCAATAACCACACAGCCTTGCCTTCCACAATCCATTTTTTGTATTTACTGCTGTGACCTCCGCGCCATCCTCTCTAACTATCTCGCTCAATTTGTTGTTTCTGGTCGGACTTATATCCCGCCACGCTTTTGGATCAACTCTCTCTCTCTCTCTCTCTCTCTCTATCGATTGGCTTGTTTGTCCCGGTTGCACGTACGTCCTAAACCCTTTTGGATTAACTCCCTTTCCCTTCTCCTCCCTCTCTCTCTCTCTCTATCCCTCTTACGCACCACCTCTGCCTGCTACCCCCTCTCACTTCCGGTTTCTCCATCTTTCTCTCACTCTGCACTAACTTTACTGAGAATAATAGGCATGGATTCACCTGCTCCTCTTTTATTATGGCCCTCGGACTTAAACCCAATGGCTTTGTTTAACTTGATCTATCTTCTCTTCGGTTACTCACTTATATGTGCCATTGTCCTGTGTTCCCCTTCTATCGGTATGTTTACTTCGTTTTTTCCTTTTTTTCTTCTCCCCTTTTTTTCTTTCTTTCTCTCTCTTTGCTATCACTTCTTTCTCTCATGGCTTTTTAATAGATAAAAGGATATGGGCGCGCTATCGATCGATGTTCTGTTTATAATGCGCCGAAACATCCATGACCCATAGTAAACAGCTGACGAAGGGAAACTTTTCATCTCTTGATTGTGTCCCCTTACCTTCTAACACTCATCAGTAACCACACAGCCTCACCTTCCTCAATCCATATATATATACATTAAAACAACAGAATGTATGACTGGAAAATTTACTTAAAATTTTAATTCCGCAAAAGCACTATACATATTTTGATGGCCTAACCCTATCATTCGATTATAATGTACGACTAGATGATTTCATCAGGTGTTATTTGTGGAATTATATAACAGGATTACATTGAACCCAAGCAATAGAAAATAGAGGAACAGACCTATACAAATTGTAAAAATAGTAAAAAATAAATAAATAACAAGAATAGAAGAATACGAGATATAGACATAAAAAGATTTTTAAAATATAATGGTTATAAGGTTACAAGAATAAAGAGAATTATAAGATTTAAAATTGTTTCCAAAATTATAAAGTTTACAAGAACTTATAAACACTGTGTGCTAAATTATGTTAAATAAATTAGTAAAATCAAACAGAAAGAATATAACAGAAGTGCTTATTTTTAATTCTAATGGCCAAGATTCATGAAAATACATTATTGGGTAATAAAGGGGTTGTCAAAGCTATTTCATGCGTATATATTATGTGTGTTTGCATTGAGGACTAAATTTGATGTGGTTTATTTTTGACTAGCATAGCAGTCCAGTATACTGCTGCAAAGTCCAAAGAAAATAGATTACTAGTGACTGAGTATATTCAAATAATTGTTTCTACTTTTTGGCACAAGGCCAGCAATTACCCAGTGCATTACTGGCACTTTATTTTATTGACCCCGTAAAGATGAAAGGCAAAGTTAACCTCGGCGGGATTTGAACTCAGAATGGCAAGGGCCATAACTCTATGAGTATATTCGAATAATGAAGGGAGGGGAAAATTGATTAATTACTCAATTCCAAGCATTCAAGGTATAGAACCAAAGTTAGTTTGAACAGCGCATTATTCAGAAGACCATACATGGAAATGTCATAATGATAAATAGGTAACATATTACATATTCTTAGTTGCCTCCATGATGCTAACAATTGTGGCAGAAGTTACTGATTACATATAATGATACTTAGATAGAAAATGTAAGTGTATAGTTGATTAATCTGTAGCTAATATTGAATAGAGAGATCACTGAATATTACATTATATATGAGGTGTAGTATGCGGTGTAGCATAATATAGACAATCAAATGCTATGAGGTCAGATATGGAGAAGTAAAGAAATAATAAAGTAGTATAATAATATAATAAAATAAAAAATATAGAAAAAAATAATATAAATATAAAAAATAAGGTGTTGGTATAGTTACGACATGAGGTGTTATTGTCATCCTCCTAGTATCATTGGATTGTGTTTACCTCTCAATAGTGTGTAAATATATCTTTTGTCGCATCACCGGTCTGAGAAGCAGATCAATACTGAAGTCGGGTCCATAACTCCTATGGGACACCTTGAGCCAATCCTCTGGGAAACTGGCATAACAGGTCGATACGCAATAAATATTTTTCATATGTAAAGAAAACGTTTTTTCTATTGTATATATATCTCTCTATCTAGGGCGGGTAAAATTCCCGAGATCCATGGACGAGTTCTCTCCAGCGGTCTCTGTCCCTCATTATCGCTGCCATGTCCTGCGTCTCCAACAGACTAGTGTCTGTCCTTAGGGCATCAACATACGTTAACCTTGGTCTTCCTCTTCCAGTGTGTCCATGTAGGGGCTACCACAGGAGCACTGAGTGCAATGTCAACTCTGGATGTCGGTGAGCATGTCCAGCTAACCTCGGTCTCCTCTGTGTCACTTTTGAGCTGACTTTTGGGAGGCTCCCATACAGCTCTGAGTTTTTCATCCTCAGTGTATACTGATTTATATATATATATATATATATATATACATATATATATATATATATACATATATACATATATATATATATATAAATATATATATATATAAAGTAATTCATGTTTGTGTATGTAACATGTGGTGTGCTAAATATCATTAATATATACATATACACCAGGTTCGAACACAAAGGAACCAAACTCCCACTGTCACTGCCTCCGTCTCTCCCACTCTCCCCATCTCTCACTATTATGAGCAAATGGGGGGGGGGGCATGCGGTGGCCCCGGTGTACAGAATAGAGAAGGCGTTTCCCTGGAGGATGATGAGAGAGACGCGCTAGAAGAACCATTCCAGCTTGTAAGGCTCACAACTGTGTGCTGATGGTGGTGAGTAGGGAGGTGGCTCTAGGGCCAAGCACACCAGAAGTCTACACTGCTACAGACTCGACCGCAAACCTGTCAGAGAGCGACCAATATTTGGAGAGTCTACCTTCCCAGGCCCGAAGTGCAGCAGAGCCTGGGTTAGTCACAGACTGCACCAGGTTACCACTGGAGAATGTGTCACTGCATGTGGCATCCCAGATGAGGGGTTTACCATCACAGAACAGGAAGATAGTCATGCTGTCTGGCCTTTTGCTGTCCCCTTGATCCAGCCCCGCCGGCTGGAGCTAGGAGGGGAAGCCTGCAGCATTCAAGCCATGCTTTAATGACCTTGTTGAGAGCAGCATGGCATGACAGGCGACTGGCACTGTAGAGACTGGAAAGCGGATGGAAGCGGAAAGGGTCTACAGTGGATCTTCAGAGACATTTGTGTGGCTCACAGATCCGAAGGCCAAGCCTCAGGGAAACCCCAATTCGTGGGCTATCATTATCCAGCTGTGTGCTAGTCAAAAAGAAAGGTAAGACACTGCTGTAGGGTTTCGAAGCCAAGTAAAACCATGCAAGGTGGTGCTGGTCGAGGTCAGTGAGGAGAGATGTCTGGCTGTAGCATGGAGCACTAGACTAAAAGTTCCATACAAAAAATTTAAAGAGAAAAGGTTAAATAGAATCACATAACCAACAATCTAGAGAGTCTATCAAATCATACTCTGGTCCATGTGGGAGTAGGTAGCTGTATACAATCGGGTCCATAGGCACACACATGTAAGCCAATGAGTAAACTTGTATGAGGTTACTCCATCCACTAATAATGGTTTCTTATATAGTCACAAGACCAGCAATTTTGGGGGAGGGGAAAGTCGATTAAATCAACCCCAGTACATTACTGGTGCTTTATTTTATCAACGATTAAAGTCAAAGTTAACCTTGGCGGATTTGAACTCAGAATGTAAAGGGCCATAACTCTATGCTGCAAAGCATGATGTCCGATGCTCTACCGATGCTGCCAAACCACCACCCGTACTAATAATTGTTTCTACTTTTTGGCACAAGGCCAGCAATTACTCAGTGCATTACTGGTACTTTATTTTATCGACCTCGTAAGGACGAAAGGCAAAGTTAACCTTGGCGGGATTCGAACTGAGAATGGCAAGGGCCATAACTCTATGCGTCAAAACATAGTGTCCGACCCTCTACTGATACTGCCAATCCACAATACCATCTAAATTGTCCTCAAATCTCACCCTACTGTCATTTGATACAAAACTGCCTGAAACCACCTTTGGTTCTATAATAGAAAAGCTAATGGTTTCAAAGTTTTTATTTTGCTTCCAGTAGGCAATTTAAATTTATTATCTTATTTTATTTCATTTCATTTTATTTTTTTTAATACAATTTTGTTTTTATATTCACTTATCTCTGACTATCTTGTTTTTATTTCTCAACTATAAGAAGTACTAGATCCTTCCCTAGTCAGTCATGGCTTACTAGCTCTACACGTACGTTTAAATTGATTAGATGAATAAATAAAATATATCTAATTAAAAATCCTTCAATGATAATTTTATGTAAGAGCCTGTGTAAAGTTACATTCCAAACCCTAACTAAACAATGAGAAAGTTAGTTATATAAATAAACTCTTCCAAATTCTTCATTATTTTCAAAATTATATGAAAATTATATATAGCCTCTTTCATTAGTTATGTGGGAGTGAAAGGGTTATTCCATATATTGTTTTAACTGTCATGGCTGGAATGGTTTTGATAAGGGCTGATTTGGGGCTAAACAATAAGAAAACAACAGCAGCAGTAACATACAGTAGTAAATGGGGGGAGGGTATAGATGATGATGATATGTATATGTATACACACACACTCACACACACACACACACACACATATATATATATATATATATATATATATATATATATATGTGTGTGTGTGTGTGTGTGTGAGTGTACATGTATATATATATATATATATATATACATGTATGTGTATCTCACATGCACACATACACACCCACACACATACATATATACCATATATACATACATACATATATACATACACTCGTGTGTATATATATATATATATATATACTTACACACACAGTAGTTAAACAACAGTTTGCTAACCTGATTTTCAAAAATCAAGATAAATATTTGTCTGTATGCAGCAAACAGCTCAGGGCTGGCAAAGGTCAAATAATTTTGGCTTGAGGTCACCTTGTGTCATATTTCAGACTGGTATTTTTTTTTTGGTGGGGTGGTGGATAACAGTCTATAAATATCTCCTGGTACATGACCTTATAAGGTTTGTCTTACAGTACACATATTGTTGTTG
>OZ024740.1:260230740-260245740 GCA_964016885.1 Eledone cirrhosa | reverse complement strand
AACATACATACATTCATACATACATGCATTCATACATACATACATGCATATATACATATTCACAAATGTACATACATATTTACATACATACATATTTACATACGTACATGCATATACACACACATACATATATATATGCATATGCACATACATACGTGCATACTTTCCTATATGCAACATACCTACATACCGACATGGATAACGTTTCAAGTTTCAAGAACAGGCATCACTTGATCTAAAAATCTTTCAGGTGTGTTGTATGAGCAGCGCTGGCCATAGCCGAAAGAGACTCTTTAGTCTCTTTCAACTATGGCCAGCGCTGCTCATACAACACACCTGAAAGATTTTTAGATCAAGTGATGCATGTTCCTGTTCTTGAAACTTTTTAAGTGAAGAAAGGCCTAGCACTACATATATATATATATATATATATATATATGCATGCAGACATACATATATATATATATATCATCATCATCATTTAATGTCCATTTTCCATGCTAGGATGGGCTGGACGGTTTTGTCCCACTTAAGGCGAGATTGGTCAGGAGACCGTGTCTCGCTTGTACGGAAGTGTCTCTGGCAGATTTTCTACAGCTGGATGCCCTTCCTAACACCAACCACATTTACAGTGTGGACTGGGAGTCTTTTTACCATGTCTCCTACATGACCACTTAACAGTGTGGACTGGGTGCTTTTTGTTGTGTCACCTACATGACCACTTTACAGTGAACAGAAGTGGGAGGATGGAGTCTTCTGTACACCTGCATGGCGCCAAAGATCTCGATCCAGTGTCATTGTCTTAAAGAGGTGCAAGTGAGCAAGGTCAGTTTTTATCACCTCGTCCCAGGTTTTTCTTGGTCTACCCACTCCATAGCTGCCATCAATTTTGATCGCTCTGCACTTTTTTATACAGCTGTTGTCCTTCATACACATCACATGTCCATACTAATGCAATCTCCTCTCCCCCACACATTTGATACCTCTTATGCTTAGTCTCTCTCTCTCAATTCATTTATGCTTTGCTGTTCACGTACATTACTATTACACATCCTTCGGATCATGCAGCTTCGTTTCTTTCTAATTTACGCAAGTCTTCTGCACACAACGCCCAGGTCTCACTACCATGTAATATCACCGTTCATATACAAGCTCATACAATCTGCCTTTCATTTTTAGAGCAACACCCTTTGTGGCCACCAGTATTATTAGCTCTCTGAACTTTTTCCATCCCATTCTAACTCTGGATACTGTACTTACAAAACACCCTCCTCCACTGCTGATTTTATCACCCAGGTAACAGAAAGTGTCTACTATTTTTATAGTTCCATCTGGGCAGTTGAAGGAGATAATATCAAGTGGGCCACATATATGTATCCATAGTTTGCATTTGGGGCATAGAATGAAATTTCTACCTACACACTGAGCATGGCCATTTCCCAGATGGTGCCTGTGCCCTATTCTCCTTTAGTCTTACATATTACATATTAAATTTAAGTGAAAGAAACTCTATTTATGGGAGTGTAAGCCAAACAGACCAAAAAGAATTTTAGTCTTCTATATATCGATCTCCTTACCATGGTTTCATTTGCAATATTTGAATAATCTGCAAACTCATCAGGGGAATTATTCTTCAATTCTAAGAGGTTATATTGATCATGAAATTATACATTATAATGATCAATATAATCTCTTAGACCTGAAGAATAACTCCCCTGATGAGTTTGCAGATTCTTCAAGTATTGGTCTTTTCCAATATGAAGATACATGGCTTAATGGTTAGAGCATTGGGTTTACAATCATGAGATTGTGAGTTTGATTCCCAGATTATGTGATGCTTTGTGCACTTGAGCAAGATACTTTATTTCATGTTGCTCCAGTTTTCTATAGAAATGAGTTGCAATGTCATTGGTTCCAAGTTGTATCTGCCTATCCCTTGGATAACATCAGTAATGTGGAGAGGGGAGACTGGTATGCATGGTTGACTGCTGCTAGACAGGCATATAAACATAACACAGAGTTATATTTTAGGTCTGCAATACCAGGCCCCAGGTTGATAATATCTGCTGGACCCCTTTGTTGTAGAGGGAGGACATGTTTCCAAATAATCTCTTTAGTAGGGACTGTGTACTGGTTTCCCTAGGGATGGTTATCTGGGGTTATGATTTATATAGTAAGGTTAGATGGCAGTAGCTGTAATATTTAAGATACTTGTAGTGGTAGTAGTAGTAATAGTATCAGAAGTAGTAGTGGTGATGGTGGAAGTGGTAATAGTAGTATTATTTGTGGTAATGTTGATGGCTGTAGTGTTAGTAGTGATGGTTGTGGTGGTGTTGGTAGTAGTAACGGGGACACTAGCAGTAATATTGGTTGTAGTAGTGGTGATGGTAGTAGTAGTAGTAGTAGTAGTAGTAGTGGTGGTGGTGGTGGTGGGTGTAGTGGTAGTAGTAGTGATTGTACTATTATATTTAGGCTAACAAGCTGATGCAAACCAATGAAAATTGGGCTAAATACCTTAGTGTTCAGTTTCACTTTATCTATACGTTGAATAAGTTAAATATATGTTATTTCTATGAACTTGATAACAAAATATACCAGTCATATACTGAGGATAAATTCAAGTCCTATCATCTGGAGGATGATAGGACTGGGGCTCCTATTATTAAAACACCTAAGAAACTTCCTATGAGATGCTATAACAAGACCAGCTAACCCACATAGCTATGAGCTGTAACAACAGCAAAACACACATACGATACAACTGAGGCCCTATCATTAAAACACATAAGAAACCTCCTATGAGATGCAACTTTGTAGAAGGCCAGCTAAACTACATAGATGTGAGCTGTAGCAACAATTCACACCGCATACACACATGATATGACCCCTATCATGGAAACACCTAAGAAACCTCCTTTGAGATCAGCTAAACCAACATAGGTGTGAGCTGTTAACAAAACAAAACACCCACACAATACAACTGTGGTCCCTATCACAAAAACACCTAAAAAACCTCCTGCAATACCGTACGAGGTTACTAAACTACATAGGTGTGATCTGTAACAACTCCTCTGGCGAGGTTATTCAAATGATTACATAAATTTGGAAGTAAATTGGCAGAGTCATTAAAGTATTGGAACTTTGTAGTATTTGTTTCAGCTCCTTACACTCTGAGTTCAAATCCTGTTGAAGTCAATTTTGTCTTTCATCCTTTTGAGGTTAATAAATGTAGTTCCAGTCCAGGTTAGTGGGTTGGAAAAATTTTAACCTTTTCATTGCCCATATTTTTAATAAAATTCACTGAATTTCAATTAATTAATACACAATTTAGATGGATTTATTAAGATTATTAATAATTTCATTATCAAGATGGTATTTGTAACATGGATTATTATATCAAATTATGATGGAAGGTTTTAATAATGTTGAACCGGAAGGAGCCTTGCTGGAAGCCTAAGGGTCAGTGACATCATGGTGCTGGAGGCATAAGAGTGTGGGACATCACATAAGTGGAAATAGGACTAGCATGGCAGGTCTAGTTTGGGTAAATCTCAAAGTAGGGTAACTTCACTTGTGTTGACCAGACATACTGTGAGAGTAAAACCACTACTGACTTTCTCTCCATTGTAGGACACACCTACAAACAAGGAATTCCAGAACTTACTGTAAAGTTTCCCTGCAACAAATAAAGTAGAATCCCTCTAAAATGGTTGGTTTTATTTCATAGAACCAGAAGTAATTTAGGTGAGATTAATATCAGAAGGGTTAAAGGACAATCTTGGTTTGGAGCAAAGATAAATAAAGGGTCGGTTGTGTATTGTGCAAGTTAGAGGTGGTGAATTGGCAGAGTCGCTATGGTATAAGATTAAATGCCTACTGGTATTTGTTGTGGCTCTCTGCAATTCTGTGTTCAAATTCTACCATGGTCAATTTTGGAGTCCATGAAGTTTGTTTTGTTTTTTTCCAACAACTCTGTGCTTCACTGTTGATGCACCCTAACATTTATACATGGGAGTTATGGATGATGTCTTGGATCTAGTATAGACATTTAGTTTGTATTTTTTAGTAAGTGTATTAGTTACAAGTTTGGCATTTGATGGTCTTAATCACTGGGTGTTTTGTTTATTGTTGGCTTTGTTTTAATAATTGTATTATTTATGTATAGGGACATCAGTGATTATTTTGTGTTTGTTCTAGATGTATCTTCATTCAGATTTAGGTGTTTGATGCTCCTATTTACTTATTTACAGACAACAGAGTATGCTCACTCCATTTCTTTCAAACCTTCAAATCTCCTCTACATTCACTACACATCTCACTACCATTGCACTGTTTACATTTAGCTAAAGTTTGTTCTAATCTAAAGGTTCATCAGGCTGGTGCCTATCTCGGTTTCCTTGGTGTGAAGGAGAAGAAAAGTTTATCAGAAGGCTCAACTTTATTAAATAGAAAAATTATTTTAAGATCTAAAGTAATTAGAAACATTCATTAGTATTTTCTTTACTTTTATTTGCAGATTAATTATAAAAAGTAAAATTTAACATACATCAACAACCAATATTTTCTTGATGAAGAAGATTTTCGTTTCCAATCATAGTTAATGAAATTCCCAGGTAAGAATTAGACAGGTAAAAAAATGTTGTTTTGTTGAATCACCTAGCATTAATAGTAATCTCTCTGTTAATACCATCATATTCCTGCAACTATTACAAGAATTTCTAATGAAAGACTCTACTTATGATTTTCAAATAATTTTGAAAATAATCTAAAATTTGAAGGGATTTAGTAATATAAGTGATGTTCTCATTATTAAACTAGTATTTGGAACATAACTTTACAAAAGTTCTTACATAAAATTATGATGGAAGGTTTTTAGATAAATAGAAATATTTTAACCTTTTCACTACCATATTTGTACTGAAATACACTGCCTGTAATTTTGGCATAATTTTGAAAACACTCAAGAATTTAATACTATAACTTTAATAATATAACTAACTATTGTTTGGAATAACAAAGGCTCTTATATAAAATTATAAGAGGTATTTAGATAAATTGAAACACTTTAAAACAAAGTTAGGGTCATTTATTTGTTTTGTTTATTAATTCGATGATTTCTAGAAGTTTATCAAAAAGGTTAATCCAATTTTTAATTTATAACAACAAAATTTACTCAGAATTTGTCTTTTTCTAAATCATTTGGTTTTATTTCTTTTATTTTTATTTTTTCAAATAATGCAATTTTCTGATTTATTTAATTTTGAAGTTATTGATATGTTGCCCTTTAGAATCAACAATTCTGTCAGACACTGAAAGCATTGTAAGCTGTATAAGTACTCTTGGAGGTGATTATTTGAGACCTGAGAGTACCAACTTTCATAATTAGGACTGCCTCAATAAGTTATATAAGTATCAGATGTATATGCCCACCTTTTTCAGTTCAGTGGGTTTATACACCCTGTTATTATTAGAACTGTTTTATTTAGTCAGTCAAAATATTCCAATTCAAGTTTCAAATCCTGATTTTGAAGACATTTTAAGATAATCCCACAATTTCTTCAGTTTCAGAATCAATATCAATGTCATAGAAACATGGTCTAGTAGAAAGTCCTGGCATTGTACTCATCTGAAATATAAAGAAGATAGTATTTGACCCTTTTGTGACTAATTAATTAATTGAATGCATTTCATGATAAATGTTGATGCAGCAGGAGGCATTTTAATACCTTTTCCAATTATTAAACTTGCAAGCCCCATAATTGGCTTTATACTCATCATGGAGTCTTTTTTGAGGCAATGTTTCACAGCCAGATGCCCTTCCAGACACTAACTCTTAATTGCCTCTTACAACATGTAGAGATTTAAGATTGTAACTTAACATAATAAATATTGCTTATTCTTATACAGAAACTGTGTAATGTGACAGCTTCAGCTTAAAAATGTCTGTTTCTACCATACTCATATTTAGAGTTGGTTGGTTGGCCTTTCAGAGTATGAGTCAGGAAATATGTCTGAGGTAGGAATTATGGATGATGTTTTGTATCTAGTATAGACATTTAGTTTGTAAGTATTGGCAGTATTGGTAGAGGGTCGGACGCCATGCTTTGACGCATAGAGTTACGGCCATTTGCCATTCTGCGTTCAAATCCCGCTGAGGTTAACTTTGCCTTTCATCCTTACGGGGTCGATAAAATAAAGTACCAGTAATGCACAGGGTAATTGCTGGCCTTGTGCCAAAAGTAGAAACAATTATTTGGAACTTGTTGCTGGCCTTGGGCCTAATGTAGAAACAATTATTTGGGAATATTTCAATCCTCTACCCTACTACCAGGTAAGTATTTGGAGGTATTTTGAAACATTCGGCAACCACAGTGACAGGGTGACAATATTTTAAACCCTTTTCAACACAGAAACCATAAGAAGTAGATGATGTCAGGATTTTTTATAAACCAGTGATTCCCAAACTTTTCCAAATTTTTTTCTCCGCAGTCCCCTTACCATTTTTTGGATGCTTCACGGTCCCCTATCATATTATGGCAGCATTTCCAAAATTTTTCAAAGACAAACTTTTATGAAATGCATGACAATTCTACCATGATTTAATTTAAGTAGTATCAAAATGACCAAAACTGCTATCATATTCAATGCTTTCTAAAAAGGTTTTCCTAATTGGATATGCGTTTTTATAGAAACAATTGTTGAATATGTACTTATTCAAATAGATTCCAAATCACACAGCTGTTAGTAAACTAACACGATTACGATTGGCTGACTAAGGCCTTAAAATTTCAAGATGCACTGAACTGAGAGCTTGTGATTTTGATCAAGATCTTAGATGGAAGCATCTGCTACTTAAATGTAATGGTGGTGATGGTGATGATGACTGTTGACAGTGACAATGATGAAAGATTTTATAAATCAGCTGTATGAATTATATCAATGAAGTTGAGTGTACTCACCGTTCCAATAAGTGGGTAGATAAAGCCAGCCCCAACACTGGCCCTTACATCTCTGATAGGTAATACAAAACCTGTAGGTGCACCCTTCAGACTAGCATCATGGGACAGTGATAAATGGGTCTTTGCCATACAGATTGGTAAATCATTGAAACCCTATGATAAATAGAAAACACACACACATATATATATATATACATAAATATGTATATGAATAAATGGAACAGCCACCCCCAACATTTCTTAGGTTTCTTTCTGTGGTTCCCCCTACACACTTCCCTTGATAATGGATGACAAATCTGAAAATATTTGTAATCATTAAACATTGCTAAAGTAACTTCCTATCATCCTCTGTCTTTTTTTCTTTTACTTTCTTATTACATTGGCATTTTTACCAAACACACATTGTCAGGCTTCCAAATAATCAAACTTATTTCTTATTTGTATTTTATATTCCACAATATTTCAAGCAAACTACCACATCTTATATACAAAATGTTTACGTACAATAAACACGAGAGCCTTGCTATGAAAAAAAAGAAAATTTTCTCTATGAAAATACTTTCTCTTTTTGTGCTGTGAACATATCACAGGCATCTCAGTGCCAATTAATAAACATAAAATGAACAACTGTTGGTTTTGATGGTGAGTGTTTGTTCTAGTTGTTTG
Source organism: Eledone cirrhosa (assembly GCA_964016885.1). Classification (NCBI taxonomy): domain Eukaryota; kingdom Metazoa; phylum Mollusca; class Cephalopoda; order Octopoda; family Eledonidae; genus Eledone; species Eledone cirrhosa. The sequence continues at coordinate 260,238,115 of OZ024740.1, read as the reverse complement.
ATCAATGGAACAGACTGCTTAGGAAATTAACAAGCATGTAGCTGAACATTCCATAGACACATGTCCCCTTAACATAATTTACAGGGAGTTTCAGCATGAGACAGTGTGTGACAAGGCTGGCTCTTTAAATTACAGGTACAGTCAATCTGATGGACTTCCAAATAGTCTTTACCTAATTTCTCTCATAAGGTCTATCCGAGGTGATAGTAAATGACACTTGCCCAAAATGCCACGCAGTGAAATTGAACCCAGTATACACTGTAAAGTGATTGGTGATAAGAAGAGCATCCAACCATAGAAAGCCTGCCAAACAAAAGGTTGGGAGCACCCTTCAGTCATGTCAAAGACATGACAACCTCTCCTATGCATTTGGTAGAACATGAGACCCTACATAAGTGAGGTACACACCGTCTGGCAGATCAGTAGCCCAGCTTCAGTGCTGACTTAGTAATGTAAAACCATTCAATCATTGCTAGCAAGGAAAGCAAACATTAAACAATGATGATGATGATGATGATACACATATATGTAGTGGAAGCCAACTCGTGTCTGAGTACAACCACTTCTTAGAAAAAACAGACATTGGCAAAATATGTTATTGATGTTGCTGTCACCTTATATGACTCATCAAACCAGGATGTGGCTTACATGTCATACCACACAGTGTGCAAGTAAGTGCTGTGTTTGCCACTTTGGTAGAGATGCCACAGACAAAACTAAGGTTTATGGAGCACTCAAATATGTTATTTCCAGAAAGACAAGAAGTAAATAAAATAAGACCAGAAGACAAGGAGGCACAGGGGAAGAATGACAAATAGTCATTGAGGAGGTCACAGAATGTGTGATGAAAGAGTTTTGATGAACTAATCGATAACTGATAATAAAGCTGTAGCAAAAGTCAAATAGTGTGTGTGTGTTTTTATTGGCAACATGACCATCCCCCAAAATAACATACACACACACAGATATATATCTGAAAAGAGTACTCAATAATGAAGTAGATTTTTAATATTCATTTTATTAAGGCTAAATTTTGAGTCTTGTTACTCAGGAGTTTCAGCTGTTTATCATAGGGTCATATATATATATATATATATATATATATATATATATATATATATAGTGGTAGAACACTGGAAGGTAATATCCGTAGTGGTAGAGCACTCAGTCCATGGGACGAGTTAGGTAGAAGTGGTTACACAACAGTTGGTTCACTAACTGTTGTGTAACGACTTCTATATATCATCATCATCATCGTTTAACGTCCATCTTCCACGCTTGCATGGGTTTGGACGGGAGTTTTCCCACTTGAGGCAAGATTGGTTGTCCTGCTCGTATAGAACTGTCTGGCGGGTTTTCTACGGCTGGATGCCCTTCCTAACACCAACCACGTTTACAGTGTGGAGCTGGGAGGTTTTTACCGTGTTACCTACACAGCCACATTACAGCGTAGACTGTGTGTTTTTTTGTCGTGACACCTACACAACCTCATTTGTTTCGGCCTGGATGTTGTGGTACCAACATAACTTCACATTGAAGGGGGGGGGGGGGGGTGGATGGGGGGGGGGGTAGTGGGACAGGGGTGTATTTTTGTTAGAGGTGCCTACTGACTGTAGGTTTCGCTTTGTACTTAGGCAAGGCGGGTCTTCTGTATTACTGTGTAGCGCCAAAGATCTCGGCCCAGTGACATTGTCTTGGAGAGGTGTAAGTGTGTGAGGTCGGAATTTATCAAGTCATCCCAGGTTTTTCTGGGTCTGCTTACTCCGTGGCTACTGTCTATTTTTATCGCCCTGCACTTTTTTATACAGCTGTCGTCTTTCATGCGCATCACGTGACCATACCAACGTAGTCTTCTCTCGAGTAAACAACATCTGATCCCTCTTATTCCTAATTTCTCACTTAGTTCATTTATGCTTTGCCGTTCACGTATATTACTATTACACATCCAACGGAGCATGCAAGCTTCGTTCCTCTCCAGTCTGCGTATATCCTCTGCACACAATGCCCAGGTCTCACTGCCATGTAACATTGCTGTTCGTATGCAGGCATCATACAGTCTGCCTTTCATTTTTAGAGAGAAACCTTTAGTGGCCAATAGTGGTATAAGCTCTCTGAACTTTTTCCATCCCGTTCTGACTCTAGCTATATATATATATATATATGTACATATACATGTAACCTCCCTTTATTATCACCACCACCGCAACACCTCAATGCTATCATGCACTATACCCACTCAACCTCTACTACCAACAATGTATGTATACTGTATATATGTCAGACATCTTTGTAGATATATAGACAGATAGGTAGACAATAGACTATCTCTTGAAACTTGTCTTATATATCTTAGAGCTCACTCTGTCTATTGTCCCTGTCTGTCAGTGCCTGCTACTAATCCATCACATTGTCTGACTTCTCCTACTCTCTCTCTTATTACCCCCCTCCCATCTATCTAAGTAACCCTATCTCCCACCATACCCAAATGTTTCGCCTCTTCCCCTTCTCCCTCTAAATCATTACCATCAGCTCTGTCTCCCTCCCACCCTCTCATTCCGACTCTTGTCTACCTATGTAAGCCCACCCCTACACTACCCCCACGTTTCCCCTCCTCCCTCTATACTATTACCACCATCAGACAGCATGGCCATGACCTCCCTTCCCACCTCCCACATCATCATAACAGCATGAGGGTGGTATGGAATGGCATTTAAAGAGATAGTGTGTTGTTGGTGATGTTGGCTGTGATGAAGAGGGGAGATTACATAATAAAACTGATGCTTGTGATGGTTATGATAGCAGAGATGAGGAAGGTGTATAGTATACGTGACCTGTCTGTGTGTGGTAGTGGGGTTGTTATATGGAAATGGTGGTGATGTTATATAGAGATGATGGGGAAATTATGTGTGTGTATATATATATATATAGAGATATATATATCTATATCCAAAATTAATTATCTCCTGTGATTATTCATGTATATTTATATGTTAATCAATTTCTAGTTATTATATATAGATATATATGTGTTCGTGGCAGTAGAAATAAGGGAATCATTCTGTCATTATGATAACAGAAGTTCGATGAGCTTCTGATTCCAGAGTCGGACTCGATCAGTACAAATTGAACCTTGAGGTAATCAATTGTGAAACACGTGTCACACCTCAATAAATGTAATGAAAAATTAACACCTCGTCCATATTATTATTATTATTATTATTATTCAAATTCTTGTGGAGGGGACAAGTTCTGTTGGTGAGGCGGTCCATCTGCTGCCAGCACCCTCTACGCGGAGGGCTGGGCATGCCGTGGCTAAGGATGCGCAGACATGCGTTGAGGCTGCGACATCTCCAGATATTCTGCCTCAACGGTGAACAGGTGTGGTCGCCGTTTATCAGGCGGGCCTTTCCGCAGCTCATTTCTTTGACTGAGCTGCAGTCCTGGCTCAAGAAGAGACCGAGACTGGGTGACTGGCACCTGGAATGTTGCCAGGCACTCACTGCCCTCTACCAAGCGGGCAATGCGATCAGTGGAACTTCCACTCTCGAGTTCTATAGAGGATTAGTGGTGGGCAAGTGCGATGACGCACTCGGAGAAGCTTTGGGTCTCGACGAAGTCGAACTGACCAGTCTGTACCGGAGGACTTTTGAGCCGGGGACGATGGACAATTTCCAGAAATCCCTCGCTTGGCAGTGCTACCGGGGGGCACTGCCAGTTCGGGATAAACTCTACAGGCACGGAAGTGCTGTCAGACGGACCTGCCCAAGATGCGCACAGAACGACGAAACCGTTCTGCACGCACTTGTCCAATGTCCGTGCATTACTGACTTGTGGAGTTATGTCGAACAGCTACTGTCGCGTGTAGAACAAATCCGGCTATCGGCCGAGTCCATAGTGAAGATCGATCCACCGCCTTCCTTAGGTCAGGAAGAGCAGGAAATTTTCCTCTGTCTGGTGGCAGTTGCGAAAGAGATTATATGGTGGACCAGGTTGAAAGGACTAAAGACAGACACTTTTCTCTTCGGCCAATCCCTCATCAACTTCTTCAAGTTTCACCTGGAAAGGAAGGTGAGGGTCGAGAGAGAAGTGCTGCCCCCCAGTACATTTGCTAAAAGGTGGGTGAATGTGGCGAGAATGGCTCGTGTGAATGGGCCTACTCTGACCATGCGCCTATAGGCTGGCTAAATTGAGGAGAGGGGTGCTCTCCCTGGGTGCCCTAGAAGCGCAGGGTGGTTCAGGATTGGTGGGGTACCTGAAGCACCCCAGGGTCGTACACCCCCTATCGGGGAATTTATTTTGTTATATTTATGCATAGTTTATTTTATATTTTTATATTTTCATTGTTAAATTAGTCTTGCCATTGTGCACTTTTACTCTACCTTATTGTAAACCCCCACTGTCCCTGTCTTTGTATTGTCCCCTACATGTCGGCCCTGGTGGCTAATAAATGAAATCATTATTATTATTATTATTATTATGCAGCATAGAGTTACGGCCCTTTCCAATCTGAGTTCAAATCCCACCGAGGTTAACTTTGCCTTTCATCCTTACGGGATCAATAAAATAAAGTACCAGTAATGCACTGCGTAATTGCTGGCCTTGTGCCAAAAGTAGAAATAATTATTATTATTATAATGTGTGTGTGTGTGTATATATATATGTGTGTGTGTGCGTTATGCAGTAATACAGAAGATATGAGCACAGGCTGAAGCATACATCTAGTGTGCACCACCTTAATTTCCACCACCCACCCCCTTCCATACACCTCATTTATCCTGCACACACTTTTCCCACCAAAGTCTCCACTCTACACTGTAAGGTAGTCATATAGATGTCTCAACAAAATAACACCCACCACACACTGTAAAGTGGTCATGTAGGTGTCATGACAAAAGGCACCCAGTACTCACTGTAAATGTGGTTGGCATTAGGAAGGGCATCCAGCTGTAGAAACCAAGCCCAAATCAGTTCTGTATGAGCAAGACATGATCACCTGACCTGGCCTATCTCACAACACGACTATTCATCTATACCAATGCTAGCAGTGAAAAATGGATGTTAAACGGTGATGATGATGACATAAATATACACACATATATATAATATATATATATATATATATATATGTATATATATATCATCATCATCATCATGATCATCATTTTACGTCCGCTTTTCCTTGCTTGCAAGGGTGCGATGGGTCCTCTTCAGCACAGCATCTCTCCACTTGTCACGGTCCTTCGTCATCTCCTCCGTGAGCTTCAGTGATCCGAGGTCTGCTCTCACCACCTCCGCCCATGTTTTTCGTGGTCTTCCTCTACTGCATATTCCTTCTACTGGGATTTCTTGGTACTTCTTTACCCACCGGTCATCCTCCATGCACATCACATGTCCATACCATCACAGTCTTCTCTGCCGCACACTACAACTTATCCCTCTTATACACAGTTTCTCTCTCAACTCATCTATGCTTGGTCATTCACACACATTGATATTGCACATCCATTGGAGCATGCTTGCTTCATTTCTCTCCAGCCATTGCATATGCTCCGCAGTTGCTGCCCATGTCTGACTACCATGCAGCATCACGCATCTCACACAGGCATCATATAACCGGCCTTTTGTACACAGGGAGAAACCCTTCTTTGTCAACAGAGGAAGCAGCTCCCTAAACTTCTTCCAGCCCGTCCTTATTCTAGATACTATGGCCTATAATTTATATATGAAAAAACAATCTGAGCCCACTCCCCCTTTTTTTTTAAAGGCAAATATAATAGGAACTTTGTAACGCGAACTGGCACAAAATTTATTATACTTATTCACATGACAGTCATCAACCAATCAACTTACTTTTCTAAGAAACTTAGCATTTCGAGCCACTTTCAGAAATAACATTCAAACACCAACCAGATGCAAGAAAAACCACAAACCCTCCATCTCAATTCTACTTTTGAAAAGCATAAAAACTGTGAAACCGGTAAAGGAAAGAAAGAAATATTCTTAAAAAGACACCAGTTGCATTTTCGATTTCATCTTTTTTCCTTATACTTTCACTCGTGTAGGACATCTCGTTTTTTTTTCATTTTGAAAAAAAAACCTGATTTTCTTATATATATATATATATCATCATCATCATCATTTTACGTCCGCTTTTCCCTGCTTGCAAGGGTGGGACGGGAACTGATACTGGCTTGATTTCTACAGCTGGATGCCCTTCCTAACACCAACCTCATTTACAGTGAGTGCTGGGTGCTTTTTGCCGTGACACCTCCACGACCACTTTGCAGTGGAATGATAGGGACTTCAGTCCCTATCATCTCATTTCTACAGCTGAGTAAACTGGAACAATGTGAAATAAAGTGTCTTGCTCAAGGAAACAACACATCACCCGGTCCGAGAATTGAACTCACAACCTTTCGATTGGAAGGCCAATGCTCTAACCACTAAGCCATATGCCTCCATATATATATATTTTTAGTATATGTTGGTTGTTTACCGACACCTCAGTATGCAGATTGGAGCACTGTTAAAGATGGAGCGGTATGTGTGACCTATGGGAAAGTGTCTATCTAAGAGAACTAAAATTTGTTTTCCTACACTAGTTTTAACGTTGAGTGAGAAGGGAGGAGAGAACCAGATAGTTTGTTTGTTGTTATGATTTCTTTTCCTATTACTGTTGTTGTTAGACTGGAAGGAGTAAGTAATTGGCTGTGAGAAGCCGGTTAGCTAACGCTGTGTTATAATAGGGGGCCACTCTGTCAAAGATAGCCTTATTAGAGGAGAGTTTAGAGATTCTAGTACTGATATTATTTACAAAGTTTCTAAAAACAGCAGGAGGGTGGCATGAGTACTTGTGTATGTAATTAAGTTTTTCGTTTAGCTTATGGAAGGGTCTGGACGTATGCGTGCGAAGGTCTAAATTATGCCTAAGAAATCTATGCTAGGGAGGTTGGTAGCTACCGTTATCCTAAGTCCTAACTCATTAAAACTAGAAGTTAAATCTTTTTTAAACCAGTCCAGGTCGTGACCACTTTTATGGCTCAATAAGGTCAGACCATCGTTGCGGTATATTCCTGTGTGGAACTCCAGGACAGTCGACCTTTAGGTACCCAGAGAAACGATCATCCACAACGCTCGCAAGCCACATATGGTCCCTCAAGGACTCAGGTATAGACTACTCCATTCAATGGAAAGCTAACACTAAGTCCAAGCCATACGCAAGGGGCAATCCGTCTTGTGGACTGTGTATTGAAGAAAGGATAAATATTCTAAGGAGATTACGCAATAGAGATTGCCTAAATTCAAGAAATGAAATCTTCTCAAGTTGTCCACATGTCATGGAAACACCTCTTGCATAACTACAAAGCTCCGGATT
>OZ024740.1:260125740-260225740 GCA_964016885.1 Eledone cirrhosa | reverse complement strand
CTCTCAGTTATTTACCATGCGACCCTCAGTTCCTACCCCCCCCCCCCCCCTCTATGCACTTCTTCTTTAAGGCTTACTACCCTGTCTTTAACCTAATTCATTCAATCTGAAAATATTGAAGAGATAAGACACTTTGCCATTCTTCTCTGCTAAAATGTACCACTGAGCTGATTCAAATTTTCCCAGCCAGCCATCCACCTAATCTACGAAGGTATTTTAGCCTACATATTGTCGTTAATATTATGATGTTCCCTGCTGTATTAGCGTTAAATTTTCCCTGCTGTATTAGCGATAAATTTTCGAGGGTTTCTCTTAGTAGCTTTTTCATGTCGTTAATATTATGATGTTCCCTGCTGTATTAGCGTTAAATTTTCCCTGCTGTATTAGCGATAAATTTTCGAGGGTTTCTCTTAGTAGCCTTTTTCATGACGTTATTATTGTTAATTTTACTGATGTAGTATTAACTTATTAACTTGGATATTTACCATGCGGTATTCTAATCCTATTGTATCTCTCTCAGTTATTTACCATGCGACCCTCAGTTCCTACCCCCCCCCCCCTCTATGCACTTCTTCTTTAAGGCTTACTACCCTGTCTTTAACCTAATTCATTCAATCTGAAAATATTGAAGAGATAAGACACTTTGCCATTCTTCTCTGCTAAAATGTACCACTGAGCTGATTCAAATTTTCCCAGCCAGCCATCCACCTAATCTACGAAGGTATTTTAGCCTACATATTGTCGTTAATATTATGATGTTCCCTGCTGTATTAGCGTTAAATTTTCCCTGCTGTATTAGCGATAAATTTTCGAGGGTTTCTCTTAGTAGCTTTTTCATGTCGTTAATATTATGATGTTCCCTGCTGTATTAGCGTTAAATTTTCCCTGCTGTATTAGCGATAAATTTTCGAGGGTTTCTCTTAGTAGCTTTTTTCATGACGTTATTATTGTTAATTTTACTGATGTAGTATTAACTTATTAACTTGGATATTTACCATGCGGTATTCTAATCCTATTGTATCTCTCTCAGTTATTTACCATGCGACCCTCAGTTCCTACCCCCCCCCCTCTATGCACTTCTTCTTTAAGGCTTACTACCCTGTCTTTAACCTAATTCATTCAATCTGAAAATATTGAAGAGATAAGACACTTTGCCATTCTTCTCTGCTAAAATGTACCACTGAGCTGATTCAAATTTTCCCAGCCAGCCATCCACCTAATCTACGAAGGTATTTTAGCCTACATATTGTCGTTAATATTATGATGTTCCCTGCTGTATTAGCGTTAAATTTTCCCTGCTGTATTAGCGATAAATTTTCGAGGGTTTCTCTTAGTAGCTTTTTCATGTCGTTAATATTATGATGTTCCCTGCTGTATTAGCGTTAAATTTTCCCTGCTGTATTAGCGATAAATTTTCGAGGGTTTCTCTTAGTAGCTTTTTCATGTCGTTAATATTATGATGTTCCCTGCTGTATTAGCGTTAAATTTTCCCTGCTGTATTAGCGATAAATTTTCGAGGGTTTCTCTTAGTAGCTTTTTTCATGACGTTATTATTGTTAATTTTACTGATGTAGTATTAACTTATTAACTTGGATATTTACCATGCGGTATTCTAATCCTATTGTATCTCTCTCAGTTATTTACCATGCGACCCTCAGTTCCTACCCCCCCCCCCCTCTATGCACTTCTTCTTTAAGGCTTACTACCCTGTCTTTAACCTAATTCATTCAATCTGAAAATATTGAAGAGATAAGACACTTTGCCATTCTTCTCTGCTAAAATGTACCACTGAGCTGATTCAAATTTTCCCAGCCAGCCATCCACCTAATCTACGAAGGTATTTTAGCCTACATATTGTCGTTAATATTATGATGTTCCCTGCTGTATTAGCGTTAAATTTTCCCTGCTGTATTAGCGATAAATTTTCGAGGGTTTCTCTTAGTAGCTTTTTCATGTCGTTAATATTATGATGTTCCCTGCTGTATTAGCGTTAAATTTTCCCTGCTGTATTAGCGATAAATTTTCGAGGGTTTCTCTTAGTAGCTTTTTCATGTCGTTAATATTATGATGTTCCCTGCTGTATTAGCGTTAAATTTTCCCTGCTGTATTAGCGATAAATTTTCGAGGGTTTCTCTTAGTAGCCTTTTTCATGACGTTATTATTGTTAATTTTACTGATGTAGTATTAACTTGGATATTTACCATGCGACCCTCAGTTCCTACCGCACAATTTCCCTCCCCCCCACCCCCACACACCACCATAGTCTATTCGACCAATCAAACCTAGCATGCCATTTCCACTGCTGCTGCTGCTACTACCTGCCTAACTAACTCTCTCCTCCTCTGGCGCATCCCAACACACCCTGCCATTACCCCACCACCACTGTCCTTCTAGCCCTCAATTTTCCCACCGTTAGGGATGGATGAGCTGGGAATACACGAGCAACTCTGAATCAATAGATGAAATATGAATCTGCGAGCTACCAAGCACCCACGTGAAGCGCCAACCCAGAGACCCTCCCCTACGAGTGTCGACAAATGCCCAAAACTCCGAGTTGGTACCATCAATGTAGGCTCAATGAAAGGAAGAGCAGGAGAAATCGTAGAAATGCTAGAGCGAAAGGAAGTTGATGTATGCTGTGTGCAAGAGACTAGATGGAGAGGAGGGTCTGCTAGAGTCCTTGTAGGAAAAAGCCAGTGCTACAAATTTTTCTGGGTGGGAAATGACGATGGGATGGGTGGTGTAGGTATACTATTAGCTGACAAGTGGGTAGATAAAGTAATCTCAGTGTACAGGGTAAATGCAAGAATCATTAAACTCAGACTAGTCCTGAATAAGACAATTACCACAATAATATCAGCTTACGCACCCCAATCGGGGCTGCCAGACGAACTTAAGGATAGGTTTTACGAGTCCCTAATACACACTACTGCTCTAACAGACGACAAGGACTTCCTAATCATTGCAGGAGATTTTAACGGACACGTAGGTAAACACTGCGACGGCTTCAATAGAGTACATGGAGGCCATGGAGTTGGCACAAGGAATGAGGAAGGATTCAGACTTCTAGAATTCTGCGACGCCAATGACATGTCGATATGTAACACAAACTTTAAAAAACCCGACAACCACCTGATCACCTATAGATCAGGGGAGCACTCTAGTCAGTTAGATTTTATCCTCATCAGAGGACGTGACAGATGGACGGTCGTAAACACAAAAGCCTTCCCTAGTGAGGAATGTACATCCCAACATAGCTTAGTTGTCAGCGACCTCACGGTCAGAACTAGACGAGCCCTGAAACAGAGGCCAACCTGGAGAAGAAAGATCTGGAAGCTGAAAGTCCCCTCAACCAGTAACAGATTTAAAGATATTTTACTCAACGCCTACGACAGTAAAGAAGAACAGATAGAGACATTTAACGTAGAAGAGAACTGGGAGTTCCTAAAAAATAACTTACTAGAGGCGACGGATGAGGTTTGTGGCTGGAGTAAGACCTCAAGCAGGAGGAGAGTGACTTGGTGGTGGAACAATAAGGTAGATGAAGCAGTCAAGGCCAAGAGACAGGCATGGAAAGAATGGAAGAACGGGGGGAGCAGGGTACATTACATAGAGACCAAGAGGGAAGCTAGGCGACAAGTATACTTAGCTAGGAGGGAAGCAGAGGATAGAAAATTCAAGCATGTTTTACAACGTGAGGACCAGAAACAGGAGGTATTCAAGATTGCGAGGCAGTGTGTCAGAGATAGTTGTGATGTCATTGGAGAGAAGTGTATCCGGAATGATAAAGGTGAGCTTGCCCTCACAAGTGCTGAGAAGAAAGATGCATGGAAGAGTCATTATGATAGATTACTAAATGAGGAGAATGCATGGGAAGAAGAGACCCTACCCCACGTAGACCCTATAGAGGGACCAGCAGTACAAGTCAGCGGCAGCGTAGTAAGTAAGGCAATCAGAGATATGAAGATAGGGAAGGCAACCGGTCCATCGGGTATAGCTGCCGAGATGCTGAAGGCATCTGGGTCTGTAGGTCACACTATAACCACACGTATCGTTAACCAGGTAATACTAGAGGGGGCCATACCAAAAGATTGGTGCAGTAGCATCATTGTCAACTGCTACAAAGGTAAAGGCGATGCACTAGATAGAGGAAACTATAGAGGTATAAAGTTGATGGACCAGGTCATGAAAGTAACAGAAAGAGTTATAGCACAGCTGATTAGGGACCGGGTGAATATAGACGAGATGCAATTTGGGTTTGTTCCAGGGAAAGGCACCACTGATGCGCTCTTCCTTGTGAGGCAATTACAGGAAAAGTACCTAGCTAAAAGTAAGCCACTCTACTTGGCATTTGTCGACCTTGAGAAAGCCTTTGACAGAGTTCCACGTGCAGTAATCTGGTGGGCTCTTAGAAAACTAGGAGTAGATGAATGGCTTGTGAAAGCGGTACAAGCCATGTATAGGGGAGCAGTCAGCAAAGTTAGGATTGGCAATGAGTATAGCGAGGAATTTAGCGTACAGGTTGGGGTCCACCAGGGCTCTGTTCTTAGCCCTCTCCTGTTCATCATAGTCCTGCAGGCAATAACGGAGGAGTTTAAGACCGGATGCCCATGGGAACTCCTGTATGCTGATGACCTCGCACTCATAGCTGAATCTATGGTAGAACTAGAGAATAAATTCCAAACCTGGAAGCAGGGACTAGAGAGAAAGGGCCTCAAAGTCAACATGACAAAGACTAAGGTCCTTATAAGTAGACGAGAAAACAGAACCCAGATCCCCTCAGGGAAATGGCCTTGCTCAGTATGTAGGAAAGGTGTAGGTAGGAACTCCATTCTTTGCCCCAAATGCAAACAATGGGTACACAAGAGATGTAGCGGGATCTCAGGAAGCTTAATTAAGAATGTAGGATTCACATGCAGCAGCTGTGCTGAAACAGCAAGCAAACAGCCACAGGAAACAAGTACCACCAATCTCTGGGAGGGCCCTGTAGAAACAGTAGACAGCTTCTGCTACCTAGGTGACCGAATTAGCAACGGAGGTGGGTGCTCAGAAAGTACAATAACTAGGGTAAGAACGGGATGGAAGAAGTTTAGGGAACTACTACCACTGCTAGCTGCAAAAGGCTTCTCCCTCAGAATGAAAGGCAGACTGTATGATGCGTGTATCCGAACAGCGATGTTGCATGGTAGTGAGACCTGGGCGCTGAAGGTGGAAGACCTACGTAGATTAGAGAGAAACGAAGCCTGCATGCTCCGATGGATGTGTAACAGTAATATACGTGAACGACAAAGCATAAATGAATTGAGAGAGAGACTGAGCATAAGAGGAATCAAATGCTGCGTGCAGGAGAGGCGGTTACGCTGGTATGGGCATGTGATGCGTATGAAGGATGACAGCTGCATAAAAAGGTGCAGAGCACTAGAAGTTGATGGAAACCGCGGAGTGGGGAGACCCAAGATGACTTGGGATGAGGTGATAAAAGCCGACCTTACCCAACTACACCTCGCAAAGTCAATGACACACGACCGTGACTTCTGGCGTCACGCAGTAATACAGGGTACCCGACCTCCCATGGGTACATGCTGAAGCATATAAACAATATGCCCCCCCCCCCCCCACCGCAAGGTGGTCGTGGAGGTGCCACGGCAAAAAAGCACCCAGCCCACACTGTAAAGTGGACGTGTAGGCGCCATGAAAAAGCACCCAGCACTCACTGTAAATGAGGTTGGTGTTAGGAAGGGCATCCAGCTGTAGAAATCAAGCCAGATCAGTTCCTGTATGAGCAAGGCATGGTCAGCCGACCAGACACTGCCCACAACAGGACAACCCGTCTAACCCATGCTAGCGTGGAAGAACGGACGTAAAACGGTGATGATGATGATGATGATATATATATATATACATATATATATATATTGGAAAATGTGTGAGATCCTTGGTACAGTTAGGTATATTTGAAAAAAAGGAAAAGAATGACTTTATATTATAATATTATGAGTCGGTAAATCTAGTAAGTTCTTTGTTAACTTCGGTGGAAAGTTAACCAGGAATCTTTAAAAATCTTCCCACTGAAGTTAACAAGGAACTTACTAGATCTAACTCATAATATTATAATATTATAAAATTAAATCAAATTGTTTAGAACTACAAGTGAAGTCATTCTTTTCCTTTTTTTCAAATATATATATATATATATATATATATATATATATATATATATACAAGGGCAATCCCAAAAGTAAGGTCTCCTTTCGATATTGTAACTTCCGATATTGCAACTTTTCCGTTAAAATCCTGTGGATGGTGCTTTGGGAAACCTCAGGAACCAAAATGCAGAGAGCATCCAGAGTGATCAGCCGATCTTTACGCATGTTTTCCTCGGAAGGAGACCTTACTTTTGGGATTACCCTCGTGTATATATATATATATATATATGAATGTAGGTATCGTATATTTGGCAATATAACCTATGTTTAATTAAAAATATTTGGAAGACCATGCACTATCAGTTTTAAAGTAGTGACTATGTCACTTCTTTTCGGCGAAGAAGACGCTGACAGTCTGTTTCATGCTGGTTGGCGTTCATCAGAGCCACGCACTCCCCTGCTTCTGCCGAAAATTATAGAAGCTGGATTCTTATAGAATTCCAATAATATATATATATACACACACACACTTACACATATGTATGTATATATTTATTTTATAGAAATGACTTCTACAAGATTAGAACTGATTCATTCATATGAAATCATAAGAATGACATATTAAATAAATAGGCTTATATTCTATTAACATATTGAGTACCTTAGTTAACTGTGATTAATTCCTTCATCCCTTTTAGGATTCCATCTTTAATTATATAGCATCATAAACCAAAGTTACAAAAGTGGGTGAAGACAATAGAAAAATGGAGGAAACACAAGACAGTCCCCTTCCATCAGTTGATCAGTGGAGATGCATTGAGTCAGTGCTTTGAGGTTGCTACAACTGGCTCCATTGCACATGAGATAGTAACAGATGGATGCAAGACAAGACAATTGGTCTTTCGACTATTTACAAATAATATAAAATGTGCTACAAAGCAATGTGCTGCAACTAAAGCCCAACATATTAGCTAAGAAGAGAAAGTATTCATTGAAGGTGAGGTGAAGTGAGAAAGGTGGAAGAGTCAGAGAATATACAAACATTAAGAAAAAAAATCCCCTCTCTCCCTTCTCCTCTACTCTCTCTGGAAGAAATCAGCTATGTCCCAACCTAGAGAGGAATGGAGACTCTGCCAGGTTTTAAATTTGACACCCCTACAAATGCATAAAGAATTAAGGGCCCTTACTTTTACTTTATGGCTGGATGGAAGGGGGCTTCTGGAAGAAGCCACACACACGTGTGTGTGTGTGTGTGTGTGTGTTTATATCATCATCATCATCATCATCTTCGTTTAACGTCCATTTTCCATGCTAGCATGGGTTTATATATATATATATATACCTGTGTATGTTCATGTGTGTATGTACATATATGTGTGTGCATGAGCACATGTGAGCATATTTGATGTATGTGAGGATGTGTGTCTGTGTACGTGTGTGTGTGTATTATGTGCATGTGCCTATGATATGTATTTGCGTGTACATATGTGTGTACATGTCTGCACCTAATGTGTGTGTATGTGTGTGACATCAATATCAGTGGAAGTGTATTACAAGATCCCATCTGGTTAACTGAACATGTAAAATATATACCAGGGATTAAGTAACTTACACAAAGTCTCTATGTGGATGTCTGTGTATGTGTATTTATGTGCATGCAAAACATTGGGATTGAGCAGCATGGGTGAAGAAAGTTTGGTTAGATATATAAGTAGAAACACATAAACACATGTACACACTCATATGGTAAAATATATGTCTCCCCATGCACACATACACTCGCGATTACTTCTATACCCCTACCCACTGTCACCCCTACTTCGTCCAGTCACACATGTGTGCTCACATTCACTCCAAGGTCCCTATGGCTCTTGACGGTCAGAAACACACGCACTAACAGCTCTGTACAGACTAACAACACACACACCTTAACTCTTTCATGACCACATTTCTAATGAAATACACTCTATTTTAATTAAGTAATGATGAATTTTGATGGATTTACTAAACTTATTAACTATTTCATTACTCAGATAGTAACTTAATGTAAGGTTCTTATATAAAATCATGCTGGAAGATTTTAATTGGAAACCTTTAAAATGGGTGGTTTTGTTTCATAGAACCAGAGCTGGATTTGGCAGGGTTGGTAACTAAAGGGTTAAACTTATACACACACATAACCTCACAGCTTTGTACAAACTACAAACACACACATAAACCTGTCTGTGGGGAGGAGGAGAATATTGTCCACCCAGCCTCACCCTTAATAATATATAGCAGTTTCCAGTTGAAAGTGAGAGAGAAAGAGAGAGAGATGGGGAGAGAGATGTGGAGAGAGAGAAAGAGAGATGGGGAAAGAGAGATAGAGAGAGAGAGATGGGGAGACAGAAAAAGAGAGATTGGGGGAGAGAGATGGAGAGAGGGCACGAGAGAGGGTGTGATACCATATAGAGTAAAGTGAAGAACTGTATGAAACTACCTCCCTCCACCTCTCTAGCTGCCTTATTTGAAAGTTATGTCAGATATTTGGGTCAGATGTACTGTGAGGAAGATGTTTTCATACAACTAACCTCTTGATAGCCAATGAGGACTAAACAGACAATTCTATCAACTATCACAGAGACTCAATCAGGGTCATGCGCCAGTTGACATGGGCCTATAGTTTTGAGGTAGGGGTATACTCCCCTCAAGTTTTAGTTCTTTTATTCATTCCTGTAACTTCTAAATATGTCTTATACACTATGTACATATGCTTGTTATGTGCTTGTCATATTTTTAGCAAGTTTTTTTCTGGTTGGCTGCCCTTCCTATCACCAACCACTTTACAGCAGGGACAGGGTGCATTATTTGTGCCACCGGCACTAGAGAGGTTGTCTTACTGAACTCAAAAGTCCTCTCCACTCTGTATCAGTTTTTATTTGGAGTGTCTACTCTCCTAGACAAGTTGCCTTCACTATGGCTTTACAAAGCCCTACATAACCCATACATTACTAAAGTACCTAACAAGCATTTTAAAACAGGGGCTAGATTTCACATCTGGTCTGGATAAATAACAAGCATTGGGTCCTACATAGTCTGATCTGGGCATGTCATTAGCTTTGCACAAGTCTGGTCATAAAAACTGTCCACCTTCCAACACAAAAGGTTACCTTGACCAGCACAACAGGACACATTAACTATCACACGGTCTTGCTGACTATCACAAGGTATGACACTGACCAGCACAAGAAGTCCCATTGACCAGTAAGCAAGGTCATACCATCACAAGCAGTCACATTGACTCTTTCTCTGTATATATATATATATATATATATATATATATATAGAAGGTGAGTAATATTGTAGAACAATAAAACTATGCATATATTAGATAAGTAGCACTCAACAGTTGGTAGAACTGGAGTATATATAATAAAGAAGAAATTAAAAGATGGTTAAAAGAGTTCCATATATTTTATTATGCACATTTCGAATACAAAATCATCCTGGGACAAAAATTGTGTTCTCATCATTCCTGTAAACAAGTGCTATTATGCTTCATATCATGTTACCTCATTTTATCTGATGAGAACACAATTTTTGTCCCAGGATGATTTTGTATTTGAAATGCGCATAATAAAATATATGGAACTCTTTTAACCATCTTTTAATTTCTTCTTTATATATATATATATATATATATATATATACACATGTGCCTTGATAGAGAGAGAGAGAGAGAGAGAGAGAGAGAGATATTTACCTGTGCCTTATAGCGATTGATACACTCCTGTGCCTCAGCTGAGATTTCAATATCATCTGCTCCGTAGATTTTTTGGGCAATTGTCCGGATTTTCTCTTCAATTGGTAACTAAAAGAAGACAAACATTTTGTACAGGTCAGTGAGGAAGATAGACTGAATGGTCTACAGTTTGCTTCAAAACCATTTTGTTCCAAATGTTCAATGCTACAACGTGATACCTCGGGCAAGTGTCATTTACCACAATTTAAAGGGTCAGCCTTGTCATAGACTATATCACTGTTGGAATGTCACTGATCATAGATCTACTCAACCAGTGGTGACCTGGAAATGTCAGCTGGAATGTCTTTGATCATAAAACTTTTCAACCATTGGTTGACCTCGGGCTAAACAACAAGATGGGATGGTTACAGCTGGAGTGTCGACATAGAGCTACACAATAACAAAAAACAATAGTTTTATCTCTTTTAAAAGTAATATTTTAAATATCAAGAAGAAGAAAAAAAAGAAGAAAAAGAAGAAGAAAAAGAAGAAAAAGAAGAAAAAGAAGAAAAAGAAGAAGAAAAGGAAAAAGAAAAAGAAAAAGAAGAAGGTAATCTGTTTTAGGGATCGAGAAAAGGAAACCTACTTTCAAGTCATAGAGGAACTTAAAATCACATTGGCCATCTGTGGCGGACATCACTGAAGTAGCCAGTGCTTTGGCTCCTTTGCTACCTTTAGCCCAATGATGGCAAATAACAGCATCAAACGCTCCACTGTCCACTGCTATCTTCTGGATCAACTTTAGCTCAGATTCTGAGTCACTTCTGAAATGGTCAAAACAACAGGATATTTAATATTCATCTATCCAACCCATGCATACAAGCATGAAAGCTGGTCATACATTACATCTGATCTCCCACAATTCTGTTACCACATCAAAAGCACTAAGTCTACCCTGTAGAGTGATCGAGTCATTAAGATGACAAAAAGAAGCCAGTTAACCCTGTAAAGTGGTCATGCCCTGATATGGCAAAAAGCACCCAGTCCTACCTGTAAAATGGTCAATTGGTGCCACCATAAAAAGCACCTAGTCCATACTGTAAATGTAGTTGGCATCCAGCTGTAGAAATCAAGCAAAAATACAGATCCATATGAGCAAGACATGAATCATCTTACCTGAATTGTCTCAATGTGACAACCCATCTCACTCATGCTAGCATGGAAAATGGACGTTAAATGGTGAGGATTATGATGATGATCATCCACTGATCTAAATAACACAAGGACATTTAAAGTTGGTGACCCATGGATCAAAACAAAAACAGGAACTTTAGGTTTGGTAACTTCTACATGTTATTTCAGTTAACGTAGCCAACTTCCACATTTCTGCCATAAACACACCCACCATCTGTCCATCTCACTTTGCCTAGCTTGGCAAAAGCAGCATAAGATACCTCAGTGAAAGCTTTCTTAAGGCGCTGTTCTATCTTCTCTGCATTCAATTGGTCTGACTGGTTCATTTCGAGATATAATGCCAATGTGTCGCCGTCAAGATACAGTGCCATGAAGCCAGCCACATTTTTGATGCCTTGCATCCAACCAGTGTATCAATGCCAAAACAATTATGAGCACAGCAACAAATATATAGGAACAACAAAAATATGAAGACGTCGCATCTCAGAGTTGTAACACTTAATGTTGGCACTCTCACAGGTAGATATGGTGAAATAGTGGAGATGCTGGAGAGAAGGCATGTGGATGTGTGCTGCATGCAAGCGGTGCGATGGAAAGGTGCCTCTGCGAGACTAGTTGCAGGCAAACATCTTAGCTATAAGCTTTTCTGGGTAGGTAAGGATGATGGGTTAGGTGGGTTAGGGGGAGTAGGCATTTTCCTGGCTGAGAAATGGATCAATAAGACAATAGAGGTAGTTCGAGTTAATAATAAAATAATTAAGCTTAGATTAGTTGTAGGCAGGAGACTACTGACAATCAACTCTGCCTATGCTCCCCAGGCAGGCCTAGGCAAAGAAGAGAAAGACTGCTTTTATGAGCAACTTTTACAAACAGCCGCAATAACAGAAGACGGAGACATCGTTATGCTAGCAGGGGACTTCAATGGTCATGTTGGACAGCTCCAGGATGGTTACACTGGCGTACATGGTGGGCAAGGTTACGGCTCAAGAAATGAAGAAGGAGTGAGACTTCTTGAATTTTGTGATGCAAGTACACTGACTATTTGCAACACTAACTTCCAGAAACCTGCCAAGCACCTAATAACCTACAAATCAGGCAAGCACATAAGCCAGATTGACTTCTTTCTAGTTAGGTAGCGTGACAGGCAGATGGTGTCAAATACCAAGGCATACTCTGGGGAAGAATGTACCCCACAGTATAGGTTAGTCGTTAGTGACATCTCAGTAAGCAAGAGATGGAATGAGACATACAGGAAGGTGTGGAGAAAAAAGGTCTGGAAGCTAAAAGACCTTTCACTAAAATACAAATTTAGGAAAGCCCTTCAAGATGTGTATGACGAAAAAGAAGACGATTTAGAGTCGTACGACATAGATAATAACTGGAGTTTCTTACATGACAACTTACTGTAGGTTACTGATGAAACTTGTGGCTGGAGCAGAGCTCCAACCAGACAAAGAGTGACCTGGTGGTGGAACAGCACAGTAGATAGGGCCATTAGAGACAAAAGACTAGAATGAAAGGCTTGGAAAAAGGGTGGGAGTAGAGAAAGATATACAGCCACTAAGAGAGAAGCTAGACGTCAGGTGTGCTTAGCACGCAGGGAGGCTGAGAGTAGGAGGTTTGCCAATGTTCTGCAACGGAAAGATCAGAGGCGTGCAGTGTTCCACATTGCAAGGCAGTGTGTAAATGCAAATCAGGATGTTGTTGGAGATAAATGTCTGGAATGATGCCGGTGTACTTAGTGTCACGAATGATCAGAAAAAGGAGGCCTGGAAATGTCATTATGAGAGACTGATGAATGTGGAGAACGAATGGGAGAGAGAGAAATTACCCTCAGTAGATCCGACAAAGGGACCAGCTATTGATATTGACGAATATAGGGTCCAAGAGGCGATTAAGGAAATGAAAAATGGTAAGGCTGCTGGACCATTGGGTATAGTTGCTGAGATGCTGAAGATATCAGGGGACGTAGGCACTAAACTGGTTGCACGCATCATCAATCAGGTTATATATGGTGGTGTCATACCCAAAGACTGGTGCAGCAGTATTCTCATAAATTGCTACAAAGGTAAAGGGGATGCTCTGGAGAGGGGAAATTCTAGGGGTACAAAACTGATGGATCAGGTTATGAAAGTGGCAGAAAGGATATTAGCACAAATAATTAGAGAAAGGGTCAAACTAGATGAGATGCAGTTTGGTTTTGTGCTTGGGAAAAGTACAACAGATACCCTCTTAGAGAAGAATAAGCCACTATACTTGGCCTTTGTTGACCTAGAGAAGGCCTTTGATAGGGTACCCCGATCTGTCATTTGGTGGTCCCTAAGGAAACTAGGTGTTGAGGAATGGCTTGTGAGGACAGTGCAAACTCTGTACAGAGGTGCTGTCAGTAAAGTCAGGGTAGGAATGGAGTTTAGTGAGGAATTCCAGATACAAGTAGGAGTACATCAAGGTTCGGTCCTCAGCCCGCTCTTGTTCATTATAGTCCTCCAAGCCATAACAGAGGAGTTTAAGACTGGCTGTCCATGGGAACTTCTCTATGCTGACGATCTGGTTCTTATAGCAGAATCAGTAGAGGAGCTGGAGAATAAATTCTGGCTATGGAAACAGCAGTTGGAAGCAAGAAGACTGAGAGTGAACCTAGCTAAAACAAGTGTTGATGAGTAAAAAAGAGGACAAAACTCTGATTCCGTCAGGGAAATGGCCATGTTCGATATGCAGAAAAGGAACTGGCATAAATTCTATAAAATGCACACAATGCAGATCCTGGGTACACAAGAGATGTAGTGGCATAGCAGGCAAACTAACAGGTAGGGAGAAATACGTATGCAGTAGATGTACAGGGAAATTAGACAGTAGAAGTCGCATTGATAGAGACATTTTTCAAATGCAGGCGGGTGCTATAGAAGTGGTGGATAGCTTCCGGTACCTAGGAGATTAAATTAGCAGGGGGGGGGGGGGTGTTCCGAGGTCATAGTATCTAGAATAAGGACGGGTTGGAAGAAGTTTAGGGAGCTGCTTCCTCTGCTGACGAAGAAGGGTTTCTCCCTGCGTACGAAAGGCCGGTTATATGATCCCTGTATGAGGAGCGCGATGCTGCATGGTAGTGAGACATTGGCAGCAACTGCAGAGGATATGCGACAGCTGGAGAGAAATGAGGCAAGCATGCTCCGTTGGATGTGCAATGTCAATGTGCATGAACGACCCAGCATGTGTTGAAAGAGAAACTGTGTCTGAGAGGAATAGAATGTAGTGTGCGGGAGAGGAGACTGAGGTGGTATGGACATGTGATGCGCATGGAGGATGACCAATGGGTGAAGAAGTGTCAGGAAATGCCAGTTGAAGGAAGAGGTGGTAGAGGTAAACCACGAAAAACATGGGCGGAGGTGGTGAGAACAGACCTCAGATCGCTGAAGCTCACGGTGGATATGACGAAGGACCATGACAAGTGGAGAGATGCTGAATAAGACCCGTCCCACCCTTGCAAGCAGGGAAAAGCAGACATAAAATAATGATGATGAGGCAGTGTAGCGACCAATTTTATCTTTCTAATCCAGGTGATAACATCCCCCTCATCTTTGACTGCATTGTGAGGTCGGAGAAAGTAAAATATAATATAAAACAAAAAAAAACATGCCTTGCCCTCAGATGCCTGCACACCAGAGACATGCCTGCACACCATAGAGATTCGTACTGATTCAGCCACTGTACTCTAATGGGTGAGATTAGTGCTTACCAGTGAGAAGAGGATGCAAATGAGCAGGGCAGCAGAAATGATAATAAAATGCCGTCTGGGAACTCTGGGAGAACTGGCTGCTAAGTTCAGCCTGGAGTTGAGTGTAGTCTTTGTGCCCTCAGAGAAAAATAGGATGAACATCTTAACCAGGGGAAGAAAGCCTGGCCGGAAGCCCCAGATGATGCAGAAAAGGGGATAGCTGTAGGGTGTTAGCAGAGTAATTGGGAATTGAGGAGATTGTATACTATGCATCATATGGGAGTTGATAGGACCCTGTTCCTAGCCAGGAAAGTCAACTTTGACACTACCAGACAGAGTGTCCAGAAAGCGGGCGGGAGTTGCGACCGATGTCAGTCTATTGATACTACCTCAGACATGCATGAGATAGATCCCAGTGGAACACAACTGGAATTGATGTGACTCACTACCGACAGGGGATGTATCTCATGATGGTCGATTGTGGACTGGGATGCACGGAAGAAATCGCACAGATGCTGAAAGAGATATTCTTGGAGTGGGGCACTGTGGATGAACTGTTGATGGATAACAGCACAGCTTTTTGCTCGGAGGTGGAATGTGAGCCGCTT
Source organism: Eledone cirrhosa (assembly GCA_964016885.1). Classification (NCBI taxonomy): domain Eukaryota; kingdom Metazoa; phylum Mollusca; class Cephalopoda; order Octopoda; family Eledonidae; genus Eledone; species Eledone cirrhosa. The sequence goes on along the minus strand of OZ024740.1, from coordinate 260,210,359 downwards.
CTTTAAGGTGGCATACTGGCCAAGTGGAAATGGAATTGTTGAGAGACACCATCACATCATCAAGGCCATAGCGGAGAGGGGACACATTTCACCAATGGAGGCAATGTTCTGGTACAACACATCTCTTCATGTGGGACAGGCAGAGGAGTCAGTGCCACATAGGGTGATATACAGATATGAATGGTGACATCTGTGCACATTATCACAACAACCTGTGGAGGAGAGAGAGAATGTGTTCGTACAAGTGGGTAAAGAAGTCTGGGTCAAGCCCCCGATTGTGCGTTGCACATCTCAATGGGGGAAGGGAATGGTAACGGCAGTAAATCCCCGAAACGACGTGTATAGATGGAATGCCACGTCACATCTTGGATCTCTGTAAAGTCATTGATTTGATGGACTTCAGAGAAGAGGAGAACGAAAGCACTACTCCAAATGTGCAGAGATCGCAAAGAGAACAGTGCTCACACAGGTGGATGACAGACTTTGACATGGAGTGATATGATGGGGGTGATTGATCCTTGAGATGAGGGGGCATGTGGGGTTAGGGTGCCAGTTGTGCAAGGGAGGACTTGCTGGAAGCGAGGGGCCAGTGACATGACATCAGAAGTTTGCAGGTCTTTCCCACCCTCTTTGGTCAGGAAGCCATACTGCATAGATGTGCATGGTCATGAGTGCTATGATTGAGTGTGTGAGACTTGCTATATTCTTTAGCCAGACGTAAAACAGATAAACATCCATGCAAGGAAATTCTGTCCAGACTCAAGTGGAGAAGCAAAGGTTGGTCCCTTTGCTTCCTATGACAGTAACCACAGAACCAATCAAAACTATCATATACTAGGATTTTTTTCAACATGCTGATGCTTATGTGTGGTAGCAGCCGTCATTAGTGAATGTTAGATGCTGTTTTCTGTAGTTTGTCATCACCCCTTCCTTCCTCAATCATCTCCAGTGTGTGACGTCATCACCCCTTCCTTCCTCAATCATCTCCAGTGTGTGACATCATCACTCCTTCTTTCCTCAATCATCTCTAGTGTGTGACAGAAGGAAGTCGCTCAAATTTATATAGAAATATATGGCAAAAACAAAACAAAAAAACACGATGGTAAGACAGAAGTCAGCTTATATTCAAGGTCAATATTTTACTAACTTTCACCAACTCTACATAAATGAGATGGTAAAATATTTTTGCTTTGGAAGTGAATACTAGTTTAATCATGAGAAAGTCAGTTATATTTTTAAATCCCTTTAAATTATTGATTATTTTCAAAATTACTAAAAAAATTTACCAGCAGTGTTTTTTTGATAAATGAACATGTCTCGGTTACTTTACCAACACGGGCAGGAGTGACAGATGCATTTCAATGTCTTGATGAAGCTAACTTATGATAAAAGGAACTCACTACATAAACCACTCCATTCTCGGATTACAGTATTCAGATTATGGCATGGCTGTGAGGTCAAGAAATTTGCTATAGAATTACATGGTTCGGAGTTTGGTCTCATTGTATGATAACCTCAAGTCTACCAAAACCTTGAGCGTGAAATATAGGTAGAAATGTTGGTAAAAATTGTTTAGATATCCATTGGATAACTTTTTCCTGTTTTTTGTTGAGGACTCTTTAGTTGTGTCAAGGACATAATAACCACCCCAATGCTGGTGCCATGATAAAATGTATCCAGTACATTCTGTCAAGTGATTAATGACAGAAGGGGGGGGGGGGGCACCCAACTATAGAAGCCCTGCTAAAACTGGAACCATGACATGTCTTGAGAGACAAAAGCTCCAGTCAACTACTAACATGGTCGGTAATGATCTATGTGACCTATGACATCATGGAAAAATACATGTTAAATGATGATGGTCATGGCTGGAATAGCTTCTGATCAATCAGGACTGACTCAGGGCTAAAGAATGCATGGAATATTGTAAAATGTTCAGTATTTCAGAACAACAAAATTATTTCACAATAACAACAATAACAGTAATAACATCATTGTTATCAAATATTTGTGACAACAATCCCATGACATCACATCCTTCCTCTTACTACATTGACATTTAGGAAACTACACCACCATCACCATCATTGCCACTGATACCACTACCATCACCACAACTACCACTATCATTACTGCCACAACCACCACTAACATTACTGCTACTACCACTGACACCACCACCACTACAACCATACCACCACTGCCACCATACTACCACCATCACCACCACCAGTATCACTACTACCATCATGGTGAGGATATTGATGGTAATGATGATGGTAGTGATAGTGAAGGTGGTGGTGGTGGTGGTAAGGATTGTTAGTGTCCTGCTGATACTAACACCACCACCAGAGAACCAATAATGGAGCCTCTATATCAATAGTTCCCAAACTTTTCACTACCAAAGACCCCTTTTATTTAAATGAATTCTACCATGGACTTGCTACAATTACTCCCTTCCCAGATTGTTAAATGTCAAGAAACACTAGTGTTTTAGGGCCATTTTCCCTGCCACAAATGGGGACCTATTTTTAGGGAAAATGTTTTACAGCCAAAAGCCATAAACCATCCAATTATGTTTTAGCTTTTATGACAACTCACTTTGCCACTTGAGTGGACTAGACTAGTGGTAAGTGTGTTGGATTTACGATTTTAATGTCGTGAGTTTGATTCCTGAACTGGGTTGTGTGTTGTGTTCTTGAACAAAGCACTTCATTTCATGTTGCCCCTGTATACTCAGCTGAAAAAGAGTACCACAATAGCTAGGGGTTTAAGCCTGTGAGGGGGGGGGGGGATCTTGTACTCAGTCGCTTCACGCCATGGAAACTGGAATAAGCTTCAGCTTGATGAACCTCTGGGTTCGAGACAGACTTTAGACTTTTAGACTAGTGGTCTTGAGAAACATGAAACAAAGTATCTTGCACAAGGACAAAACAAACTGCCTGGTCTGATAAATTCCTGACCTTAAGATTATGAGCTGAGCACTCTAAACAGTAAGCCATATGCATTCACTTTTGTACATTTAACAATTTTGGACGAGTGGAGCGATGCTGTGCTAAAAAGGACCCATCTTGGAAGAGCAGATGTAAAATGATGATGATGATTTAGGGAAAAGACCAATAAATTTAGAAGAATTTGGTTAAATTAAACCCCAAACTTGACTGGTTCTTTATTTAATCGACTCCGGCAAGATGAAAGGCTAAGTTGATCTCGAGGGATTTGAACTCAGAATAGAAAGAGCCAAAACAATGGCATTTTATTCGGCATTCTACCAATTCTGCCCATAATGCCGTTACTTTATCGTTGTAGGGGAGGTAATTGTGCGTAATATAATATTTAAGGGAGGTAATTCTGAATAGAAATGGAGCTTGTAAAGGGAGATAATTCGAAAACACTAAACTGAATCTCGAATATTTTGATATTTAAAAAGTGTATATATTTAAATATAATTATTTAACCCTAGATCAAGGCGGTGGGTTGGCAGTATAAGTAGGTTTGAGGCTTATAGTTAATTCTCTTTACGTTCTGAGTTCAAATCCCTCCACAGTCCGCCTTGCCTTTCATCCATAATCTATATATATAAAACTGTGGTTGTCTGTCTGTCTATCGATTTTTGGCACACATCTCCTCTTAGAATCTCTCACGGAATTGCACCGAAATTGCTATACTTGTACATTGAGCCCTAGCGAAGACATCGGAAAAAAAATATTTCAAATTGACCCACCCTATGTGACGAAATCGAATATAATGTATCGATTTTTGAGCGTAAGTGATCAGTTATTTCCCTTTGTTCTGTTTACATTGAGCGTCTTACGTAAAAAATTACGCTGGCTTTAACAGTTGTCGAGCCAGCAAAATATTGACCTGCACAATTCATCAGTTCGAACACTAAGCTTCTGTTTTGCTTCATTTCCATTTAAAAGCATTTTAAAACAATATTTTTACTTGAAAACAAGTCTATTTAAAGACTACGTAAAACAAGCAAATATTTCGTCGTTAGGCGTGCAGACAGACAGTCGTGCAGAGAGGTGATATACGCGTGCAGACAGATAGACAGTCGTGCAGAGAGGTGATATAGGCGTACAGACAGACAGTCGTGCAGAGAGGTGATATAGGCGTGCAGACAGACAGTCGTGCAGAGAGGTGATATAGGCGTGCAGACAGACAGTCGTGCAGAGAGGTGATATAGGCGTGCAGACAGACATAACTGATAATTTGGTTACGCTAATGTTTTTCTCTGCGTTGCAGTGTTTACATTTTCGATCTTTGTTAATAAATAACAAGTGCAGTTTCTATCCCCAGCATCCTCTTTTTTTATAACATTCGGGTTATCGTTATGTTTTCTTAACTTCATAAGGCATATTGTTGGTTGAGGGAATATTAATCAAAAACACCACATGCAAGTCTGCACAGTAGACACTACAGTTTTTAAGCCAAGAAAGAAACTTAACATTGTAACTTTAACACAGCTACTGAGCGACCCCGAGCAACGCCGGGCTTTACTGCTAGTCTATATATATAAAACTGTGGTTGTCTGTCTGTCTATCGATTTTTGGCACACATCTCCTCTTAGAATCTCTCACGGAATTGCACCGAAATTGCTAGACTTGTACATTGAGCCCTAGCGAAGACATCGGAAAAAAAAAAATTTCAAATTGACCCACCCTATGTGACGAAATCGAATATAATGTATCGATTTTTGAGCGTAAGTTATCAGTTATTTCCCTTTGTTCTGTTTACATTGAGCGTCTTACGTAAAAAATTACGCTGGCTTTCTCAGCGTTTAAAATGACATTAACACAATACACGAACATTCGAACACTAAGCTTCCGTTTTGCTTCATTTCCATTTAAAAGCATTTTAAAACAATATTTTTACTTGAAAACAAGTCTATTTAAAGACTACGTAAAACAAGCAAATATTTCAGGCGTGCAGACAGACAGTCGTGCAGAGAGGTGATATAGGCGTGCAGACAGACATAACTGATAATTTGGTTACGCTAATGTTTTTCTCTGCGTTGCAGTGTTTACATTTTCGATCTTTGTTAATAAATAACCAGTGCAGTTTTTATCCCCAGCATCCTCTTTTGTTATAACATTCGGGTTATCGTTATGTTTTCTTAACTTCATAAGGCATATTGTTGGTTGAGGGAATATTAATCAAAAACACCACATGCAAGTCTGCACAGTAGACACTACAGTTTTTAAGCCAAAAAAGAAACTTAACATTGTAACTTTAACACAGCTACTGAGCGACCCCGAGCAACGCCGGGCTTTACTGCTAGTGAGTCGATAAAATAAAATACCAGTAAAGCACTGGAGTTGATTCAATCGATTTTCCCTTTCCTTTCAAATTACTGGCCTTGTGCCAAAAGTAGAAAAAATCATTTAACCCGACATCAGTTCTGACTGAGATCAATAATGGTACTCTCCTTTTTGATGTATCTTGGACATTGTCAATATGTTTTAAGATGTGTTTTAAAGTGGCAGAGTTATTAGAACGTCAAGTAGAATGCTCTGCAGCATTTGATCCACCTCTCTTCATACTAAGTTCAAACACAGTCAATGTTAACTTTGCCTTTCATTCCTTTTAGGTCGATAAATAAAGTGTCAATTTAATACTGCACTTGGTTTTCTCTCTCATAATAATTACCTAGTTGATGTTTAAATACCAATGAAAAAGGCTTGTTCCTAGGTTAGAAACTGCTTCTCTCTCACTCTCTCCCTCAAAGAATTTGGCAGTGTCCCAACCTGGAGAAGGATAGATTCTGCCAGGTTTAAATGTCCAAGACTGTGTCCCCTACAACTCCACCATGAGTTTCTCGTAATGTTTGTTATACAGATTACTGTCTCCCTCATATCTCAATGTTACTACCTATATTTTAACATAGGTATCCTTGTGAGACAGACCTTCAAATGTGAAACAATGATGTGTGGTATGAGCAGGACTGACACCTGCTTTATGTTAGAGACAGCCCTTCAAATGGTCTGCCTTGTGAAACAATACAACAATATGTGGTGTCAGCAGGACTGACACCTGAGTATTTAGTGTTCTAGATTAGCCACAGTTTAGCACGTTGATGAATCTAGTTTTTCACAATTGTTTCTCAGACCACATTAAGAAAATTACTAAATTTGTATTTTCCACTAAAACAGTCTACACTAACTCCTGTTAAATCATGTGTCACACAAACACATCTGGCACTGTGTGCTACTACACACACACAACATACAACACTGTGTACACTGTACTATCCCACATACACAACACTAGAAAAAAAGTGTAGTTGACTCACGAGAAAGCATTCACAGCAACCACAACTGGAACACCAAAGAATGTAGCATTCTCTATTTGCTTCTTCAAGTTGCTGCAGCCTTTCTCAACTAAATCCAAATTCTGAAAGCAAAACAACAACTTCTGAACATCTCCATTATCTGGGAATAACAGGGATTGTTATTTAGGGGCTTTATAATATAGTGGTTATAAGGATATTGATAAGGGAATTATGGGCCTTATAATATAGGGGTTACAGTTGCTGAAAATTAGGGTGTTATAACAGGGATAGGTAGGGATATTGGGGCTTTTGTAATTACATCCTGTTATAACACCCTAATTTTCAGCACACATCTGCGGTTCTCCTCTTTTCAGGGAGGAGCATCCTCGTGAGGTGGAGAGAATACTTTGCTGATCTCCTAAACCCGATCACAACAGGATCTTCGGATGTACATGAGGTGCATCTGGGAGCAGTGACTCATCTCTCAGAATCTGAGGTTACAAGAGCAGTTAAAGAGCTCAAATGTGGCAAAGCTGCTGGGGAAGATGAAATCCAACCTGAAATGTTAAAAGCCTTAAATATAGAAGGTATTCACTGGTTGACCTGTGTGTACTGGGTGGCTTGGATCTCTGGAAAGGCATCTAAGCAATGGTAATCAGGAGTGATAATCCCAATATTCAAAAAGGGAGACAAGAGAAATTGTTCCAATTACAGAAGGATCTCCTTGTTAAGCCTCCCTGGTAAAGTCTATGCTAAGTGTCTAGCAAAGAGACACAGGGAGATTCTCGAGCCCAAGCTAGCTGATGAACAGTGTGATTTTTGCCCTGGTCTCAGCACAGCTGACCAAATATTCACACTGCGGGAAATCGTGGGAGCGTTGCCAAGAAGTATAATCTTGTTTTGTCGACCTCAAAAAGGTATATGACCGTGTTACTTGGGACTTGCTGTGGGAGGCTGTGCAGGAGTATAGGATTGATGGTCAGCTTCTTGCTGCCCTGATGTCTCTATACAAACACCCGAGTATTTGTGTTCTGAAAAATGGTGCTAAATTGAAACCATTGAATGTGGGAGTCGGACTCAGTGAACAGTTCAAACTGTCCCCTCTCCTGCTCATTATTTACATGAACAGGATTGACATGTGCAGCCGGGTGGAAGTGCTATGACGACTGGTGGGGGTAGATTCAGTTGGCTAGTATTTGCAGACAACATGGTGTTACTTAACTCAACAGAAGGTGATCTTTGACTTTCACTTGATAGGTTTCAGTGTTGGATGGCAGGTTTGAAAATCAGTGCTGTGAAAACTGAGACACTCGCCCTCTCAAGGAAGCCTGTGCAGTGCACTCTACATGTAAATGGAGTTCGACTGAAGCAAGTAAAGAGGTTGAACTATCTTGGGGCTATGTTCATGAGTGATGGAAGGAAGGAGGCTGAATTAAGTGCAAAAATTACAGGAGCTGGTGCAGTAATGCACCAGCTTCAGCAATCAGTAATCAGAAAAGGGGAGGTAGATGTAAAAGTCAAACTCACTATCTTCAATTCGGTATTCATGCCAACCCTTACCTATGAAAGAATATGATTGCAAATAGAAGTGGCCGAAATGGGATTCCTTCGAAGGGTCTTTGGAGTAACATTACACTATAAAGTGCATAGCTCAGAGATCAAAGAGTCACTTCAGGTAGAGCCACTACTTCTCCAAATTGAGAGATCACAGCTCCGATACTATGGGCATGTGGTTAGAATGTCTCAGGAAAGAATGGCTGGACAGATTTTACAGGCAAAACCATTTCTGGAAGGAGTGTTTCAGGACTCTGCCCCAACGACCCTCTTAAGAATATGTGGGCAAAGAAGAAGGAGTTATTGATAAGGCAGTTAGGGGTTTATAATATATGGGATGACTGATAATGGAAATTAACTGTGATTGGTAGACATTTTGTGGGGATAGTGGTAGTAGTAGTTGTAATGGTAGTGGTTGTAGTAGTAGTATTTGATGATAAAATACCTCTTGGGTGTAGGCTTTAGGTAATGGTACCCCAGCTGTTACTACAGGTCCCCCACCATGCATTTTCAGGGCCCTTACTGTAGCAACAAGAACAACAGCATTGGGCTTTAGACCAGAATATCGACATTTGATGTTGAAGAATTTCTCCATTCCAATATCAGCACCAAAACCAGCCTCAGTCACTGGAAGATATAAAATGGATAATTAACAACTTATAATGAAATGAAATGAGATGACACCAAAATTGTGTAATGGATACAACAACCTTGCTATTGCTGGTTCCATGATAAAATGCACGCAGTACATTCTATAAAGTGGTAGTACTGGTGCCATGATAAAATGCACTCAATACACTCTACAAAGTGGTAGTACTGGTGTCACAATAAAATGTACACTCTGTAAAGTGGTAGTGCTGGTGCGATGATAAAATGTACCCAGTATACTCTTTAAATGTGTTGACATTAAGAAGGGCATCCAGTCATAGAAACCATGCCAAAGGGTTGAGAGGACTCATCAGAAGATTAGTCAGAAGTATGACCAACAGTAGCTCCACATAACCCACATGGCTTATGTCCAAAGTATGTCAAAATATGTGTGAGTAACTGTGGCTTCAGGATGTCTAAATACATGGCTAACCAGCAGAGATGACCAACAGTGGCTCCACATAGCCACATAGTTAGTATCCAGTAGATGTCTAAATACATGACCAAACCTGCAGAGATGACCAATCAGAAATATGACTAACAGTGGCTTCACATAGCTAAATGGTTTATGTCCAAAGGTTGTTTAAATATGTGGCCAAACCAGTAGAGATGACTAACAGTGGCTCCACATAAGCCATATGGTTAGCGTCCAGAGGATGTTGAAATATATGGCCAAACCAGCAAAGATGACCAGTCTGTGGCTCCACAGAGTTATATGGCTAGTGACCCCTACATGTGAAGTAAGGACTACTCGATACTCACCTACAAAACCTTTCTCTCCAACCAGTTTCAATGCAATTTTGTCAGCAATTATTGAGGAGTTACCATGTGCAATGTTTGCAAATGGCCCGGCATGGACAAAAACAGGTGTCCCCTGGTAACAAAGAACATACAATGATTTCTGGTTATTTCCATGGGCACTACAGAGAGGCAGAGTGGTATAATGGGTAGGAAGAGAACTAATACTGCCTAAATGTCTAAAGGTTTCTGGTTATGGTCATCATCATCATCATCGTTTACTGTCCATCTTCCACGGTCATATTTACAAAAAGCAGTAAATTTGAAGTAACTACTTGTCATAATATATATATAATATAATAGGTTGCATGTATGCAGGTAAGTGAGTAAGTGTTCAATAAGATGATGATGATATGATAGTTCCTTGATCACGCAGAAAATGAATATATATAAATGAACCACAATGACACCAAACTGCTATATTATTAATTTATTGAGTTCAAATCCCGCCGAGGTTAACTTTGCCTTTCATCCTTACGGGGTCGATACAATAAAGTACCAGTAATGTACTGGGTAATTGCTGGCCTTGTGCCAAAAGTAGAAACAATTATTAATTTATTGAAAATAGCTCACACCGAAGCTATATGAAAAATACACAAGAATTATGTACATTATTTCTTTGTTTGTAAAAGTAGAATTAAATTGTATTTACCAAGAAAGCCTCACTGGCTTGGTTAAGAGAGAGACCAGAGATAGAGATTGGGTGAATGAGAGAGAGTAAGAAGAAGTAAGAGTCTGTAAGACTCCAAGAGGTCTGTAGAAAGCAAATGTTTTACATGTTTACTCTATCAAGAACTGCTTCGAACTTCCCCCTGCTTTATCTAAACCAGGCTAGTTATCTCTGTCGCTTTCTCTGCCCCCAAGCCTTAAGAACAAAGGAGTGACCTCTAGAGGTCATCCACTCTCAGACTTGTTGATGCTTGAAAGGATATAACCCAAAAAATGACCGTTAAATGTCACCCAGGGGTCAAGGTGTGGACAGATTTCACTACGTGTGTGTGTGTGGGGGGGGTTGTGTAAATGAAAAGTAAACGGAAAACAATACAGCAAATGATACAGTACAATGAAGATGTATATTAGTTTAATGCTTGATATAGGGAGGAAAATCTTAAAGTTTTGGATATTAGTTCTTCATCAGAAGATAGAATAAGAAATAAAACAATTGAAAGATAGAGTAGGCATCTCTAACAAAATACATCCCCCGTCCCACCACCCCCACCCATCCACACCGCCCCTTTCAATGTAAAGTTATGTTGGTGCCACAACATCCAGGCCGAAACAAATGACATCGTGTTGGTGTCACGACAAAAAACACACAGTCCACGCTGTAATGTGGCCGTGTAGGCAACACGGTAAAAACCTCCCAGCCCACACTGTAAATGTGGTTGGTGTTAGGAAGGGCATCCAGCTGTAGAAAACCCGCCAGACAGTCCACGCTGTAATGTGGCCGTGTAGGCAACACGGTAAAAACCTCCCAGCCCACACTGTAAATGTGGTTGGTGTTAGGAAGGGCATCCAGCTGTAGAAAACCCACCAGACAGTCCTATGCGAGCAAGACAACCACTCTTGCCTCAAGTGGGAAAACTCCCGTCCAAACCCATGCAAGCGTGGAACATGGACGTTAAACGATGATGATGATGATGATGATTAGAGTGAGATGAGGAAGAAACAGAAACAAAATTTGGGGAGAAATTGTACATGTGAGTTTAGTTTGCACTTTATATATTTAGAGTGTATCTCATAGGGTCTTTTAAAATAATGATAGGAGTACCAATTCTATTGTGAATAGCAATGTAAAATGAAGTGTCTTACTCAAGAACACAAAGCACAGCAGAGTCCAGGAATGAAACCCATGGTATTATGATGATGAGATCAACATCTCTAACTATAAGGCTACATACCTTAACAGTTATATCAAATTAGAAAGTCAACTTACTTCTAAAGTTTGCATCAAGTTTGGTTTGATGGCATCCTTCATCAAGACAGCCAAAGCACCAGAGACACCCTGCAACAACATCAACAATAATTATAAAGTAAAGAATAAATGAGAAGAGTCACACTTCATTGTTGTAGACAAGTAATAAAGACTAACATTAAGAATTTGTTACTGATGTGATCCCATTTACCTTTCTGATACCAAACCACCTGAAACCACACCTGGTTCGACAAAAAACAACTGATTTTTTAAAGTGTTTATTCATTTCATTCATTCATTCATTTCATTTCACGTCCACTTTTCCCTGCTTGCAAGGGTGGGACGGGAACTGGTACTGGCTTGATTTCTACAGCTCAATGCACTTCCTAACACCAACCTCATTTACAGTGAGTACTGGGTGCTTTTTTGCCGTGGCCCCTCCACGACCACTTTGCAGTGGAATGATAGGGACCCCAGTCCCTAGCACCTCATTTCTACAGCTGAGTAAACTGGAGCAATGTGAAATAAAGTGTCTTGCTCAAGGAAACAACACATCACCCGGTCTGAGAATTGAACTCACAACCTTTCGATTGCAAGGCCAATGCTCTAACCACTAAGCCATGTGACTCCATATCTTTATCTAAAAACTTTCCATTATAATTTTATAGGGTCGGACACCATGATTTGACGCATAGAGTTACGCCCCTTGCCATTCTGAGTTCAAATCCCGCCGAAGTTAACTTTGCCTTTCATCCTTACGGGGTCGATAAAATAAAGTACCAGTAATGTATTGGCCTTGTGCCAATAGTAGAAACAATTATAATTTTATGTCAGAACCTTTGTTAAGTTATGCTCCAAACACCAAACTAACCCTTCTGATACTAAACCTAATGAAACTACCCCAATTCCTACAATACTCAACTGTTTGTTTTGAAGTATTTATGTTTATCTAAAAACCTTCCATAATTTGAACTTTTGTTAAGTTATGTTCCAAACCACCTGGAACTGCCCCTGGTTCTACAATACAAAATTGTTTATTTCATTGTGTTTATATTTATCTAAAAACCTTCCAACATAATTTTATCTTAGAACCTTTGTTAAGCTATGTTCCAAACACCAACTTTATAACTATATTACTAAATCACTCTGAATTCTAGGCAATGTTTTTCATTAAAAATATAGTAATGAAAGGATTAAAATATACCAAATGTAAAGAATATAGTGTAGTGTTGTTGATGGAGGTGGCACCACCACCACCATACTACCACCAACACTACTACCACCACCATACTATCACCAACACTACTACCACTACCATACTATCACCAACACTACTACCACCACCTTACTATCACCAACACTATTACCACCAACACTATTACCACCACCATACTATCACCAACACTATTACCACCACCATACTATCACCAACACTACTACCATCACCATACTACCACCAACACTATTCCGACCACCATACTATCACCAATAAAACTACCACTACCATGCTATCACCAACTACTTTTCAGCATGTACGAGCGGCATTTATTGTGTAAGTCACCTAATACTGTTGTACATACTAAATCATCAGCAATGAAGTAGGTCTACTGACTTCCCAGACAAGCCGGGAGCTCACATCTTGCTTACATATGGGCCTATACTCTACTTAGTGCATTTTATCTTGGCACCAGCACTAGAGAAGTTGTCATATCTTTCACACAACAGATGGGTCTTCCCAACTCTTTGTTTGGCAAGCTTTCTATGGCTGGATGTCCTTCCTATCTAGCTGCATTTATCGTGTAGGTCATCTAACACTGTTCATCATCATCATTTTTACGTCCGTTTTTCCATGCTTGCATGAGTTAAACGAGTCCTCAGCACAGCATTTCTCTACTTGCTGCATTTCTTTGTCATCTTCACTGTGAGTCTCAGTAATTTGAGGTCAGCTCTCATCACCTCTGCTCAGGTCTTTCTTAGTGTACCTCTACTGTGACTTCCTTCCAATGGGATTTCCTGGTGCTTCTTCACCCAACGATCATCATCCATGCACATCACATGTCCATACCAACACCATTTTCTCTCCAACACCACTTCAGATTCCTCTTAAACCCATTCTCCCTCAGTTCATCCAAGCTCTGCCTTTTTCTCACATTTACTGTTGTACTTACCAAATCGTCAGCTGTGATTGGTACTCCAGTTTTACTACTAGCAACAACCATGTTGCCAAGTTTTCTCCTCATATCTGATAAATTGTCAGCCAGAGCCAATACAGCCATTATTTCACTGGCAACAGTAATGTCAAACTGGGTCTGTACCAAATAGAAAAGAAAGAGAGAAACAACATTACTACACAATGACATTAATACACACTAGAGCAGGTTAGGGTTGGATATGGATGATGTCTGAGGTAGAGATTATGGAGGATGTCTTAGTTCTAATATAGACATTTAGTTCAGGATTGGCTTTGTTTTTACAAATGTAATTTTTACGATGCTTTGTTTATTATTGGTTTTGTTTTCCGAGTGCTTTATTTATGTATAGGGCATTCGATGATTGCTTACGCTTGTTCTGGGTGTATCTGCATTAGGATTTGTGTTTGACGGTCCTACTTGCTTGTTTGCATATGTGTGTGTGTGTGTATATATATATATATATATATATATATATATATAAACAAAATTATTAAGGCAAGACAGGTTTGGATATGTCTTGATCATATGTTCCATATATTGGCATGGTTTCTACAGCTGCACGCCTTTCCTAGGGTGAACCAGTGAACCACTTTACAGTGTATACAGTGTTTCTATTGGTATTTCCATTGCTGATACTATCTACTGGTTGCAGCTACTGGCAGAAGGAGCAACACGAAAAGTGTTTTGCTCAAGAGCTCAATCCCTGGTCCCAAAATCAAACTTATGACTTTATGATTTTGACCTCAACACCCTAAACACTAGACCACATGCCTTAACAAGGAAAAGCAGGTGTAAAAACAATGATGATATAATGTACAGGATTCTGTGGTTAAGAAGTTTACTTCACAAGCATGTGGTCATATGAAACATGATCAAGACATAGATATCATACCGTGTCTTGTCTCAGACCCTCCTGATAACTCGTCCAACCCCATGCCAGAATAGAAAAATGGGCATAGAAACAATGGTTCCCACCTTTTTTGTATGCTGTTATTTATTGATCACACAAAATTATTATATATTTTATTTAATTATAAGAATTTACATAAAACTGGGATCCTTTAAGGCTCAATTATGAGCCTCTTGGAGGTCTGCACCTTAAGCAGTTGCCTAGTTAGTCCTAAAGGTAGTGCTAGCCCTGATTATATGACTGCTAAAGCTATGGCAAAATATTTACATACCGAACGAGTGTGACCTTTCTCTGTGGGAGATTCTCCAATTGTGATTTTTCTTAAGAATCTGTCATTGGTGTCAATCACTGTCAAAGAATAAAGAAACATTATTGAAAACTAAAATTACATCTTTAATCATCAGCATCATTATCAACATTGTTTAACACCTATTTTCCCCTGCTAGCAAGGATTGGACAGGTCTTCGCAAGCCAAATCAGTACTGAAGAGGAAGCTACTGACCTCCCAGACAAACATGGAGTTTGCATCGCACTTATTCATGAATGCACCAGCACAAAAGAGATTGTCATGTTCTTGACACAACCCTTTGTGTGTACATGTGTATGTGTTTTCTTTCTTTTATTCTTTTACTGGTTTCAGTCATTAGACGGAGCCCATGCTGGGATACAGCCTTGATTTAGTTGATCATATTAAACAAGTTTTGTACTTATTTTATCAATCTCTTTTTAACAACAATATATATATATGTATTCCTAAGAAGCAAGGTAAGCATTGTCTACTCTATAAAAATTATCATTTATTTATCTAAGCTTATGTTTCTTTTTCTCAGTTTTGTAAAATACTAGATTCATTACCATAATATTAATTAAAGAATAATTAAAACATTTGGAATTATATAGTTAATCAATAATATAAATATTTTTTGAATCTGTTAGACACTGTTTTGAAAGAGAAGGTATCACTGTGTGAAGCTACTGTCATTCAAATACACAGCATACCATCTAAAAGAGGTGGTATCACTGTGTGAGGCTATTGTTGCTCAAATACACAACATACCATTTGAAAGAGATGGTACCACCGTTTGCTTATCCTAGCATTTTTTACACTACTGATAAATCATCACCATAATCATTCCCTGTTAGAAAGAGTTAAATGGGTCTTCACTGACTAAGACAGTACTGAAGCAGGTCTACAGACACCCCAGACAGACTGGGAGCCTGCATTCTGATTTATGTACAGTTCCATTGAGTGCATTTTATCATGGCACAAGCAATAGAGATATCATCATGTCCTTCACACAACTGAAGGGTCCTCCCAAGCCTTTTTCTTTGACAAGTTTTCTACAGTTAGATGCCCTTCCTTTCACCAACCACTTTACAGCATGTACTGGATACATATATCATGCATATCAACACTAGAGAGGTTTTTGCACCATTGATGCAACTGAAGGGTCTTCTCAACCCTTTTGGCATGGTTTCTACAGCAGAGTGTCCTTCCTAACAAAAGATGCAGGTGAGATTGTGAAGATTACCTCTCTGCCAGGTAATTGTAGCTGGATCAATATCAAGGCGAACAAATTTGGTCATTTCAGCAGGGGTAAGTATACTTGGGTTGGTCTTAGTATTGCCAAGTTTCTAGAAATTAAAAAGAACTTTGTGTTTTTATTTTCATAATATGAAATTTCTCTCTCTCTCTCTCTCTCTCTCTCTCTCCTCTCTCTCACACACACACACACAAACACAGACAGACAGACAGACACACATACAAACTCACTCATTGAACTGAAAAATAAAGTCTTCACTTTCATAAACCTCTGTGGTTGTTGGACATGCTAGAAATAGCAACGAAATCTCACTCGAATCACTACCATCTTTAGAAAAGAAAAGTTATAATGCATGGTGATAAACTTTGTTTGATATAAACTGTGTCGTAAAGCAATGGTCCCAATCAGCAGGCCACAGACAGGTACCAGGCTGTGGACTATTTGGTACCGGGCCGTGGACCATTTGGTACCGGGCCGTGGACCATTTGGTACCGGGCCGTGGACCATTTGGTACCGGGCCGTGGACCATTTGGTACCGGGCCGTGGACCATTTGGTACCGGGTCGTGGACCATTTGGTACCGGGTCGTGGACCATTTGGTACCGGGTCGTGGACCATTTGGTACCGGCTCGTGGACCATTTGGTACCGGGTCGTGGACCATTTGGTACCGGGCCATAGACCATTTGGTACCGGGTCGTGGACCATTTGGTACCGGGCCATGGACCATTTGGTACCGGGCCATGGACCATTTGATACCGGGTCGTGGACCATTTGGTAGAGCCACACAAAAAGAATAACAGCTTTTTTCTATTTTATTGTCTATCGCTGTCTACCTTATGTCAAGTTGAGTCTACCCTATGTCGAGTTGAGTCTACCTCATGTCGAGCCTGCCTTATGTCGAGTTGAGCCCGCCCTATGTCGAGTTGAGCCCGCCCTATGTCGAGTTGAGCCTGCCCTATGTCGAGTTGAGCCTGCCCTATGTCGAGTTGAGCCTGCCCTATGTCGAGTTGAGCCTGCCCTATGTCGAGTTGAGTCGGCCTTATGTCGAATTGAGTCTACCTTATGTCGAGTTGAGCCTGCCTTATGTTGAGTTGGGGTGGTCAGTTGACACAACTAGTCAGGGAGTATTTTCAAAGTTTAAATAGACAAGGAAATTTGGTTCCTATTGCTACCATGCCAAATGGCCACATAGATGGTTCCCCATTGGTTGAAATAATGATGCCAATAAAATAATTTAAATTTTAAAATATTTCTGTCTCACCTTTAACCTATCAAGCTGAATTTTTGAAAATGCTCGCTTCCCTTTCTTGGTTGGAACAAGACGGTCGTAGAGAGCCTTGTCTGTCTGTGTGCTTTCATGGAACATACGAGCATCAAGCTGTGCAGCAAGCAGATTGTTGGCTGCAGTGATTGCATGAATATCTCCAGTAAGATGAAGGTTAAATTCTTCCATTGGAATCACTTGAGAATAGCCACCTCCTGCAGCACCACCTAGTAAAAGAAATTCAAAATAACATAATTTGTACTAAAAATTATAACAGATTGAGAGGACTCTTCAGTTGTGCTAAGGACGTAACAACTTCACTAGTGCTGACTGTTTGAGGAAGGAACTTCAAGAGGTAGGAGGTGGCTGTTGCAGCAGGTGTTGCTAGTCATTCTCCATGGCAATGCCTTTGTCATATTGTCTGCAGCACACAGCTAAAAACATACCACCCAAACTGGGGTGTACAATCTGTCACTCCCTCCCTTTTTCTTTCTTTCATTGCTTAATTTCTTTTTTCATTTTCCTTCTCTTTTTCCTTTCCTTATTGCTATTTATATTTTACAGTTTTTATCACATTTTCTCTTTAGTTTAATATTCTGCATTAATCAGTTAAACTAGAGAAATATAGTCTCAAAAGGTTTAAATACTTTGGGTTTCTACTACCTTCTGTTAAGGGACAAGAATCAGAACAGTCAGACATTCTATCTGATACAAATGAATTTATTGATATTTCACAACTCTATGAAATATTTAGACTAACCTTTAATACCAAAAGTTGGGCCTTGTGAAGGCTGCCGGACACATGCAATAATATTTTTCTTCAAACAGGCACCAAATGCTTGTGCCAGTCCAATTGTTGTTGTACTTTTACCTTCTCCGAGGGGTGTTGGAGTTATTCTACACAAAACAACAAAGTTCAAATAGAGATTATAGCTTATTAAACCTGAACGACTAGCGTTATTTTATATAATGGTACAAAGTTCAGAGATTGTAATTTACAAAACTTGAAGGACCAGGATTATTTTACATAGGACAACAGGGTTTACACATTGCAATTTACAAAAGTTGAAAGAGAGCTGAGGTTTATTCTACACAAGACAACAGGGTTCATACACTGCAGTTTATCAAACCTGAAGGGGAACAAAAGTTATTCTATACAAGGTTCACACGTTACAATTTACAAGAGCTGAAGGATCAAAGGTGTTCTACATAAGAGAACAAGGTCCAAATAGACATAGTTTGCACCATGTGGGGGACTAAGGAGTTATTCTACAAAAAATAAGGGGATTCTGGAGTGACATTTTTGTTATTGTTTTTGTTGTTTTTAATGTTTTAGCTGGCTGAGTTGTTTCATTTGTTAACACAAATGTTTTACAAGCTAAATGTATAATTTTCCTATTATTAACCCTTAAACTGTCAAATAGAGATGAGGGAGGTGATTTGTAGATCATTTAGGCAAACTGAAATAAGCAGTGTTAGGCAACATTCTCAAGGATACAAAATAATGACATCATCCTCACATCACCATCATTTCACATTTGTTTTCCATTCTGGCATGGGTTGAACGAGTTGTCATAGTCTGAAAGACTTCATCTTGCTCATACATTCCAATTTTGATTAGAAGCCCGTCTTAATGCCAACCAACAACTTTACCAGTCGTACCAAGGGCATTTTATTGTGGCCCCGGCACTACCACTTTACAGAGTGTCTATCACTGTTTTTAAAAAATATCAATGAGATTTTTATATTAACTTTTTCTCATGCAGATGGCATCTGTGATTAGTTTTTTTAAATATGCTAATTTTACATGCCTATTCATGAGCAAAATTCTCATCACTACTTCAGCAAGTATGGTGAAGTTTATGGCTTCAATGAAGAAGTCTAATGACAGAAATATATCTGGTCTTGTCTTTCATACTCACTTAGATCAGATTAAACTAACATTATTCATTTAACTAATGGGGGCGGTGGATTGGCAGTATCGGTAGAGGGTCGGACGCCATGCTTTCCAGCATAGTTACGTCCCTTTACGATCTGAGTTCAAATCTCGCCGAGGTTGACTTTGCCTTTCAACCTTACGGGGTCGATAAAATAAAGTACCAGTAATGCACTGGGTAATTGCTGGGCTTGTGCCTAAAGTAGAAACAATTATTCATTGAACTAATGTTATCTTTTCCTCAACACATAAGTATTTCTAATTAGATTTTGAATGATAACCACATCAAATATGTTAACCCTAACTTAACATATAAGAGTAGTAATAAAGTCTAAACATGTGACCATGTGGTCAGTAGTCCAGCACCTTAACCTCACTGCCACTGCGACCTCATTAACCCTTTTGGTACCAAACTGTCTGAAACCACTTTGTATATATTTATCTAAAAACCTTCCATCATAAGTTTATGTAAGAACTTGGATGAACTTGGGTTTAAAAGGAATCAGAAGTAGTGTGTAAGAGAGAAGACTGTATTGGCATGGACATGTGATGAGCATAGATGACCGATGGATACAGAAATACCAGGAAATTCCAGTGTAAAGAAGCTGCAATAGAAGTAGACCAAAGAAGACCTGAGCAGAGATGGTGAGAGCTGATCTCAAATCCCTGAGATTCACAGAGGAGATGATGAAGGAACACGGAAAGTGGAGGGAAGCCGCAGTAGAGGTAGACCAAGAAAGACCTGGACAGAGATGTGAGAGCTGATCTCAAATCGCTGAGATTCACAGAAATGACAAAGGAATGCAGCAAGTGGAGAGATGCTGAAAAGGACCCATCTAACCCATGCAGGTGTGCAAAAACGGACATAAAATCAATGATGATGAATATTTGATTAGTTGCACTCCAAACACCAGCCAAATAAAGAAGTTAGTAAGTAACATTATTAATTCCTCCACTTTCTCCATTATTTTCAAAATAAATTATAAACATTGTTTTCCATTAGAAATATAGTAACAAAAAGGTTAAGTGCTTATATTTATCGAAATGCCTGCCTTCATAATTTTATGTAAAGACTGTTGACTGCTGCATAAATTTTAAACAACTGCAGTGGCACTGCTGGCTTTTTTTTTCTTCAGTAAAATGGCTTTTTTAAACAAACATTTATCAACAACACATCTCTGAATGATTGACAAACGTCACATCAATAGACTAGTAACCCCATCTAGCTTTGAAGTTATGAACTGCTGGAAATGAGTTCATAACTTTGAAGTTATGAAATGTTAGAAAAGAGTTCAAAGGATGAGTTATCTCGTACATGGCACTGGAATGCATGGATGTTAGGACAAGTTATCTCATCTACGGCACTGAAGAGGTTAAGTTATATTCTAAACAACAAGTTAATTATATTACTATATCTCTCCAAATTCTTGGCAGTCGTCTTCTTCACCCATTTATTCCTGGGAGGGTCATGGGTGGTAGAGTCCTTAAACATTTCTTCCAGTGGGTCCTGTCAGAAACAACCATCTCAAGCAGGGCAGCCAAGCTCATGGATGTTAAACAACCATCTTGCTCGGGGGCCTTCTTCAAATTCTTGATCATTTTCCAAATCATTTAAAAATCATAGACAATGTCTTTTATTAAAAATATGATAACAAAGCAAAATCAATCAAAAGGTTAAAAAAACAATGAAAATGTCAAAGGTGGCAAGAGAATATTTACCCAGCTACAACTATATATTTTCCATTCTTGGAGTTTGACAGACGATCTAGAACCTTCAAACTAACTTTTGCTTTTTGCTTCCCATAAAGATCCACATCATCTGGGAAAAGGTTGATTTCTCGGGCTAATGAGGCAATGTTTTTAGGATGCTGGCTCTTGGCAATTTCAAGGTCACTGTAATATATTAAATAAACCAGTATCAATAGCAAATGTCAACATTTAACATCATAAGTTTATGTAACAACCTTTGTTGAGTTATGTTCTGAATATGAGATTAACATATTACTAAATCTCTTCAAATTCTTATTTTCCAAATTGTTTTAAAATCATAGGTAGCATCCTTCATTTTAAATATGATAACTGGGATTTTTTCCTCAAGATTATAATGTTAGTCTACTGCCTGGAGTTGTTTAGCCCTAGATCAGCATCAATTAATGATCAAAAGTATTAGTCAGGTCACACTTCTGCCTGTTACTGCTTCATGGTTGAGTGGTCAGGGACTAAACTGTCTACCCCACCAGACGCTGGTCTGGTTAGGTCAGGCTTCTGCCTGCTACAGGTATAATGTAGCCTAGTACAATCTGCTTCATGGTCAAGTGATCAGCAATGAAACTGGCTCACCCACCAGACCCTGGTCTGGTGAGGAGGGTAAGTGAAATCCCAGCAGCACAAAAAACAAGACTTGTTAAAACGGTGGATGGATTCCTCAGAGTCAACGGCCATTCACTCCATTATGGGTTTAGCCTCATCAACCTGCAATTGGCCAAGTGTGATGAGTATGGCTACATCCTTGACGTGACCAAAACCAAACAGAAAGCAGTAGAGGCCAACAAGGGAAGTGTTCCTCCAACAAGAGTAAGAAGGACCTGGATTCACTTGGATGATCAAAAGTATTCCAGTTATGACCTTTCCATAAGCTAACAAAGCACTCATCAGTTATATAGTGCTCCTGCTGCTTGCTATTGTGAACTTTATAGCAGCTATTTATAGCAATGCTGGACTAGGTAATTTCTTTGGACACCAATTTCTCTGTATAAAGTACAAGTTTAAAGTAAAGTACACAGACTAAACTACGCAGTAGGTAGCTTAAATTAAAGAACTTTAAATATGCAACTGAAACTACAGAGATAAAGTACATACATTAAAGTGCTTTAAGAACATGGGTTAGAATATAGAGCTAAAATACACAAATTAAAAGTACCGTATTTCCCGGCGTCAAAGACGGCTACTTTTTTCATAAAATAAGTCTAAAAAAATCTACCTTGTGTCCTGGAGGCTGAAGGTTTTTATTATTTTTTTTCAAATCAAATTTTTGGTTGTCAAAATTAGGGTGCGTCCTTGAGGACAAAGTGTCTTTGGGGCTTGGAAATATGGTACTTTAGGTACACAACTTGAATTACTATAAGTACACAACTTGAATTACTATTTTTAAAGATAAAGAAAAGAAGAAATTGCATCCTTGTGCATATGACCCTGCAGTACAGCAATGTCTGTGTAAATTTTCTCGTAAACTTTGTACCAAGTTATTCAACAAAATCTTCATCTCTCACATATATTTCACTACAACATTCAATTTTTGCATGATATAACAGCAATTTTTATAGTAAGTTACTAATAATTTTCTTTAAGCTGTTAATTTAACAATCAATTCAATTAATCAACAAAGTCTCAAACCTCATTCGCTTACTGAGTCGGGTAGATCTCATCAAATCGGTCTTTCCATTGCTGATACTATCTACTGGTTGCAACTCCTGGCAGAAAGAGCAATGCTTAAGGACATAATACATCGCCCAATCTGGAAATTGAACTTGCAACTTCACAATTGTGAATTCAATTTTCTAACCACTAAGCCATATACCTTCACCAATCAAAATGATCGACAAGATCCCAGACCTCATTCACTTCTGAGTGGGGAGAAACTTATCAAATCAGACCAAGGGAACAATGTTTCCATTGGGCTTTCTATTTCTGATACTATCTACCAGTCACAACTCCTGGCAGAATGAGCAATGTGAAATAAAGTGTCTTGCTTCCTGCATTGCCCAGTCAGGGAATTGAATTCACAACCTCACGATTATGAATCCAAATATCTAACCACTAAGCCACCTGTTTTAACTTCTATATATTAATGAGGTATCAATAAACAATTTTTAACATATATCTGAAATCTTGCCATTTAAAATGAATATTTTTTTTTTAAGCTCAAAAAACATTTCTAAAATCATGTCTTCATGTATAATACATCCCCTCTTTTTGGCACTTAATTTTAATTCAAACTATCTCGTAATATAAGCAAGAAAATACAGTACATAGCTAAAGTACAGAAATGAAGGTGGTTTAAATACGCAGCCTAAACACTTGAAAACAATAACAAGGTCAACAACTTTAAGAAAATAATTTTAAGTTTTACTAAAGTACAATTGAGATAAACAAAACAGGTTAAGGAGATAAGATACTATTCAAAGAGAAACTTTAGATAAAAACATTTTTGTTTGAAATAATATAGTTATGCTGCATTGAGAAGTGTGTGACTGATAAGTTTCAGAAAGCCAGTACAATGCGGTAGAAATATATAAAGGACAAATGATGACAAATAAAACAAAACAAAGTAATGTTTTTACCTGATATATTTCGACGTGATATTTCAGAGCTAACACCCTCTTTTCAAATGCAAAAGTAAAATTATATTTATCAAAGAAAGGTATTGAAATATGTAAATACATAAATATATAGATCTATGTCAACATACCTTGGTACATTTTCTTGTAAGTTTAGAGGAAGAATTCTGAGGTTCCATAATAAATGGTTCTGTGATATAAACAATAAGAATAATTCTTTAATATTGCTAGTAGAACTGATTCATGCATACAGTAAAACTTAGACAAAGCTGAAACAGTTACAACTATGTGTGTGTGCTATTGGACTGTTTGATCAAGGCTGACCTAGGGCTACATAATAAATACAACACCATCACATACACACTATTTCTTATATATTTCTGCACCTTTTAATGTTTTCTTCCAGGCTTACTAATTGTTCTTATTATTACTGGTGATGCTCTGATTGACTTTTTCAAATTTCATTTGAAAAGGAAAATCAGAGTAGAGAAGGAAGTGCTCTCTTCCCAGCATTTTGTTGAAAGATGGGTGAGAGAAGCAAGAATGGCCCGAGTAAATGGGCCGACTCTGAGTATATATCTGTAAACTAAAGGTGGAAAACTGGGAGAGGGCACTTGCCTTGGTGGTCAGGGTCATTGTGGCTTTTTACTGGGCTTTCTCCACAGATGTCCCTCCGAAGTCTCCCCCCTATTGGGGAATTTTTCACTGTTATTTTCATTGTTATTTTTGTTACATCCTCTATTTTTGTTTTTTTTACACGCAGAAATGCCCATTTGTACCGTCCTGCATTGTCCTGCACTGTCCTTAATGTCTACTTTATGTAAACCCTTGTGGTTAATAAAGAAATCATTATTACCATGGCGGGACACAGAAAACCAAATTCCTAGATGTAATAGGATGGTGAGAAGATTGCATCAGGTTGAACATATAATATATATAGAGGGTGAAGAATTGCCAAGTTTTCCTAGTGGAAGAAATTCATGGTAGAAGACCAAGGACGACATAGGGAACGGTGGTGGAAGGTAGTCATGGTAGAGGAAGACCAAGAAAGATATGGGGAGAGGTGGTGGAAGGTAGTTGTGGTAAAGGAAGACCAAAAGTGACATGGGGAAAGATGGTGGAAGCCAATCTCAAAAAACTACTCATCACAAAGGTGATGACAAGGGAAAGATACAAGTGAAGAAATGGTGTAATGGAAAGGATTTGTCTAACCTATGTAAGAATGGAAACATAGTCATAAAACAGTGGTGATAGTGATGAGGGTGATGGTGATGATGATAGAATTCCTTGATGCAATACAGTGGTAGAGAGAAGCTAAGAGGTAAGCCAAATTCAAGCTCAAAGTAAGATGAAAACACCATTGTGCCATATTAAAGCATGCAAGTAATGCTATGTAAATCTAGAGTATTCACTGACCTGAGATCGAGATAGTTTCTCAGCAGCAAAGACTGTGTTCTTGAGAAGCATGGCAACTGCAGTAGGACCAACACCTCCAGGGACTGGTGTGATCCAAGAAGCAACAGACTGAGCTTCTTCAAAACAGACATCACCAATGAGATGGTCTTTCTTGTTACTGTCTAAAATAGAAATTGAAAGACATAGAAGGGTGTAAGGAGGATAGTTAATATAGAATGTAAGAGAGTGATCTATGACAATTGAAGGGAAGAAGGTATGATATACAAGTTTAGTCTGTTGGATGTACAAACAGTACTGGTTTTGCATATGAGCTAAGTAAGGAGGCTGCAAGCCCAAGGTCTTTCTAGATCAGTGGTTCTTAACCTGGGGTGCAAGATTCAGTTCTTGGGAGTTCAAAGAGAGGTTGAGAAAAACAAATTTTTTCATTTTACTTCTATTTTGATTGAATATTTTCTGTTATTTGCAAAGATTTGTATTTATTAATCATAGTAGTTAATTAAATAGTAGCAGCTAAGCAGCTGATAATTTGACCTGAAAATTCAAGTTATTTTGTATTATGCACTAGGCTGAGACATGTGGGATGGAATTTCAAAATATCAAGGGGTTCCGCAATAGAAAAAGGTTAAGAACCACTGCTCTAGAGAGTGTGTGCTCTGCTTTAAATATATATTGATTTCTAATATGTAGACACAAGGCCAGTAATTTGGGGGAGGGAAAGTTCATTAAATCGACCCAGTTCTTGACTTGTACTTTATTTTATCAACCCCAGAAGGATGAAAGGCAAAGTTGATCTCAGCAGGATTTAAACTCAGAATATAAAGAGCTGGAACAGATACTGCTAAGCATTTGCCCGATGCTCTAAAACTTTGCCAATCCACCACCCTAATAT
Source organism: Eledone cirrhosa (assembly GCA_964016885.1). NCBI lineage: Eukaryota > Metazoa > Mollusca > Cephalopoda > Octopoda > Eledonidae > Eledone > Eledone cirrhosa. The sequence continues at coordinate 260,184,682 of OZ024740.1, read as the reverse complement.
TATTTTTCTTCTTCACCCACTTATTCCCGAGAGGGTCATGGGGGCAGAGTTCTCAAACACTCCTTCCAGCGGGTCCTGTCTGAAGCAACCATCTCCAACTGATCCAGCTGGATCCCCAAACATGACCAGCCAAGCTCATGGATGTTATCCAACCATCTTGCTCAGGTTCTACCCTAGGGTCTCTTGTGCCCATAAAATCTGTCCAGTGATTCTTTCCTGAAACATTCTAACCACATGCCCATAGTATCTTCTGATTACTGAATGTTGAAGCTGGCACATTACTGCACCATCTCCAGCAATTCATGCACTTAATTCAGTCACCTGCCTGCCATCACTTGTGAACACGTCCCCAAGATACTTGAATTTTTTCTACCTGCTTCAGTGGAACTCCATTCACATGTAGAGTGCAATGCGCAGGCTTCCTTGAGGAGATGAACGTCTCAGTTTTCACAGCACTGATTTTCATTCCAGTCATGCAGCACTTGGCATCAAACCTATCAGGTGCAAGTCGAAGATCACCTTCTGTCAAGTTAAGTAACACCATGTCATCTGTAAATTCCAGTCGATTGATTTTACACCTGACAGTCATGATACCACTGCCAACACAGCTGCGCATGTCACTCCTGTTCATGTAAGTAATGAACAGGAGAGGTGACAGTACGCACACTTGGCAGAGTCCAACTCCCACGTTGAATGGTTTCAACTTAGCACCATTTATCCAAACACAAATACTTGGACATTCGTATAGAGACATCAGGACAGCAAGAATCTGACCATCAATCCCATGTTTTCTTGAATGCCTTCCACAGTAAAGGCGTCCAAAGTTAAAACATGGGAGGACTTTGGGGTTAAGCAGGAATCTGACTTCAGATCAGCAAATAAAGTGTTCTGGCAGACCATCTGCCAACTTCGTAATAAAAAGTCCTCCTCCACACCTGCTATCAAGAACGTGTCTGGGGTTCTCCCCTCTTCAGAAAGGTGCATCCTCATGAGGTAGAGAGAATACTTTGCTGATCTAAACATGATCACAACAGCATCTACAGATGTACATGAGGTGCATCAGGGAGTGGTGACTAGTCTCTCAGGTCACAAGAGCAGTTAAAGAGATCAAATGTGGCAAGGCTGCTGGGGAAGATGAAATCTGACCTGAGACATTAAAAGCCTTAAATAGAGAAGGTATTTACTGGCTGACTCATGTGTACTGGATGGCCTGGATCTCTGGAAAGGCACCTAAGCAATGGCAAGCAGGAGTGATAATCCCAATTTTCAAAAAGGGAGACAAGAGAGATTTTTCTAATTACAGAGTGATCCTCTTGTTAAGCCTCCCCAGTAAAATCTGGCAAAGAGATACAGGGAGATTGTCAAATTCAAGCTAGCTGATGAACAGTGTGGTTTTCGCCCCGGTTGCAGCTCAGCCAACCAAATATTCACACCTAATCTTATAAGTATATATTAATATATATCTTTTAAACACAACATTTTTTTGTGAAAATCTAGAATATTTTTTTTTCCTTTGAGTGTCGCCTGTGTTTAGAGGTCAGCATGGATTGATGCTGGAATCTCAGCATCATTCTATGTGTAGACCTACATTCATATACTTATAATTTTTATTAAGTTTCTTGTAAGCTGGTGGTGTGGACCCTAAATATTCTCTAAACTAGTGACCTTAATTGTTTTAATTTGGTCCCTTTCTTACAAGTTTAACTTATGAGAGTCATGTAAACTATATTTTTCCCATTTTGTGTAGATTATAGGCAGCCAATTGCCAAACTTGTATTAAATTCTTTAAAATGCTTAAAAGGGTTTCCTAGAAGTAGTTGATAGTTTCTGTTACCTAAAGGACCTAACTAGAAAGCATAGTACTCAGAGTAGGACCATGGTGGGAAATATCAGGGATATGTTACATCTACTAGCAATAAACGAATTCTCCCTATAAGTACAGGGTAAATTGTATGGCATTTTATTGTGACACCTGGATTACCACTTTACAGAGTGTACTGCCCACATTTTAGCATGGCACCAGCAATGCCACTTGCAGTGTGTAGTGGGTACATTTTCTTGTGACACCAGCACTATCTCTTAACTTATATACAATAAACAAAAGAAAGTAAATATCTTCAACAAAAATATATTTAACTTACCAAGAACGGAATTAGCACCACAGTCTATGACAATGGCACCAGGCTTTATCCAATTTCCTTCAACCATTTGGGACTTTCCAACATTAATCACTAAAATATCGGCAGTTTTTGTCTGTAGACATACAATGGTAATATTAGAATTGAGATAATGTTAGAATATAATAGCATAGCAATATAGGGATTGAGAAAACTCTCCAGTTTGTCTAAAAAGTATAAAGTCTGTCTTGAGCCTGGAGGCTAGTGTTTATCCTGCTTTCTGTGGTGTGAAGCGACTGAAAGTAGAAGACTTCCTCTTGGACAAGACGCTAATTCATCACGGGTTAATGCATGTTACGAGTCTGGAAGCTCATCAGGCAAATGCTTAAGCCAGTTTCTGTGGCATGAAGTGACAGAGTAGGTAGCTTCCTGCTGGACAGGAAGCTAGTCCATCACAGGGTTTAACCCCCAGCTAATGCTGGTACTCATTTTCAGCTGAGTATACTAGAGCAAAGTGAAACAAAGTGTTTTGCCTAAGAACACAACACACAATCCAGTCCAGGAAACAAACCCACAACATTATGATCGTATTTCCATCACCCTTGCCACTTGGCCACATGCCTCAACCAGTTTGACAACTTGTCTAGTGCTGGTGCCAAGATACTATACACACAGTACAATCTGTAAAGTGGTAGTGCTGGTGTCACAATAAAACATTCTTAGTACACTCTACAAAGTTATAGTATAGTAGCCATGATAAAATGAAATAATTATATATGTATGTATATTACAATCACATATCTAATGAGAAAGTGTCTATGTAGTTGTTAGAGATAGCAACCCTCAAATCACACTCCCACTGTCTAAAAATAAAGTAGAGGAGACATAATGCAGCCCAAAATGTACCTTCCAGAAAGAGACATAACGCAGCCCAAGATGCACCTTCCAAAAGACTAGATGGTGGCCTCAGCAGAAACTCCTTTGATCATAGGTCTGCTTCATCAAGTTTGACCTGGAGGCTAAACAACAAAAATAACTAATATGACCACACCACTGTGACACATTATTATTCTACTACATCCTCCATCTATCCAGAGCTGGTGCTACCACTAAGGCCAACAAGGACACAGACCTCAGAGAGGTGCATTACTGAACCTTAAGGGATCGGATCACAGTTTTTTTACAGATTTATATTACTAAATTGGGCGGGGATTTGGCAGGGTCATTAGAATGTCAGATAGAATGTTTTGTGGTTTTCATTCCATCTCTGCTCTCCAAGTTCAAATCCCGCCAAGATCAACTTTGCCTTTGATTCATTCAATGTTGATAAAAAAGTACCAGTGTTGTACTGGGTTTGATTTTTCCTCTATGTCTTTTCTCACTTCCTTTCTCTAAGTCTCTCTATCCTTCTCTGGAAGAAATCTGCTGTATTCAGACCTGGAGAGGGATGGGCTCTGTCAGGTTTTAAGAAAAGCCCTAGAAATATTGTATGTCAATATTGCACTCCCTCAAGAATCATGGATGCATACCAAACCATAACTATATTAAGTATATAATAATTTTCTGCAATCAATAAATAAATCACTAAACATCCTTGCCACGTAGCAGTATTGTGGAAATATCTAAAGTGTTGGAGGTCTTCTGGTGTTTTGACCTGTAACATGATTTAGCATTGGTGAGTGTGGACTGTATAGTAGAAAATGCAGGCTTAAAATTTTTCCAGGTGTTCAGAGTAAGAAGTAACAAAATTAAATATATAATAATTTTTTGCAATCAATAAATAAATAATCAAACATCTTTGCCATGAGAACAGGAGATTTAAAAGAGACACATAACTGGGAGAAAAGTGTGCACATTTTAGTGGTAACCTAGGTGCTAGCTCCAACTCTACCATCTTATAATGTTATTTCATCATCATCATATGTCCATCTTCCTTTGGTCAGATGGGCTGTCACATTATAAGACAAGTCAGGTCAGGTGATCGGGTCTTGCTAATATTGATCTTCCTGCCCAACATCAACCACATTTACAGTGTGAACTGGGTGCTTTTTGTCATGTAACCAGCATGGCCACATTACAGTGTGGACTGGGTGCTTTTTGTTGTGTCATCAACATGACCACCTTACAAAGTTACACTTATAAATCTTACCTTTTCTTGTAGGTTCTCCATGCTAGGGTGACAGACAGTGACGACGGCATTGTTATTGGAAAGTAGGCTGACTATTGGTATTGTGGTCAGTTTACAGTTACCCAGAACAACAGCAGTCTTACCCTGGATGGACACACCTAGGGGGAAAAAAAACAAAGCCAACAATTGGGAAATAAAAAAACAAGAGATCAACAGACTGAGATGGACTGGCATCCAGTCTTGTACTCTCAGTCGCTTCAAACCATAGAAACTGGGATAAGCACTAGCCTGAATAGATTCAGGGCTCATAACAGACTTTAGATTTTATGCAACAAGTTAATGGCTAGGGTGTTTGGTTCATGATCATAACGTTGTGAGTTCGATTACCAACATCATATCGTGTCCTTGAGCAAGACACTTTATTTCACATTGCTCACAAATGAGTTGTACTTGTAATTCAATGGACTAGCCTTGCACACACTGTATAATGCTGAATCTCCTTGAGAATTAAGTTGACTACATGTGTCTGTGGAATACACAGCCACTTTCATGTAAATTTTGTGAACAGGATGTTCCATTTTCAAACAACCGAAACACTCGACAAAGGTTCAACATGAATGACAAGGACACTGATCAACCCCTGCCCTGTTAGATATGTATGTATAACTTACCTGTCCTTTGTATCAGTTCTAGAATAGCTGTAGCTGTTGGTGAGATCCATTCAGGTAGGTTACCTACACACAGGTGACCTATGTTGGTGACAGTGATTCTGTAGAGGAAAATGGAGCATTAACATTAGAGGAGGTATATGCAAGGGTGGGAGGTAGATATTGAAGGAGTAGGAGGTAAATATTACAGTGATATATATAGAGAGAGGGAGTGAAGGTACATGGTTTAGTGGTTAGAGTATTCAGCTCGTTGTCATACAGTCATGTGTTTGATTATTGGCAACATTTTCAATTTTCTGCATTCATTTCCCTCACAATTCCAAACTGAATTCAGCACATTCAAATACCATTTTATCAAAAGTTTTACTATCTCAAACCTTTCCTGTTATATTCTCCATTCATCTCATGATTTTCTAGTATATCATCCCCCATTATAAATAATATTAAATTAGTGGCGATGATGATGATGGTATTGTTCATTTGTAACTTTATACCAATGTGATTGGAAAACTCATTTTCTCCACAGCATCATCACATCAACATCAACCTTTGGTCACATCGAGCATTCAACTCACCAACTTTGACAACTTCTCCACTTCATCTATACTGTGAACAACAACAATCCGTGTACCTGTTAAATATGTACCCTGGGTCTCCTCAGTCAGGACTGACCTAGGGCTAAACTACCTTTTCTTCTTCTTCACCCACTTATTTCTGAGAGGGTCATTAGGGCAGAGTCCTCAAACACTCCCTCCAGCAGGTCCTGTGAGAAGCAACCATCTCCAACTGATCCAGCTGGATCCCCAAGCAAGACCAGCCATCTTGCTCGGGATCTACCCCTGGGTCTCCTACCTGTTGGTTTTGTCCATAAAATCTGTCCAGCGATTCTTTCCTGAGACATTCTAACCACATGCCTATAGTATCGGAGCTGTGATCTCTCAATTTGGAGAAGTAGCAGCTCTACACTGGAGTGACTCTCTCATCTCCGAACTACGTACTCTATCAAATAACGTTACTCCAAAGACCCTTCGGAAGAATCCCATTTCGGCCACACTTCTATTCGCGATTGTATTCTTTCGGTCATTACCCAAGATTCATAACTATAAGAAATGGTTGGCACAAAAACCGAATTGAAGACAGCGAGTTTTGTTTTTAGACCTACCTCCCTTCTGATTACTGAAGCTATCAAATTACTGCACCAGCTCTTGCAATTCTTGCACTTCACTCTCCTGCCTTCATGAGAAGGCAGGAGATTGAAGTGAAAGAATTGGAAACAGCCCCAAGATACTTGAATTTCTCTACCTGCTTCGGTGGAACTCCATTCACATGTAGAGTTCATTGCGCTGGCTTCCTTGAGAGGATGTATGTCTCAGTTTTCGCAGCACTGATTTTCATTCCAGCCATGCAGCACTCAGCATCAAACCTATCAAGTGCAAGTCGAAGATGATCATCTGTCCAGTTAAGTAGCACCAACTATTTATATATACCATGGGGTCCCCTTAGTCAGGACTGATCTAGGACTAAACTACCAACTATTTATATATACCATGGAGTCCCCTCAGTCAGGACTGATCTAGGACTAAACTACCAACTATTTATATATACCATGGAGTCCCCTCAGTCAGGACTGACCTGGGGCTAAACAACAGCAACAACTGTAATAATTTCTTTACTTACCCATCCACATCTTTCTCTGGGCTGATGTAGTTGATAACCTCTTGTTCACTGACATCATATGCTGACTCTATAGGGAGCTAGGGAGAAGAATGTTTGTTATTAGTAACTATTACTAACATCATACACATCATTATTGTACTGTCATACACTTAATTACTACTAGGCTACATATGCCACAGCAAGGGTACTGAACTCTTTGTGGTGTCATAGGGGTACCGTGTAGATATTCAGCATATCTTGGGCATTTATACCTAGTGGAGACCATCACACACCAGATTTTTATATAGTCTATTTCTACCAGAGAGACTAAGAGGGAAAAGGGTATGAAATGAGAAATAGTAGAAGAATGAGCCCCAGCATTGAACTGGTATATTATTTATCAACCTCAAAAGAATGAAAAAGTAAAGTTGACTTTGGTGGGATTTGAATAGTACAAAGCATTCCATCTGATATTCTAATGACTCTGCCAATTCCTAACATACAAACTACATATACACCCAATGGTGTATATAGATTACATATACACCCACTGGATACATATAGATTACACTAGCAGAATGGCCCGGCGTTGCTCAGGATTCTAAACATAGATTGGCATGTTTATCCCTCCTTTCTGAAACAGTTTTGTCGTATGTTCACCAATTGATGCAGAAGTTCTAATAAAAAGTGAAGTCGCCTTGGGTGAATAGGCAAATAATTTTCCATTAAGATTTTTCAAAAGCATGTAATTGCGTTCCCTCTCTTTTTTGTTGTTGTTTTTGCTGCTGTCGAGCCTCGTGAAATAAATACGTTTGTTTGTATTTTGTTATTGTGTATGCAACACGAATATATAATTATATATATACATATATTAAAATAACAGATTAAAGTTTAAGCAAAGAATCGCTGCTTTCACCCTTAACGGGATCTTCTGAAACTAAAAGAATCAATCTGTGAACGCAGAAGTAAATATTTCTAAAAACGTTACACACTATATATATATATATATATATATACACACTATATATACATATATACACACACACACAGATAGCAACGTCATAATGTTGTAATGCAGACAGATATTATAAGACAGATATTATAAGGGGGCAACGTTATATCTATATATCTATCTAAAAAGAAAGACTAGGCCCCTAGGGCATTGAAAATTTGAAATATTTAATAAGTATTACATGTGTAAAGTTTGAAAAAAGTTGGTTGGGTGGTTCTCGAGTTTTAGGGAGTCAGACAGACAGACATTCTCTGTTTTAGATATATAGATATACACCCACTGGATACATATAGATTACATATAGACTCAATGGTTGACTGCAAAAGTATATATAAACCCAGGGATCACTAGATAAGTCTTGTTTGTGTGGAAATGAGTATAGTTATATAGATATATATATAATCCTAATGCTAGATAATGTCTATATTGTGTTAATATAGCAGATATATTTGTGATTATATGGTGTTTATATCGTGTTTATATCATCTTAATATAGGAGATATATGTAATTATATTGTGTTAATATTGGAAATATATTTGTGATTGTATGATATCTATATTGATAACACAAGTGAAATATTTGTGCCTGTATGTCAATATGGGAAGCATATTCATGATATTCTGTTAGTATATATATGAAGTTATAATACAGTGATAATGTGTGTGTGTGTGTGTGTGTGTGTGTGTGTGTATATATATATCATCATCATCATCATTTAATTTTACGTCCGCTTTTTCCCTGCTTGCAAGGGTGGGACGAGAACTGATTCTGGCTTGATTTCTACAGCTGGATGCCCTTCCTAACACCAACCTCATTTACAGTGAGTGCTGGGTGCTTTTTTGCCGTGGCACATCCACGACCACTTTGCAGTGGAATGATATGGACCCCAGTCCCTATCATCTCATTTCTACAGCTGAGTAAACTGGAGCAATGTGAAATAAAGAGTCTTGCTCAAGGAAACAAAACATCACCCGGTCTGAGAATTGAACTCACAACCTTTCGATTGCAAGGCCAAATCTCTAACCACTAAGCCATGTGCCTCCTATATATATATATATATATATTTTTTCTTTTCACTTCATAAACCTTGTTTGTAAATAACATTATTCTTTCTGCACCATTTCTTTAACATGTCCAACACCACCATTCTACACCAATACATATTATTATCATTTGATAATGCATAAAAATGCTGAAACTGGTAATAGACAATTATTAAATATATAAATAATAAATGCCATTGTTAATTAATAAATAAATCAACTAATACCTTAACACTTCACACAAAATAAAATATTTTGTTTTAATCATTTTCTAACCCAGAAAAAAGAGAATAAAAAATAAAAAAATATATTTTTATTCCTAATAATCGTATTTTTCTCTCCGTTTTCATATACATATATATATATATATATATATATAATATATAAGATCAAAAGATGGTTAAAAGAGTTCCATGTATTTTATTATGCGCATTTCAAAAACAAATATCATCATGCAATAACATTTGCGTTTCGTCAGATAAAATAGGGAGACATGATATGAAGGTTAAAACACACTTGTGAATAGTGCAGTTTTAAATCAACATATCAAAACTGCACTATTCACAAGTGTGTTTTAACCTTCATATCATGTCTCCCTATTTTATCTGACGAAAACGCAAATGTTATTGCATGATGATATTTGTTTTTGAAATGCGCATAATAAAATACATGGAACTCTTTTAACCATCTTTTGATCTTATATATTATTATTTATACTCCAGTCCTACAAACTGTAGAGTGCTACTTATCCGATATCTGCATTGCTTTATTGTACTACAATAAAACTCACCTCCTACATATATATATATATATATCATCATCAGGTCGAGCTTGCTCGGCTTTCTACGACACGTTTCCTCCATCCATCTCTGTCTCTCGTAGCGTTTGCCAGTTCTTCCGCAGTGCATCCAGTATCGTCCTCAAGTTGCTTGACGTATGTCTTCTTGGGACGACCAGCGTTTCTTGCTCCATGAGATGGTCTCCATAACAACACATCACCTGCTATTTCTTCCTTGCTGCACCAACAGTGGCCAGCAAATCTGAGTCTCTGTCCACGTATTGACCTGCTGATAGGTGGTATATTGCCATAGAGATCCTTATTTGTTGGGTGTTCCCTACAAGACACGTTTAAAGCAGCACGGAGCATACGTGTGTATGCCCCATCTAGCTTTTTCTCCAGTTTCGACGTTAGCATCCAAGTGATAGAGCCATAAACAAGCACAGATTCCACAGCAGCTCTGAAGAAACTCCTTTTCAGTTTGGCCGGCAGGTTTGATTTCCTATATATATATATATATATACATACATTTCCTATATATATATATATATATATATATATACATACATATATATATATCTATATGTATATATATATACATATCTGTGTATTTGCTGGCATGGACGTGCATCTGTGCGCCTATGTTAGTTGATATATTAAATTATCTATATTTATCTCCAAATCACTGATTTGTCGAGCAAACCTGCCAAAACCACTTCAAAAAAATTTTTTTTTGGGGTGTTAGTAGGCGTCAGTCATCTTACCATCCCATTCCTTCTAACTAGCCTCTATGTCACGTGATTGATTCTTTAGAATCGGACATTTGACTGGAAGCAGTGAGAATTTCAGTACATAGAATCCAGTCCTCGCCTAGCTGTTCTTTCTACCGAATTATTATTTTTATATGAGCCGCTAGTGTCCGCGCATTGCCTGGAGGCTCAGCTGAGAATAGACTCCCTGATGACGCAATGAATTCTCGACAGTTGGATTATGTAACTGTCTTTATCCCATTGCAGAAACTAATTAGTTGGAGTGAAAATTTAAGTAAGTAAGTAAAAAATTCTTTTAAAATTTTTTTAAAAAATATTTTCTTATTTTACGTCTTTTATATTATTGTTCTGCACCCTCCTGCATTGAACCACCTAGGTACTATGACATAACCTGTGTATTTGCGGGCATGGACGTGCATCTGTGCGCCTATGTTAGTTGATATATTAAATTATCTATATTTATCTCCAAATCACTGATTTGTCGAGCAAACCTGCCAAAACCACTTCAAAAAAATTTTTTTTTGGGGGTGTTAGTAGGCGTCAGTCATCTTACCATCCCATTCCTTCTAACTAGCCTCTATGTCACGTGATTGATTCTTTAGAATCGGACATTTGACTGGAAGCAGTGAGAATTTCAGTACATAGAATCCAGTCCTCGCCTAGCTGTTCTTTCTACCGAATTATTATTTTTATATGAGCCGCTAGTGTCCGCGCATTGCCTGGAGGCTCAGCTGAGAATAGACTCCCTGATGACGCAATGAATTCTCGACAGTTGGATTATGTAACTGTCTTTATCCCATTGCAGAAACTAATTAGTTGGAGTGAAAATTTAAGTAAGTAAGTAAAAAATTTTTTTAAAATTTTTTTAAAAAATATTTTCTTATTTTACGTCTTTTATATATATGTATATATATATATATATATATATATATATATATATATATATGTATATATATATATATATATATAAGTATAAAGAAAGTGCTCAAGTGCAGAAATGCTGTAAAGATAGCTTATAAAATAGGGTGAAGATCCTTAAGATAGAAAAATAATTTGTCATGGCTTAAAGGTTAAAGTCTCTAGCTGGTATCTGGAAGATATGGGGTTCAATTCCTCATAGGGTCTTCACCTTATTTTATAAGCTATCTTTATAGCATTTCAACAGTTCAGCACTTTCTTTCTTTCTTTATATATATATATATATATAAGTAGAGGTTATATTTAATTTGTTGGGATACAACAAGCAAAATATTTTTATAACTGATATAAAGCACTCAACAAGTTATTGGAGTAAATATACAATATATTCACAAATGGAAACTATATTTATAAAACCATATTTATTTCATTATACATATTTCAAGGGCCACCAAGGAATATTTTGGTGCGCTTTCATCAGATAAAATATAATATAGATTAGTTTTATAAATAAATATTGACATACCCTGAAAAATACAACCTTCACGGTTGGAGTCTCCCGGATAGTGAAGATACTAGATTTATTGTTGGTTTATTATGCAAATTAGTGTCGGAAAGGTTTAAATAACAGTATATTTAAATTACGCCGTTGGAAGAGGGAAAAACGAAATAGAAAAAGAAAGAGAAAGAGAAACAATGTGAGTATATTTAAGTGGGAGAGAATATTAGTTATAAGGACAGTAATAGCGTTTTTCTTTTTCTATTTTTTTTTCTTTCTTTTTCTCTTTCGTTTTTCCCTCTTCCAACGGCGTAATTTAAATATGCTGTTATTTAATCCTTTCCGACACTAATTTGCATAATAAACCAACAATAAATCTAGTATCTCCACTATCCAGGAGACTCCAACCGTGAAGGTTGCATTTTTCAGGGTATGTCAATATTTATTTATAAAACTAATCTATATTATATTTTATCTGATGAAAGCGCACCATAATCTGCCTTGGTGGCCCTTGAAATATGTATAATGAAATAAATATGGTTTTATAAATATAGTTTCCATTTGTTAATATATTGTATATATATATATATTTCTCAGTGCTTCAAAAGCCAAAAATTCGGCTTCATACATTTTATATATATATATATCATCATCATCATCATCACCATTTAGCATCCATTTTCTCATGCATGTATGTACTAGAAGGATCATCTACATTGGGAGACAAGTCTGGCCAGAATTGGCCACATCATACCATGCTTCGACGCGATTGTAAATTTGGCCGGGTATTTTACAATTGGACGCCCTTTCTAATACCAACCACATTAACAGTGTGGATCTGGATGGCCCCATTATGAGGAGGGACAGGCCAGATGGCCATGCCGAACCTATCTCACAGTGGAGCCAATGGTTTTGGAGCCCAGAACTGAATGACACCACTGTGAGGAAGGACAGGCCAAACCCATTTCACAGCGGAACCATAGTTTTGAAGCCTGGTACTGGATGGCACCAATACGAGGAGGGACATGCAGTTGGCTGTGCCAAACCCTTGATACAGCAGAATCATAGTTTTGGAGCCCCATACTGGATGATACTGCTATAAAGTGGGACAGGCTAGTTGGCCATGCCAAACCCTTCTCACAATGGAATCGTACTTTGGGCAACCACATTTGCAGTGTGACACCGCTGTGAGGAATGTCAGCCCATTTGGCCTCGACGAAGCCTTCTCATAGTGGTGTCATCCAGTTCCAGGCTTCTAAACCATAGTTTGGGAGCCTGGAACTGGATGTCACCACTATGAGAAAGGACAGTCCAGTTGGCCACACTAAACCTCTCTCAAAGCGGAGCCAGAGTTCGGTTGCCACATGACATTGTTATAGTGATGGACAGACTGGTTGGCTATGCCAAACACATCTCACAGGGGAACCATAGTTTCGGAGCCCAATACTGAACGACACCGCTAAGAGAAAGGACAAGCCAGTTGGCTGTGCCAAACGCTTCTCACAGTGGAACTGCTGGACAAACTGAACCTTTCTTACAGCAGAACTATAGTTTATGAGGAAGGTTTGGCCAGTTGGCCATGTCAGCCTTATTCATAAGTTACTGCCGTCGACCGTGTTTGCGGTGTGGGGCTGAGTGGCTCTGTTGTTAGCCGAGTCCGGGGTTAAGTTGTCAACACGGGTCTTTTGTCGTACGTTGTAGCACCAGAGGACTCAGTCCTATGTCATCCCCATTGGGAGATTTAGTTGAATCAGGTCTGCCTTTACCGTTTCATCCCACGTCTTCCTGGGTCTCTTTCTTTTGGTGCCTCCTGCAACCTTTAAAGCCTTGCACCTCTTTAAGCAGCTGTCATCCTTCATGCGCACCATGTGACCATACCACTGCAGTCTTCTCTCCTGCACACAACATTTGATCCCTCTTATGCCCAGTTTCGCCCTTAATACATTTACACTTTGCTGTTCATGTACACTTCTGTTACACATCCATCTGATCATGTAGGCTTTGTTTCTTTCCAATCTCTGTAGGTCCTTGGCATGCAGAGCCCATGTTTTGCTATCATGTAGCATTGCTGAGTGCACATAAGCATCGTAGAGCTTAGTGGGAGAACTTTTGTAGTTGGCAGTGGCAGCAGCTCCCTGAACTTTTTCTATCTCATTCTTTCTCTGACAACTGTGCTTTCTGCACAACAACCTCTGTAGCTGATTTAGTCCTCTAGATAACAGAAGCTATCAATCATTTTTATGGGGTCTTCTGTGCAATTGAAGTGGCATGCTATCTAAGGGTCTTTACTTACTACCCCTATGCAGCGTTCACATATGAAGTTCCATATTTTTTGCTAGCCTGCCTGTTTTCCCACTACATCTCTTGTGTACCAACTGTTTGCATTTGGGACACTGGATAGAATTTTTGCCTATTCCTTTCCCGCATACTGAGCAAAGTCATTTCCCAGAGGGTATCAGTGGTCTGTTTCCTCTACCACTCACAAGGATTTTGGTTTTAGCCAGGTTGACTTTGAGGCCTTTTGTTTCCAAGTTGTGCCTCCATGTCTGAAATTTCTTCTCTAATTCTGTCATAGACTCAGCTAAGAGAGTCAGATCATTGGTGTATAGATCCCAAGGGCAACCAGTCTTAAATTCCTGTTATATCCTGTAGGACAATAATGAAGAGGAGGGAGCTAAGGACGGAACCCTGGTGAATCCCCACCTGTATGCTGAATTCCTCACTGTATTCATTGTTGATTTTAACTTTGCTGGTGGCCTCTCTGTACATTGCCTGTACTGCTCTCACAAGTCACTCATCTACACCTTGCATTTTGAGGCCCTCTCTCATATTATGGGTCGAGAGACTCTGTCAAAAGCTTTCTCAAGGTTCATGAATGCTAGGTAGAGCAGCTTCCTTTTAGCCAAGTACTTGTCTTGCATTTGCCTCACAAGGAAGGTGCTTTTTCCCCGGCATAAATCTAAACTGTATCTCATCCAGGTGTATATGATCTCTTACCAGTTGTGCGATGACTCTTTCTGTAACTTTCATGACCTGGTCAGTTAGCTTTATGCTTCTGTAGTTACTTCTCTCTAGGACATCTTTAATCTTGTAGCAGTTGACGACGATGTTGCTATTCCAATCACTGGGAATGACACCATTCTGTATTACTTTGTTTACAATAAGTGTGGTTATGGTATGCCCAACCAACCAGGATGCTTTCAACATCTCAGCAACTACACCTGATGGTTCAGCTGCTTTACCTGGCTTCATCTTAATTGCCTTACTTATTAGATTGCTGCTTACGCGTACAGCTGGACCTTCTGTTGGGTGCATTTGAGGCAGGCTGCTTACTTCCCAAATTTTTTCCTCATTCATCAGCCTCATGTAGTGGCATTTCCAAGCAGGTTTCTTTTCGGTGTCTTTGAGGGAAAGTGTGTCATTGTCGTTATGGATGCATTTCTACCTGAGAACATCTCGGCCTTCCTTGACACATTGCCTTGCAATCATGAACACCTCATACTTTTGGTCCTCATGTTCTAGTACATGCTTAAACCTTTCATTTTCTGCTTCACTCCTTGCCAGGTATACTTGCCTTCTAGCCTTTCTCCTGGCTTCCTCATAGTGGTGTCTGCTACCTCCGTTTTTTTCCATACCTGTCTTTTGGCTTTAATTGCCACACCTCCCTTGTTATTCCACCACCAGGTTGTTCTACTGCCCCTCCCTGCGGCCTTGCTCCAACCGCAGATCACATTTGTCGCTTTTAGTAGATTATCTCTCAGGAACCCCCACTGATCCTCTATATCATATACCTTTATTTCTTCTTCTTTGCTATCAAAGGTATCATGTAGGAGTCTCTTGAATTTATTACGAGCTGGGAGTCTCTTCAGCTTCCATATCCTTCTCCTCCAGGATGTTTTCTGGCTCCTATATTGCATGTTTCTGACTCTAAAGATGCTGACTACCATGTTATGTTGGGAGGTGCATTCTTCCTCCGGGATGCTCTTTGTGTTTATGACTGTTGCTCTGTCTTGTCTTCTGGTAAGGTTAGTCAATTTGGCTGGTATGCTTCCCTGAGCTATAGGTGATCAATTGATTTGCCGGTTTCTTGAAGTTTGTTTTGCAGCTAGTCATTTCGTTTGCATCACAGAATTCCAGGAGCCTTAGTCCTTCCTTCTTTCTTGTGCCAAACCCGAAACCTCCATGGACCCCATGCAATCCATCACTTAGTCTCCCCACATATCCACTGAAGTCACCTGCAATGGTGAAGTCAGTGTTACAGGTTTGGGATGTTGCACTTATTAGGGACTCGTAGAACAGGTCCTTTTGTTTGTCTGGAGGCCAGATTGGGGTGCATAGGCAGACCAGATTGATACCATTGTTCTGATTAGGATGAGCCTAAGTGAGATGATGCTGTCATTTATTCTATTTACTGCAATTACCTTGTCCAACCATTTTTCAACTATCATAATACCTACACCCGCTGTCGTTACCTTTCCAGAAGAATTTAAAACGTTTTCAGCCTACTAGGAGTCTGAAAGATTTTCCACTCTGCCTGATCTCTTGTATACAACATACATCAATTTTTTTATATTCAAGCATCTCCACAATTTCACCTGACCTACCTTTCAGCATCCCTACATTGATGGTTGCAGCTCTTAAGTCTCGGGGAGGGGGTATTGCTTTCCTAGTGGTGGATGATGTCTTGGTGTTGGCTTTTTTGTATCTGGGAAGAAAGAGAGGGCGGGCGTGGTCCGCCAGGACTGGGTGTTTGCATCGTGACTTTGTTTGTTAAAAATGTTTAAGAGATTGAAGACACAAGGTATATCCATTGTGGAATTAAAAATAGGATATAGGCTTTGAAGGTAGATTTTTAAAATAATACAATATAATGGACTTGAAAGTAGATTTTATTTTTTTCTTTAATTATTTGAATCAGTTATTAAAGAAAGGTTTGTGAATAAAACTTTAGTTTATGGTAAAACACAGCCTGCTTGCTTCACGATAAATGAAGAATAGAGAAGGGAGAGGGGGTGTCAAAATAGCATTGATTGACAAGAATACAAGACCACAAACCCTTTTGTAGACACAAGGTACACCCATTGTGGAATAAATTAAAAATAGGATATAGGCTTTGAAGGTAGATTTTTAAAATAATACAATAAAATGAACTTGAAAGTAGATTTTTTTTTTTTTAATAATTTGAGGAGTTTATATATTATTTTAATATGGGAGACATAATTGACAATTAATATAATTGAAGAATTGATACCAGTATACCAGTGTGGAAATATAGATGTTAAATCACAATGATGATGAATGGACTGGTACATTTTTATCAACCTTGAAAGGATGAAAAGCAAACTTGACCTCAGCAGGATTTGAACTTGAAGTATAGAGAAGCAAAACAAATACGGCAAAATATTTTGTTCTAACAATTCACCACCATAAATAAACATGATACTGACACTAAATTATAGAAACTGTGTATAAGATCTCTGTTAGGAAATCAAGTAATGGGCTTGATTTATTGCTTAACATGCTGCAATGATTTAGCAGAATATATCTAAAAACAGGTATGTTGATTCAAATGTTTATATCTTCACTTGTGGAGAGATCTTTGTGAAATTTTGCAGTATTAGACGAAAGACTTTACAGTATATACTCAAATATAAGTTGACCCCACTATTTTATGTCTGAGAAATGGGCAAAAATCTAAACCTTATTTATGTAGAATTTGAAGTTGGTGAAAATCATCAAATTATTGACCTTGAATATAAGCTGACTCCTCCCTTTCTACCATCGATTTTTATGATCACATATTCCTTGGCTTATATTCGAGAGTATATACAGTACTTTGTTAATGTGATACTGTCATAGTGCTGATTTATACTTTTTAACTATATCTTGATAATGTGGATTGATGTGACACAGGAGTTAATCAACTATACTCTGCCACTCTTCCCACCCCAAATGTAAGTCAAAGAAGCACACACCTGTAAAACAATTCCATGAATGGTTGTGTCATCATTTAACTGTTCAATTTTCTGTAGGACCTACAAGTGAGAGAGAGAGACAGAAATAAAGTGAGCAGTAGAGAGAATTAGAGAGATGGGTAGAGAAGGTTAGGAAGATTTAGAGAGACAGAGAGAGGGTAGAGAGAGTTAGGAAATGTAGAGAGAGAGACAGAGAGAGAGGGTAGAGAGAGTTAGGAAGATGTAGAGAGAGAGAGAGGGTAGAGAGAGTTAGGAAGATGTAGAGAGACATAGAGAGAGGGGGTAGGGAGAGTTAGGAAGATGTGGAGAGACAGAGAGAGAGGGGGTAGAGAGAGTTAGGAAGATGTGGAGAGACAGAGAGAGGTAGAGAGAATTAAAGAGAGAGAGAGAGAGAGAAAGAGATAGATAGAGTTAGAAAGATGTAGAAAGAGGGGTAAAGAGAAAGAGAAAGTTAGGAAGATGGAGAGATAGAGAGATGTAGAGAGAACTAGAGAGAAAGAAAGAGTGGTGGATAAATAGTAAAGCTTTAACTTACATCTTCCTGTGTGGATGTCTTTGGTAATTCAACATATGTTGTAAAGATACCCACATCAGCTGCTGTCTTCAGTTTATGTTTGATGTGGCAGTCTTCTCCTCGACCTCCCACCTGGATAGAGTTAAATGGGATAGTGTAACTCATTGTGACGACATGGTAAAAGTACCCAGTAAATGCTGTAAAGGGGTTAGTGATAGGATGAGACATCCAGTCATAGAAAGCTTGCCAAACAAAGGGTTGGGTGGACCCTTCAGTTGTGTCAAGGACACGACAGCCTCCCTAGTGTTGGTAACCTACACAATAAACACACTCAGTGCATGCTGTAAATCACTTGCTGATAGGAAGAGCATCCAGTCATAGAAAGCTTGTCAAAGAAAGGAGTAGGAGGACCTTTCAGGTGTGTCAAAGACATGGCAACCTCTCCTGTGCACTCAGTATAAAGTGAGTCCATATGAAAGCAATTTGCAGAACCCCGGCCTGACTGGGAGGTCAATAGCCCCATTTCAGTACAGACTTGGTCTATGTAGACCCTTGAACCCTTGCTTACAGAGGAAATGGACATTAAGCAAGGATTATGTACTACATGTGCCACTGCACCATTTTTGCCTCCTTAGTGAGAAGGAAATCTTGATGTCACTGTTGTTGTATAATCCCAGGTAGAGCTCTGATTAATCCAGAAATGATCATTCTGTCTTTTCTTACATCTAAGACTACATTATCTAATGTGTCCTTTACTTTTTATTTTTTGTGGTGTAGTTTGTGCTGCTATTTCTAACATGTCAAGTAACTATTTAGTGATTCCCTCATGGTTTGTTGTTGGTAGTGAGGATGGAGATTCTGCAGTTGTTGTAGTTGGTGGTGATGATGTTGGTGACAGTGATAGTGGTGGTGATGTTGCTACAGTTGTTGTTGTTGGCAGTGGTAGTGATGTGGGGTGGTGGTGGTAGTGGTGGTGATTTTGCTGCAGTTGTTGACAGTGGTGATGTTGCTGCTGCAGTTGTTGTTGTTGGTGGTGATGCTGCTGCTGCAGATGATGTTGTTGGTGGTGGTGGTGTTGGTGGAGGTGGTGATGACATTACTGTTAGTGAGTGTGTGTGGTGAGGGGATGGTCGGGGGGTTAATGCTTTTGTTGTATTATGTAATTGTTTTAATAGGTTTATGCTAATAAATGTCAATAATATTGACAGTTCTATTGTGGTAGGCGGGGGCTATCAGCTTTTTAATCAACTGGAAATCCTACTTGTTAAATAAACCTGTAAGTGGCTGAGTATTTCATTGACAAGTGTACTCAATGTAATTCTCAGGGAAATTCAGCATGGCACAGTGTGTGACAAGACTTGCTATTTGAATTACAGGTACAATCCAACATGTATTATAGTGTAAGTGGTTGAATACTCCGTAGAGTTGTGTACCTTAACATAATTCTTAGGGGGGTTCAGCATGTCACCATGTGTGACATAGTAGCACTTATGAATAACAGATACTGTCCATCTTTCAGGCTTCTGTACAGCTTCCTTCAACCCAATTTCACTCACAAGGCTAAGAGTGACCCAGGGTTATAGCAAAAGACAGTTGTCCCAAGATAGCACACAGGACTGAACCTGGAACCTCAAGATTGTGAAGCAATAGGGGGATGCATAGGTGTGGGGGTGGGGTGGGGTGGAAAATCAGTAATTTTTTTAGGTTTTCACCCTTGACTTTTTTTTAGAAACCAGAATTATTCAGTTAGTTTACATATTGAGACCCCAACCCATCCTATTTATTTTATAACATATGAGATTTCTAGTAATCTACTTTTTTGTCATGGATGATGTTTTTTAATGTATAATGAAAATTAATTATCACAGGAATACTGTCATTTAAAATAAAATTTCGCTGGAGATAGATTAGAAAAATTTACTAAGCGAGGGAGGGGGCTATAAGAGTGTGAGGGTTGGAAAAAATCTGAAAAATTAATAAGCAGGGAGGGAGGATAATTAATCGAGACATGAGTAGCCATATCTGCAACTGTATTGCAAGCACAATGTACAGTGGGTTTTACACTTATGACTTTATTTAACAACCTTCTGTATAAACCTGTATTTACATCTGATAATCCTCTTTCAGATATCACATTCAACAGCATTTCAGATATAATAAGCCCAGTATGTGACTGTAGGAACCTTGATGAGACAGTGCTGCATGTTGCTTGGGATTGCACCCTCACACATTTTCCTGGCAGCCTGGAGGTAATCTATAAAACTACAAATGACCCTTTTGTCTGGTTCACCAATCCCGATCTGCCTCTCTAACTATTGTGCATATGTCAAGGCCAGCAATTTGAAGGGAAGGGGAAAGTCAATTAAATCGACCTCAGTGAATTACTGGTACTTTATGTTTTTCGACCCCATAAGGATGAAAGGCAAAGTTAAGCTCTGCGGGATTTGAACTCAGAACAAAGGGATGTAACTATATGCTGCAAAGCATGTTGTCCAATGCTCTACCGATACTGCCAATCCACCACCCTAATAATGATAATGGTTTCTGATTTAGGCACAAGGCCAACAATTCTGAGGGGAGGGGAAAGTCGATTAACTTGACTCCAGTGAATTACTGGTACTTTATTTTATTGATCCCCGAAAGGAGGAAAGGTAAAGCTAACCTCAGCAGGATTTGAACTCAGAAGATAAAGGGATGTAACTATATGCCATAAAGCATGGTGTCCGACGCTCTGCCGATACTGAAATTTTGACCAACAATTTTGAGGTGGAGAAAGTTGATTAAATCAATCCCAGTGCATTACTGGTACTTTATTCTATCAACTCTATAAGAACGAAAGGCAAAGCTAACCTTGGCGGGATTTGAACTCAGGAACATAAAGGGTCGTAACTCTAATAATAATAATACAGATATAAATACAGCTACCCTATCAACCCTTTGATCCAGGATGTAACAGTTGGAAAAGAGGACTTCACGAGTACTGGGCTAACCCTTTCTTTATCAACCTTGAAACAATGAAAGGCAAAGTGGACCTCAATAGGATTTAAATTCAAAAAGCATCCAATCCACACTGTAAAGTGGTCATGTTTTAGTGCCATGATATAATGTGCCCTGTTCACACTGTAAATTGGTCGTTTTGGTGTCATGATAAAAAGCACCCAGGCTCCCCTATAAAGTGGTCATTTTAGTGCCACAACAAAAAGCACCCTATCTACACTGTAAAAGTGGTTGGTGTTAGTAAGGGCATCCAGCCATAGAAACCAAGCCAGAAACAGTTCTGTATGAGTATGACACGGTCACCTGATCTGACTTGTCTCACAACAGGACAACTCATCTAATCCATGTTAGCATGAAAAAATGGATGTTAAATGGTGATGATGAATGCTAGTGAAGTAGATACAACCAATACTACTATATGGTAGAGACTTGGACATTCTCAGCCAAACAAGTCATCTTGACAAAGCCTATACATCACTTCTCAGACACTCTCAAAACATAAGCTGGAAGGAACACAAGACTCTCTGAGAGATACATAATTATCTACTGCGTATAGCTGATGTTCTACGTAGAAGGATGGTGAGGTCTGCTGGCCATTGTCATCAGGGTTCAAATGAAGCTGTGTCCTCTTTGGTACTTTGGTAACCTGTACTTGTCTCAAGATGAAGGGGTCGCAGCAAGCTTTCATATCCAGATGACATAGTCAAGGTGGCTGATATTCCCATTCAGGACCTAGCTACTGCCATAAGCAACAGAACCATGTGGAGATCTATCATTCAGGCCACAGGATGATGATGAAGCAGATAGAAAGAGATTTTTTCATTGCTTACCTTAATGAGAGCCAAATGTGGTTGGATGCTTTCTGATTCTTTCTTTAACAGTTTAATATTTTCTCTGAGATCTTTCTTTATTTCACTGTTAAAGTACAACAAAATTAATGTCACTATTTAAAACAACAACACTATCAAATATTGGTTTTAATTATTGTTTATTGAGTTTCATAAATCACAAAATCACAAAACTGACTGTATATGAAACAGTAGCAACAACAACATACAATTACTTTCCCTTTAGCCTCTCTTTCTCTCATCTCACACACACACACACACACACACACACACACACTTGGTGTCTACCAGGGTGCTGAAAAGTTCCTGGCTTTGGGGATAAGAAAATACAGGAGTATCAGTTAATCATGATTTTATTCAACATATTCACCTCTCAGATTTACAGATTTATTGCAGTGGTCCTACCTCCCCTGTAAAGGTAACAGCTCTACCCTTTCATGATATTCTTAAGCTAGGAACTTTTCAGCACCCCAGTATCTATCATTTTGATATGGCTTATATATATTGGTTAACCCTTTCGTTACCAAACTGCCCAAAGCCGCCCGAAAAAATTTTTGGTTCATGTGACCAAGCCGCCCAAAGCTGCTCGTACTCACACATTCATATTTAAATGAGAATATCAAAGCAAATCTCGTTAGTACATTCATGAAAACACGTGATTATACTACGTAAACAATTGAGCTACAGTTTTGGACAAATATCGACGTGTTATTTTAATTCTGTGAATTTTGGGAGATTTTTTTCCAAATTTGTTCCTGTTGTGTTTTGAAAATTTGTAATTCTGACAAAAAATGGATACCAATTTCATTCAGTCAAGCAGCGAGTCAGAATTCGAAGGATTTTCTACTGAAGACCTTGAAAAATCTAACTCTATAACTGAAAAAAAAAAGCATGTGGTATTTGATAATGAATCCGGTGTTTCTTTTTCCGAAAGTAAAAACAGTGAATCCGAGCTGACCTTGTGCCTAAAGTAGAAACAATTATTATTTAATATATTAAAGCACCAGTAATGCACTGGGATAATTGCTTGCCTTGTGCCAAAAGTAGAAACAATTATTATCATATGTATTGGAATTTCTTATTTATAAAGAAATACGGTATGTTTATAAATAAACATTCAGAAAGCCATAGCTATGCAAAAACACCAGCAGCTATCGCCATCTGGCGGTGTCCAACAGAAGCAAGGGGGACAATTGTCGATTCATTTCGAACTGAGCTAGTTCTCATCAGGACAATCCCTCCTGCTCTTGCAACTGCTGGACATTGAAAACAGGAGAGAATATATAGTTTTCTCGTCTGTGTAAATGAGGTGATTAATCTCATTTGCATATGAACCTGTATAAGTTGGCTCAACTTAGAAGTAAGATTTAGCTTCAAGTATAGTTGTATATATATATATGTATTGGAATTTTGTATTTCTAAAGAAATATGGTATCATCATCATCATCATTTTTACGTCCGCTTTTCCCTGCTTGCAAGGGTGGGACGGGAACTGATTCGGGCTTGATTTCTACAGCTGGATGCCCTTCCTAACACCAACCGCATTTACAGTGAGTGCTGGGTGCTTTTTTGCCGTGGCACCTTCACAGTGGAATGATAGGGACCCCAGTCCCTATCATCTCATTTCTACAGCTGAGTAAACTGGAGCAATGTGAAATAAAGTGTCTTGCTCAAGGAAACAACACATCACCCGGTCTGAGAATTGAACTCACAACCTTTCAATTGCAAGGCCAATGCTCTAACCACTAAGCCATGTGCCTTTCTAAATAAACATTTAGAAAGCCATAGCTATGCAAGAACATATTCAGCTATCGCCATCTGGCAGTGTCCAGCAGAAGCAAAGGGGCAATCATCGATGCATTTCGAACAAGAGTGGGAGGGGTCATCCTGAAGAGAACCAGAACTCGGGATCTAGATATATTTATTTATATATAGACAGTCTCCCCCACATCGACCCAATAGAGGGACCAGCAGTGTTAGTCGAGGGTAGTATAATAAGTAAGGCAATCAAAGATATGAAGACGGGTTAGGCGGCTGGGCCTTCGGAAATAGTTGCTGAGATGCTGAAGGCATCTGGTACGGTGGGACACACTATGGTCACCCGGATAGTTAACCAAGTCGTACAGAATGGGGTTGTTCCGAAGGACTGGCGTAGCAGCATCATCGTTAACTGTTATAAGGGTAAAGGAGATGCCCTAGATAGGAGTAACTATAGAGGCATTAAATTAATCGACCAGGTCATGAAGGTCACGGAAAAAGTAATAGCGCAACTAATCAGAGAGAGAATTGATCTAGATGAAATGCAGTTCGGGTTTGTGTCAGGCAAAAGTACCACAGACGCTCTTTTCATTGTACGACAACTACAGGAGAAGTACCTAGCTAAAAGTAAACCCCTATACTTAGCTTTTGTCGACTTGGAGAAAGCCTTCGACAGAGTCCCCCGTTCCATTATCTGGTGGTCTCTTAGAAAACTAGGTGTTGACGAATGGCTTGTGAGAGCTATACAAGCCATGTATAAAGAAACAGTCAGCAAGGTTAGAATTAACAACGAACATAGTGAAGAGTTTAGCGTAAAAGTTGTCGTCCATCAGGGCTCTGTTCTCAGCCCCCTACTATTTATTATTGCCCTTCAGGCTATAACAGAGGAGTTCAAGACCGGCTGCCCATGGGAACTCCTATACGCAGATGACCTAACACTCATAGCTGAATCAATGGCCAAGCTAGAGAAGAAATTCCAAACATGGAAGCACGGCCTAGAATCAAAAGGCCTTAAAATTAACCTGGCTAAGACTAAAGTTCTAGTTTGTAAGAAAGAAAATAAGGTGGCGGTCCCGTCCGGGAAGTGGCCATGCTCAGTGTGTAGGAAAGGAGTAGGCAGAAACTATATTTTATGTCCCAAATGCAAAGTATGGGTGCATAAAAGTTGTAGTGGGATCACAGGTAAGCTAACTAAGAATATAGATTTTATAAGTGGCTGGTGCTCAGGTGCAATAAGTAGCAGCAAGTGCTCACAAAATACTAGCTCTTTCAACTGCGCAGAGGGTTCTATAGAAATAGTGGACAGCTTCCGTTACCTGGGTGACAAAATCAGCAGTGGGGGAGGGTGCTCTGTAAGTACAGTAGCTAGAGTCAGAACTGGATGGAAAAAGTTCAGAGAGCTTATACCACTATTAGCCGCTAAAGGGTTCTCCCTAAAAATGAAAGGCAGGTTGTATGATGCCTGCATACGAACAGCAATGTTGCATGGCAGTGAGACCTGGGCATTGTGTGCAGAGGATATACGCAGACTAGAGAGGAACGAAGCTTGCATGCTCCGCTGGATGTGTAATAGTAATATACGTGAACGGCAAAGCATAAACGAACTAAGGAAAAAATTAGAAATAAGAGGGATCAGATGTTGTTTACTCAAGAAAAGGCTACGTTGGTATGGTCACGTGATGCGCATGAAAGACGATAGCTGTATAACAAAGTGCAGGGCAATAAAGATAGACGGTAGCCACGGAGTAGGCAGACCCAGAAAAACCTGGGACGAGCTGATAAATTCCAACCTCACACACTTACACCTCTCCAAGACAATGTCACTGGACCGAGACCTTTGGCGGTACTCAGTAATAGAGAAGACCCGCCTTACCTAAATACAAAGTAAAACCTACTACAGTCAGTAGGCATCTCTAACAAAATACACCCCCGTCCCACCACCCCCACCCCATCCACACCGCCCCTTCAATGTAAAGTTATGTTGGTGCCACAACATCCAGGCTGAAACAAATGAGATCGTGTAGGTGTCACGACAAAAAAAACACACAGTCCACGCTGTAATGTAGCCGTGTAGGCAACACGGTAAAAACCTCCCAGCCCCACACTGTAAATGTGGTTGGTGTTAGGAAGGGCATCCAGCTGTAGAAAACCCGCCAGACAGTCCTATGCGAGCAAGACAATCACTCTTGCCTCAAGTGGGAAATACCCCCGTCCAAAACCATGCAAGCGTGGAACACGGACGTTAAACGTTGATGATGATGATGATGATGATATATAAATGGGTAAAAAGACTCCCATGGGAAGGTGGATTGGGTGGACCAAAGCTATACGCCCCCCCCCCCCCCCAAACAATGATCAGGTAAGAAAAATGGTCGCACATGCAATAGGGGCTAGTATCAAAACTACCCTAAAGGACCACATATTCAATTTCAACGAGAAGATCTACACCCAAAATGAGGGAGTAGCCATTGGCATCAGCATAGCTGGTGACGTTGCCAACCTTTTTATGGTATGGTGGGAAAGGAGACTCAAAGATCTCCTTATTGAGAGCTCTATAGACCTCATCATGTACTCTCGTTACATTGACTATATCAATATAGTTATAAGAACACCCCCACAAGAGAGCACTAACAAGTTTGATTTAGAACGTAGCACAATGGAAAGCATCCAGCAGATAGCTAATTCCATACACCAGAGTATAACTGTAACTATCAACTACCCTTCCAAACACCCTAACAATAGACTACCTGTATTAGACACGGAACTCTGGATTAACACTATAGACAAGAGAGCCCAATTCTCCACTCACACTATGCTAAACCCATAACCTCTAAATACCTGATACTTAAAAACTCAGCAATGTCCAGTAGTGCTAAGTTTAATATTCTGATCGCAGACTTGGTACGAGTGATGAAGAACGTGTCCCGCATGTGCGACCCAACAGAAATGGAAAGACACATCCAACACGTCATCAACCGCATGCAGTTCTCTGGCTACAACCAAAGAGATAGAATCAGAGTATACGAAGGAGCCACGGAGAAGTATAAGACCCTCATAGAACTGGACATGAAAGGAATTTGCCCATTATACAGGAGCAAATCATGGAATAGCTTAGATAGGGCTAGACATAAGATAGGGAAAGCCACCTCATGGTACGACAACCAAAGATACCAGAGTGTCATGTGTGTGGACGCTACTGCTGGAAGGAAATTAGCTAACCAGTGTAGAAAGGCCCTGAGAAAGACCCACTTAAAGATTAAGGTGGTAGAAAAGCCAGGACCCACCATAAAATCCCTGATCAGCAAAACCTACCCTTTTAAGAAAACCCACTGTACTAATAGGAAATGTATCATATGTAAGGTAAACCCCCGGATAAACTGTAAAACTAGAAACGTAGTCTATAGCATAAGATGTACAGAGGGTACTTGCAGAAACATGACAACAACATACAT
This sequence comes from Eledone cirrhosa, assembly GCA_964016885.1. Lineage (NCBI taxonomy): Eukaryota > Metazoa > Mollusca > Cephalopoda > Octopoda > Eledonidae > Eledone > Eledone cirrhosa. The sequence goes on along the minus strand of OZ024740.1, from coordinate 260,157,548 downwards.
AGGCGAGACAGCTCGTAGCATAGGTGAATGGATAGACCAACACTGGGGGGAACTAAAAGGACGAAAAAACGGTTCAGTACTATAAGAACATGCCAGACAACAACACAATGGTAACATAGACAACATAGAAATTAAAATAATATCTAAACATAGAAATGAGCCAGCAGATAGGCAAATCAGAGAGGCCAGTGAAATAGAACTTAGAAGGCCAAGACTAAATAGAAAAAATGAATGGAATAACAACACCCAAACAAACAACACTGACCTAAGAGAAGTATAAATAATAAATAAATAGATAAATAAATAAATACATACACAAGCACAATAACAACAAACACATCTAAACACACACTAGTAAAGATAGAATACATTAACCAATACACAGTCACCCAATCATGAACACACATCAAACAAAACACTATACACACACGCAAACGCATGCGCAAAGAAGACAAAAAAATAAACAAATAAATAAATATATAAACAGACTAAATAAAGATGGCGTAGAAAATACAATGCAACGGGAGGAAACAATAGCACCACTGACGATGTTGCAGATATGCAACGAAAGAACTTTGATAAACTATATATATGTGTTTGTGTCTATATTGTATCTGTATTATTTTTGACCGTTGGTCAGTCAATGGCAACATTGAGGACCGAATAAATTAAATTAACCGATATAAAAGACACAGAAGCGAAAAGCGAAAACCAACCAGACAGTGAATGTGTTCTGTTATTAATTCTGGCAATATTACACAAATATGACCCTCCCCAAGTATAACAATATATATATATACTAGCAGATGTACCCGGCGTTGCTCGGAAAATGAATGACAGCCTGAATTGTTCAGGGTCGTTTATGGCTTAGCTAGCAATTTCTGAGTGCATGTCAGCTTATGTCAGCTAATTGGCTAGCCAATGAGAGGTCGCCTCAATAGCACGTGCCAAATTGGCCTAGTACTTCAAAAGTTAAAAGGAGCCTAGTATTTGTACACAGACAGACACACACACACACACACACAGACCGACTTGCTTTTATATATATAGATATATATATCATCATCATCATTTTACATCCACTTTTCTCTGCTTGCAAGGGTGGGACAGGTCTGATTCAGCACAGCATCTCTCCACTTGTCACGGTCCTTCGTCATCTCCACCGTGAGCTTCAGCGATCTGAGGTCTGTTCTCACCACCTCCACCCATGTTTGTCGTGGTCTACCTCTACCACGTCTTCCTTCAACTGGCATTTCCTGGCACTTTTTCACCCAGCGGTCATCCTCCATGCACATCACATGTCCATACCACCGCAGTCTCCTCTCTCGCACACTACATTCTATCCCTCTCAGACACAGTTTCTCTCTCAACACATTCATGCTAGGTCATTCACGCACATTGACATTGCACATCCAACGGAACATGCTTGCCTCATTTCTCTCCAGCCATCGCATATCCTCTGCAGTTGCTACTCATGTCTCACTACCATGCAGCATTGCGCTCCTCACACAGGCATCATATAATCGGCCTTTCATACGCAGGGAGAAACCCTTCTTCATCAGCAGAGGAAGCAGCTCCCTAAACTTCTTCCAACCCGTCCTTATTCTAGATACTATGGCCTCGGAACAACCCCCTCCCATGCTAATCTGATCTCCTAGGTACCGGAAGCTATCCACCACTTCTATAGCACCCGCCTGCATTTGAAAAATGTGTCTATCAATGCAACTTCTACTGTCTAAGTTCCCTGTAAATGTACTGCATACATATTTCTCCCTACCTGTTAGTTTGCCTGCTATCCCACTACATCTCTTGTGTACCCAGGATCTGCATTGTGTGCATTTTATAGAATTTATGCCAGTTCCTTTTCTGCATATCAAACATGGCCATTTCCCTGACGGAATCAGAGTTTTGTCCTCTTTTCTACTCATCAACACTTTTGTCTTAGCTAGGTTCACTCTCATAGTATATATATATATATATATATATTTTTTTTATTGGTTTATATACATACATATATATATATATCATATATGCCAGCATACAAGTCGATCCGGCATATAGGGTGACCCCTAAAATTTTGTAATTCAGGTTTAGGCCTATATTCACCGGATAAGACAAACTCCCAAAATAAGGCAGCTACAGGGAAAATAATTCAAAAATCTAGTGGCGCACTAAAGGGTAAGACACTTCTTCTAAAACACTTCAGTCGCAAGTGAGTTCTAACTCACTCAGTAAACCAGCTTAACCTAATGTTAATGAACCTATGATAACTTACCTTAAGAGCTACGGAAAGTCATTGATATTATTATAATCTCTACGTTAAATAGACTTAACAAATATGAGATTCAGTAGGCAATAGTGTGGTGGGCTGCTAGAGTTATGGCAAGTGGTGTACAAGTGTTAAGCAAGCAGCTTCACAGTTTACCCCTCAGTGGTAAAGGTTCACATTTTATATTCGGCAGACAAGTCAACCTCTGGTTTTGGAAAAAATATTTTTGGGCTCCAAATGTCAACTTGTACGCTGGCATGTATGGTATATATATTTCAATACTTTTATTGAGTTGTGTTTTACTACCATATAACACCACAGACCTAATATACTTCATAAAAACCCTGTTGCCCCCCCCCCCCCCCCCCCCACAAAAAAAAACCCATAAGTTTTGTCAACATCTTCCATCATACTTCAAGTTCTAGCTTCTATCACTATTCATTTCTACAAACCTAGAAAAGAGCCTATACATAGCCACTTGAACTGCTTGAAATAGTAACCAAACCTCCTTCATATCATACTAAGAGGTTTGTGGAGGGAAGAGCCATCAAACACTCATTCCAGCAGGTCTGTCTGAAGCAATCATTTCCAATTAATCAGACTGGATCCTCCAAGCAACAACAGCTGAGCTCATAGATGTTATTCAACCATCTTGATCGGGGTCTACCCCTGGGTCTCCTGCTGGTTGGTTTTGCCTGTAAAACCTATCCAGTAATTCTTTCCTGAGACATTCTAATAAGATGTCCATAATATCAGAGTAGTAGAGGCTCTACCTGGAGCGACTTTTAAAAATGATAATAACATCTTAGATGTAGTGTGAAATATGATGGGATTGTCATGGTTGAAACCTCCTTAATCATAGGTCTGTTCAATCAGAGCTGGCATGTATTTAACTCTTTTGTTACAATATTTCTAATTAAAGCCACTGCCTTTCATTTTCAAATCATTTTGAAAATAATGAAAATAGAAGGATTTAGTGATACAGCATGGCTTAGTAGTTAGAGGATTGGATTCACAATCATGAAGCTGCAAGTTCAATTCCCAGACTGGACAAGATACTTTATTTTACATTGTTCTTTCTGCCAGGAGTTGCAACCAGTAGATAGTATCAGTAAGGGAAAGACCAATAGAAACACTATTTCCTTTGTCTGGAATCTTGTTGATCATCCTTAAAATATATATATATATATATATATATATATCATCATCATCATCATCATCATCAACGTTTAACATCCGTGTTCCACGCTTGCATGGGTTTGGACGGGGGTAGTCCCACTTGAGGCAAGAGTGATTGTCTTGCTCGCATAGATATATATATATATATAGCTAACTTTCTCATGATTAAGCTGTTGTTTAGAAATATTGTAACAAAGGCTCTTTCTTACATGAAATTATGGTGGAAAGTGTTTATGTAAATATATATATAAACAGCTGTAAATACCACTTCTAGCCTTAGAAAACTTGTCAAACAAAGAATTAAGAGGTCTCTTCAGCTATGTTAAAGACATGACAACCTCTTTAGTGTTGGTGCCATGATAAAATGCACCGAGTACACTCTGTAAAATTCAGAAATGAATGTAAGAAAGACTGAACTCCTGACCAAAGAGGTCCTACCTTTGCTAGCAACAAAAATGGACATTAAATGATGAGGATAATGATAAATGCTTTAAAATAGCCAACTCTGTGCAGTAGAAGCAGTGGTGGTTTTAGGTGATCTGGTTAAAAAGGGTTAATGGTTTAATTTTCAGTTCTTACGTGTATTAATTCCAGTGAAGTAAGGTGAGTTAAGTCAGACTATAATAATAATAATAATTGTTTCTACTTTTGGCACAAGGCCAGCAATTACCCAGTACATTACTGGTACTTTATTTTATCGAGCCCGTAATAATAATGAACATTATTGTGTACAATGCTCAGATGCACTTCAACTCATCAAAAGGTGCATGTATAGTACATAGAATAATGTACAAATGTCAGAAAAGTGAACAGTGCATGAGTCATGATATACACACAGACACACACACATGCATGCGTGTGTATGGAGGGGGAATATCAGGTGTAGTGTTGGCAAATTTTGGGAAGCATGGAAGTTTTGAAGGATGCAGTGTTCTGACAGCTAACAACTGATGCAGGTAGTTTGTTCCATGCTTCAGCAAAACATGTTTCCAAAAATCATGGGGGCTGTACTGTTTTCTGATTTTGTAAGCATGTCCATGGGTGTTAGACATAAGGAATTCAAAAACGTGCCCAGGGTTGTTGTTGGAAAGATGGTTAATAATCTTGTGGGTGTTTACCAAGTCTGTTGCCAGACATCAGAGCTTTAATGTATCCATGCTCAAGGAAGCAAGGCCTTCAGAGTATGGTAGATGCCTGATGGAGGGTATTTGTTTGGTTGCACGTCTCTGAATAGTTTCCAGGAGATCAATATTCTGAATAAGATAGGGGTTCCATATTGGTGATGTAAGTTCTAAGTGTGGTTGCACCATAGCTATATACAGCTTTAAATAGATAGCTGGAGAGTGGCTGACAAAGGTCTTACTGGGTGATGCTAAGACATCCTCGGTCTTCTTGACACTTTTACAGATGTGCTTTGTCCAACGCAAGTCGCTGTTGGCAATAATGCCCAGATCACGTTCACAAGAAGACTTCTTGAGAGTGGTGTTGTGGAGGGAGTATGTGAAAGCTAGGTTTTTCCTCCCAAAATGCATGGCGGTACACTTGTCCACAGCTAGCTTGAGTTGCCAGTCTGTAATCCATTGCTGCATTGTGTCCAGGTCTGAAACAGCATGTTTATCATGGGATACAAACAGACCTGATAAGGAGATCTGGCAAATGGTAGGTGAATGACTTGAAAGATGATAGCTGATGGTAACCACAGTGAAACTAGGTCAAACTGGTATTAACTGGTATTGTCATATGTAAGATTAATGCTACCATAAAGGCCAACTCAGCAGCCACCCAGGGCACATACCTCAGAGAAGTACATTATTGAACTTTAAAAGATCACAGTTTTATACAAATTTGTATAATTAAATTAAATATGAAAGTCGATAGCTGTATAACAAAGTGCAGGGCAATAAAGATAGACGGTAGCCACGGAATAGGCAGACCTAGAAAAACCTGGGACGAGCTGATAAACTCCGACCTCACACATTTACACCTCTCCAAGACACTGTCACTGGACCGAGACCTTTGGCGGTACTCAGTAATAGAGAAGACCCGCCTTACCTAAATACATAGTAAAACCTACTACAGCCAGTAGGCATCTCTAACAAAATACCCCCCGTCCCACCACCCCCACCCCATCCACACCACCCCCTCCTATGTAAAGTTATGTTGGTGCCACACCATCCAGGCCGAAACAAATGAGATCGTGTAGGTGTCACGACAAAAAAACACACAGTCCACGCTGTAATGTGGCCGTGTAGGCAACACGGTAAAAACCTCCCAGACCCACACTGTAAATGTGGTTGGTGTTAGGAAGGGCATCCAGCTGTAGAAAACCTGCCAGACAGTCCTATGCGAGCAAGACAATCACTCTTGCCTCAAGTGGGAATACCCCCGTCCAAACCCATGCAAGCGTGGAACACGGACGTTAAACGTTGATGATGATGATGATAATTTTCTGCAATCAATAAATAAATCATTAAATATCTTTGTCACATAGCGGCATTGGGGAAATATCTGAAGTGGTGGAGTGGGTTGTATAGTTTTATGACATGTAACATGATTTGACATGAGTAAGTAGGGACTGTGTAGTGGAAAATGCAAGCTTTGTAATTTTCTTAGTGTGTTTAGAACAAGAAGTGTTAAAAACTAGGTTTGACAACTTACCAAATTATAAGTTGAAGTTTTTTTAGGGGAAGAATGGAAAAACACTGTCAAGCTATCCTAGGGTGTTAGATACTGAGGTGCTGGTGCTGGCACTAGTGGTAAACATAGAATGTGAATATGTATTTTCTACTAGCCATTAGTAATTAGATTTACTGTGATGGAGGCCCAATAGGCTGGAGCTTATCCTGGTTTCATCGGTGTCAAGTGACTGAGGGTGCAAGACTCCCCACTGGAGGGAATGTTAGTCCATAATAGGGTTAACTAGACTCGACCCACAAATAAATAATAGATTAGAACTCAGCACACAATACCTAACATAAAAAGACACACCCACATGCACACAACCTAAGCAACATCTCATACAAAAAAGAAAATTGATTTCAGGAAATACTACATCAGCAATTGACGTCATTCTCGTGAAGAGCAAAATAACCATAAAAAAATGTTTGATAACAACTTAGAAAAACTTTAATCAAAATTTAATCCCAAAGAGAGGAAATTGGAACTTTATCCTCTGAAAGGTCCTTAAACCCTGAAGAAGGGACTTTTAGGTCCCGAAATATTGGACAGAAAAAAAGAAGAACAAAAAAAAAAAAAGATTACCAGGTAACTTACTTTTCATTACCTCATCTTACAGTCCATTTTGCATTGTTTAGCCTTTTATCTCTTTTTATATAGAAATAGAAGTTTTCCTTGTATTTTTTTACTAAAGAAGTTTTAGCCTGATAGTGGGGTTTAGAACCCTCTAAGAAATGGAAAAAAAAGAGTATTGACATGCATGGGGGTCGAACCCCCATCTTTGGTTATCAAGACCACTGTGCTACCATTCCACCAACACATCACCCATCCCTCTCCATTCAAATTAGAAGCTATATATTCAAAGCAAGTATAATGACAAGTAAGTTTGTACCTCAATACTCATCTTTTTTCATTTCTTAGAGGGTTCTAAACCCCACTATTAGACTAAAATTTCTTTAGTGAAAAAGTACAGCGAAAACTTCTATTTCTATTCCAAACTCACTTGCTGTTTCAAAACAAACTTACTTGTCATATATATGTTTTAAACAACGAAAATAAAACAATAGGCAAAGATTGGTGCTTAATTATTTCATCTATCTTCACCTTTTGTTTTATTTTCATTGTTCAAAATATACATACATACGTACATACATACATGTATGTGTATATATATATTTCATAACGGAATCTGAAATGATAAACGCCTACAACAAAAACATAACTCTCATCACATGATCTCGGAATTATTTCTTCAAGACTACATGGAGTCCTAACAATGTTATTGGCCCTACCATAGACAGGTAGATACCACTATGTATATATGCATATATATATATATGTATATATATAAGTGTGTGTGTGTGTGTGTGTGTGTGTGTGTGTGTGTGTGTGTGTGTGTGTGTGTGTGTGTGTGTGTGTGTGTGTGTGTGTGTGTGTGTATGCCCAAGCATGTATACATAAAAGTGAGAATGTATGTATACATGAGAGTACATAAATGTGTGAACATGTGCCTCACTTAGATGTAGGTCCTCCTGTGCTGGATACCATATTGTGTGACAAGCATCCCCCAATGTTCACACAATCCACTGCCACTCTTTTACATCCATTCCAGGTGATGTTGACAGCCATCAAACGATCTTGAAATGTCCATTGTGAGGTGAGGCGATCTTCCCCTTTTCTGTTTGCCTTCAAGAAGAGTTCAACTCATTTCCATTTTCAAGAGCTGGTGATCAGGTAAATGGAGATGTTGCCAACTAGGTGGAACTGTTGTAGTACCTACTCTCCTCAGAATATCATCATCATTAAACATCCATTTTCTCTGCTAGAAAGGGTTGAATAGGTTTCCATAGACCATGTTAGTGCTGAAACGGGACCATTGACAGCCCAGGCAGGCCGAGGAGATCGATATCCCACTTATGTATGGTTAATATCGATTGCAGAGAAGTTGTGTCTTTTGACACAATTGGAAGAATCCTTCTAAGTACTGAAATGGGGGCCACTGACATTCCAGACAGGTGGAGGAGTTCTGTATCCCACTTACAAAAGGTCATTATCAAGTGCAGAGGAGAAGCTGTCATGTCTTTTGACACAAACTGTAATCTGATCTTGCCAGATCACTTTCATAATCTCTCCAAGACCCCTTTGATGGAATGCATTCAGCTTCCAGTTGGTCTTTGTCATGATTTAGGTCTTGCTGGCATAGGTTGCTTTAGGGTGAATCAATAAAATAAATCACCAGTTTTGGCTGGTGAACTGATACAATCAGTAGAATGTCACATAGAATGTCTTGAGTTACTTGTTCCAGGCTTTCATGTTCTGAGTTCAAATCCAGCTCTAGCCTACTTAGGTGGTAGACTTAATTCTGTTGCTTAATCACAGCCTATGTGTGCCTTTAATGGAATCCTCCCAAGTGCTTGTGCCATGATAAAATGCACTCAGTAGAGCATAGGACTATATGTAAGTGAGAATGCAGGCTCCTGGCCTGTCAATGTCTGTAGACCTGCTTCAGTACTGACTTGGTCTGTGAAGACATATCCAACCCTTGCTAGCAAGGAAAGCAGATCTTATATAGGCAGTGGTGGCATCATCATCATGAGATATATGAAAGGTATATTGGTCAGAATTGACCTAGGGCTAAACAACGAACTACTCAACCACTTTAATCCTAATACCCAGGTAAAAAAATACCAATGTATTACCTGTAAAAACAAATTAAGGAAATTAAACACACACACACATATGTACACACGTGTGTGTGTGTGTATGTGTGCTTGTAAATTTGTAACTTAAAATATTTTCAATTAATTTCTCCTACCATCACCAGTCTACCACCCTTAAAGTGTTTATTATTATATGAAGAGCCCACCAAATCTGAACTGCCCCAGGCCCCTCCCAAGATCTTAATATGGCCCTGTAGCTGGGCACACTAACACTTTTGAAACCAAAATAGAATTTATACCAAATGGCGAATTAACAGGGTCATTAGAATGTTGTTAGAAAGATGGTGGTATTTGTTCTGGCGCTCTGTTCTGAGTTAAAATCCTGCTGAAGTCAGCTTTGCCTTTCATCATTCCGAGCTCAAAAAAAAAAAAAAGCATCATTTCAGTACTGGACATTCTCTATATTTCTTTCTTTATATTTTTTTCTTATTTCTCTATTTATCTCCACTTTCACTGAAAGAAATTGGCCAAGTTCAGACCTGGAAAGGGAAGGGAGCTGCCAGGTTTAGATACATTAAGGATCCATGTCATACCAAACTACTTGAAACCACCTCTAGTTTTATGAAACAAATGTTTTAAAGTGTTTATATTTATCTAAAAACCTTCCATCATAATTTTGTTTGTAGAGAAAAGCCATTTGTGAAATAGGCAATAATTCCATTAACCTTTTTCAGTCATGAAAATAATCATTAAAAAATTAAGATGTCTGTGTGCAGCAATAACACCAACAGCACAGAACAGTATTCCAGTGAAGGTCATATTTAAGTTTTGTTGAGTGGTTTTTGTACTTGTAATTATAGATGCAAAAGCATCTACAGTGTCACCCCAACGACAGGCTGCACCAGTGGTGGGGACATGATGATGAGGACTTGTATTTAGTTACACAAACATTTATAAGTGTATATATGTTTGTATATTTATAAGGATATTTACACACAGTTATAAGCATATCAACAAGCGGAAGTCTCTCTGAACAGTCAAGCCTCAAATCAAGACAAATCATCCAACTGCTGCCAGGATGGAATGTGGACATAAAATAATGATGACATAGTTACATACACACACACCCACTTATCATCATCGTTGTTTAACGTCCATTTTTCCATGCTAGCATGGGTTAGACGGGTTGTTCCGTTTGAGGCAAGTTGGGTCAGGTGACTGCATCTTGCTCAGATAAGACTGTTTCTGGCTTGGTTTCTACGGCTGGGTGCCCTTCCTAACACCAACTACATTTACAGTGTGTGCTGGGTGCTTTTTTGTCGTGACACCTACACAACCACTTTACAGTGTGGGCTTGGTGTTTATATATATTTGCATATCATTAGATATACAAAATTCACATACTTATATGTATACAGCTATGTCGGAACAAAAACTTTAATCCTACTTTAAAGCTGAGCCGGCTTGACAGTTCCATATGTAAATGAGACTAATCAGCCCATCTACATAGGCGAAAATACTATATATTTTGTCTGTTTCAAATTCCAGCAACGAGTAAGGTGAGGGGAAGCACTGCTCTGATAATGGCCATAAGCCAGAAACACATTGACAGTGATCCACTACTGCTTCTGCTAGAATCCATTAGATGGCGCTAGCTATCAGCTTTTCAATATTCATAGCTAAAGAACTTTCCAAATGTTTATTCGTAAACATACCATTACCATTAAATATACAAAATACACACATACATATTCAATTATAAATGTACATGTTTATGCATTTATATTTAAGCATGCACACATACACAACCACACACATACATACATATATGGTTACAAGTTCACACACACATTGTAAGATTCAACTACTCATTATGATGCTGTTATGTTCCAGTAACAACAAATATCTAAGGTCAGAAGTGAAACCTTTCAAATATCCTCTTTATGTAATAATTTATTAAAATGGGTTAGGGTAAGGATTAGGGTAACAGTTGTAATAATTTATTAAATATTGCCATGTTAGGGCAAAGGTTAGAATTGTCATAATCTGTTAAAAGAAGACCCAGGAGCGGACCCTAAACAAGATGGTTGGATAACATCCATGAGCTTGGTTGGTCTCACATGGGGATACAGCTGGATTAATTGGAAATGGTTGCTTCTGACAAGACCCGCTGGGAGGTGTGCTTGAGGACTCTGCCCCCATGGCCTTCCCAGGAATAAGTGGGAGAAGAAGAAAGGCTTAGGGCAAGGCTTAACTACCTTGGTTCTAGAGTAGGGAAACCGAGAAATAGTAGTGGCAATAAGCTCCCACTACCAGTGGCAGATTGACTAGGCTGGACCCCACAGTATTTAAAGGGTCCTGATGAAACATTCAGCCAGGAGCTGCATGCAAGCTTAATATGTCCCTGAAGGCAAATACTGGTGTCATAACACTAGAGGGTTGTAATAGTCTATTAAAATATGTTAAGGTTAAAGTGGGGTGTTGTAATAGTTTATTAAAAGATATTAAGGTTAAGGTGAGAGGTTTGTAATAGTTTAGTAAGAGCTGTTATCAAGTCAATAACAGAGAAGTGGCCTTTTAAAGATACCCCCCCCCCCCTCACCTGTCTTATCTTTGATGTCTTATGTAAGGTAGCAGTTCATCAGACTTACTGAAACATCATTATTATTATTACTGTGGTACATAGTAAGCGACAGTATATATATATATATATATGTGTGTGTGTGGTGGTGGTAGTGTGGGGTGGCGGAGAGGATGTAAGATTTGAGGTGATGGTGGGGTGGGGAGAGAGAGGATGTAAGATTTGAGGTGGTGGTGGTGGTTGAAGTGTGAGGAGAGAGGATTTAAGATTTGGGGTCAACTAAATGACATCTGGTTGGTTTCCTCAGACTAATTTACAGATTGTCACATTACTAATAATCATCATCATCATCATTTTTACCTCAGTGAGGTGGAGTAATTTAACATAATCATACTGAGAGAGAGAGAGAGAGAGAAAAAAAGATAGAGAGAAAGAGGATAGATAAAGTTGTTGAGTCAGAGGAATGTTTGGGGAGGGGTGGGTGCTTTTATATTTTTTTAAGGAGGATTCATCAGGAAGAGGACACTACCACTACTAACAGCACCACTGCCCCACCACCACTATTACCTCAAAGCACTCCACGCACCACCACCCCACTATTACTTCAAAGCACTCCACCCACCACCTCTGTTACCTCCAAGCACCCCACCACCACCACCACCCCACTATTACTTCAAAGCACTCTACCCACCACCTCTGTTACCTCCAAGCATGCCGCCACCACAATTACTTCCAAACATCCCACCCACCCATCCACCCACTACCACCACCTATCTGTCCTTCAGACTACAGGACAACTTCTAACTAAACACAAACGTGAGATTATCTCAAATATTATCAACAACAAATCATCTCTATAAACACGTATAACAATGAGACCAACGTAATCTCTTGAAATGCTAAAAACAGTAGCCACATCTCTCTCAAATCACTCTATACTGTCAAAAGGAGAAAGACCTGGGCCAGCACCTTGGGCAAGCCCTACAATATGTACCTGGGTATTTCGCTGCCTAGACAAGCCCTACAATGTGTACATGGGTATTTAGCACCCTAGGCTAGCTCTACAATGTGTACCTAGGTATTTAGCACCCTAGGCTAGCTCTACTATCTGTGTCTGGGTATTTAGCACCCTAGGATAACCCTACAATGTGTACTTGGGTATTTAGCAGTGTATGATAGTCCTACTAGGTGTGCCTGGGTATTTAGCAGCCTAGGCAACCTTTACAATGTGCACCTAGGTATTTAACACCCTAGGCAACCTTTACAATGTGCACCTAGGTATTTAACACCCTAGGCAACCTTTACAATGTGCACCTAGGTATTTAACACCCTAGGCAACCTTTACAATGTGTACCTAGGTATGTAGCAGCCTAGGCAACCTTTACAATGTGTACCTGGGTATTTAGCACCCTAGGGTAGCTCTACCATGAATCTAGGTATTTAGCACCCTAAGGTAGCTCTACCATGAATCTAGGCATTTAGCACCCTAGGGTAGCTCTACCATGTGTGCTCCCTTCTCCCAGCTAAATGTGTCTCTTTCTCTCAAACTAATTCCCTCTTACAATTTAGTAAGCTGAATAACCTAGTCTTTGACACTTCTTGCTGTGATCACATTAAAAAAAACTGCATTTTCCACTACACAGTCTACATCCACACTCATGTCAAATCGTGTGACAGGTTTAACACCATATGACCTTTGGTGCTTTAAGCATGTGTTTATATTGTTTGAAGGAGTTTGTATGATGGTCGTTGGAACTGCTTAAAATAGCAGTCAAATCTCTTTCAAACTACACTCTACTGCCTTTAAGTTGAAAGACAACAATGTAGACCTGGAGAAATTGTCTGAAAAGGGATGGCCATGGCTAGTATGCCTTTGCTCATGAGTCTTCTCGATCAAGACCAACCTAAACAACAGCTGCTAAGAAAAAATAAAAGAGTATATCCCCCCACCCCCCCAAAAAAGACTATATGAGAGACCTGCATAATGCCACAGTACTTCTCTGAAGAAGTTTAGTGAACTAATAACTCACTTTGCTAAATCATCATAGGTATGTTGTAAGAAACTCAATAAAAAAAATTATATGTACTATCATCATCATCATCATCATCATCATTTTACGTCCGCTTTTCCCTGCTTGCAAGGGTGGGATGGGTCTTATTCAGCACAGCATCTCTCCACTCGTCACGGTCCCTCGTCATCTCCACCGTGAGCTTCAATGATCTGAGGTCTGTTCTCACCACCTCCGCCCATGTTTTTCGTGGTCTACCTCTACCACGTCTTCCTTCAACTGGCAATTCCTGGCACTTCTTCACCCATCGGTCTATATTACTATATTATCAAGATTGAATTCTACCTCCCTAGATCACTAGATCTAATATGTGTGTGAGTGCATGTATGTGTGTTGGATATTCCTGATGATTTCATATGAATGAAGCAGTTCTTGTTTGGTAGAAGGCATTTCTATCTATCTTCTGTCCACAAAATTATTAAGCTTCTTGCCAACAACAACCCTGAACACCTTTTTGATTTCCATGTGTCTAACACACATGGGCATGCCTACAAAGTCAGAAAACAGCACAGCTCCCATGACTTTCGGAAACATTTTTTCACGCTCAGAGTTGCTGAAGCATGGAACAAACTACCTGCATCAGTTGTTAGCTGTCGAGAACTGCATCCTTTAGAACCTCCATGCTTCCTGAGATTCGCCAACACTACACCTGATGTCCCTCCTCCATACATACGCACACATGTATTACATGACGTGTACACTTTTCATTTTCCTGACATTTGTACATTATTCTCTGTACTATACACACACACACACACACACACACATATATATATACATATATATATATGGACACACACATACACATATATACACACGCACACACATGCACACACACATATAAACACACATATATACACACACACACGCATATACATACACACACACACACATATATTCATACAAACACACACACATATATATGCATACAGACACATTTTAATACATACATACATATATATACACATACATATATATATGCGTGTGTCTGTGTGTATATACACACACATTTTTATACATATATATATATATATATATACACATACATATATATATATGCGTATGTGTGTGTGTATACACAAACATTTTTATACATATATATATATATATATATACACATACATATATATATATGCGTATGTGTGTGTGTATACACAAACATTTTTATACATATATATATATATATATACACATACATATATATATATGCGTATGTGTGTGTGTATACACAAACATTTTTATACATACATATATATACACACACATATACACACACACATATATACACACACATATATATATACACACATATATATACATATATATATATATATATATATATATATATATATACATATATATATATATATATAAATATATAAAAATATATAAATATATAAAAATATATATATATATATAAAAATATATATATATATATATATATATAAATATCTAAAAATATATATATATATATAAATATCTAAAAATATATATATATATATAAATATCTATAAATATATATAAATATCTAAAAATATATATATATATATAAATATCTAAAAATATATATATATATATAAATATCTAAAAATATATATATATATATAAATATCTAAAAATATATAAATATATAAAAATATATAAAAAATCTAGATGTACCAATAAATTTCAGAGTAAACTAAGTTCTATCGTTAGGGACTTTAGGGATAATAAATCCATTCTGGTCCCCTCTGACAAAACTAAAAACTTATATAGTATGGATTATAAAACCTATCGCGGCTTCATTTATAATGAACTACATAGGAACTACAAAAAAACAACGCAGAGTAATTTAGATAATATTAATCTGGAGGGGTATAACATAGTGGTAAAATTAGGTCTGGATAAACACACTCAACCTTATTACCCCAAGCAGCCTAGATTCACCCTCAAGGACCATAAGGAAAATTTTATTAGCAGACCCTCAGTTAGGCTTATCTGCCCCTCCAAGTCTGACCTGGGGATCATTAGTAAGGGAATCTTGGATAGCGTTATTCCCCTGGTTAGAGAAAAAACTTTCCTTGAGCTTTGGGGTAACACTAGTGAAGTCATCAGGTGGTTCTCTACGGATTGTGGTCGTGACTCACTCAGATTCATCCAATTTGATATTGATGCTTATTATACATCTATATCTCCTATTATCCTCAATAAGGCCCTTATCCTAGCCATGCAGAGGGGGGCAATTACAAGGCCACAGATAGATATTGTTCTCGCTGCACGTAAAACCATTATCATGTTTGAGGATAATCTAAGGATGAGAAAAAACACACCTGATAATTTTGACATTACTATGGGGTCGAGTGATTCTGCTCAGGTCACCGACTTAGTTGGGCTATACCTCCTCAATGAACTGCATAGTAACTTCCCATTCCTTAGGGGTGGGTTGTACCGGGATGACGCCCTACTCTCCATAGATACTAGTAAGTATAATATAGTGCGCATTAGGAAAAAGCTGCATAGCTTTTTTAAAACCTTTAACCTATCCATTACTATAGATATAAATGATAGAACTGTGAACTTCCTGGATGTTACATTAGACTTGGATAACCATACGTACACACCGTACCATAAGCCTAATGAATTGCTGACTTACGTGAATACCAACTCTAACCACCCTAGGTCGGTCATCAGCGGTATATTGAAGGGCATATCTAACAGAATAAGTTCACTCTCACATAGTGAAGAGGCGTTTGACTCGCAGGCTGATTACTATAATGATGCCTTAGCTAGATCCGGCTTTAGGGACAAATTGTATTATACCCTGGGAAATAATAGTCCTAATAGTAGCTCTACCAGTGTTGTTATAACACATAATATGTCCATTGGTAATAGAGGTGTCGCGAATGGGAGGGTTCTAAATGCCGGTGGAATGAACCAGCAGGGTACCATTAGTCTAAGTAATAGCAATGGTAGGCCTCGCAGCTCCCCGCATAAATTAGGTGAGCATAGTAACCGTAGAAATAATAATACTAATAATAATAATAGTGATGGAAATAAAAAGAATAAAAAGAATAGAAGAAGATTGAATACATACTTCAACCCCCCTTTTAACTCTGAAGTGGCTATAAATATTCCTAGGGCCTTCTTCTCTGTGTTAGAAAGGAACTTCCCTCCTGGTAATAGGTACCACTCTATCCTCAATAAGAATGTTGTTAAACTTTCGTATTCTACAACCCAAAATCTGGCCTCTCATCTGGCCATTACTAATAATAGGAAAATAAAGGAACGCCTGGACAACCTAAGCCTAGGGGAAAACACGGTAGTGGACAGAGGGGGCCGGAACATAAGTGGTGATCATTCTGAGAATAGCATCACCAGAAATTGTAACTGTAGAAGGGCTTCAGGCTGCCCCCTGAATGGTTTCTGCCTTATTAGAAACATAGTTTACGCGTGTGATGTGGTAACCACGGCGTCCACTAAAACATATATAGGATCAACCTCCACCCCCTTTAAGACCAGGTTTAACTCTCACCAGTGCACTTTTAGACACAATAAACTGAGGAACTCCACCTCCTTGGCAGCGTACGTCCACAATTTAAAAAATGCACGAACACATTACACACTTACTTGGCGGCAGGTTGCTAAATCCCATCCATATACTCCTCATAATAGAGTATGTAACCTATGCCTTGCCGAATCCCACTCTATTATATTTGCTAAATGCCCTCTACTAAACAGAAAGTCAGAAATATTTTCCTCTTGCCCCCACCGAATATTAAGCTCTTTCTTCTACTTTAAACCTATTAGCTAGCACTTCCTTAATTCTCCAGTTGGGCTATCTTGTGTAACTGTCTCTTATTGTGTGTAACTGTCTCCTATTGTTTGTCTTCTATGTATATGAGTCAGTGAGTGTATACGTATGCCTGCGGGAGAATATTGATCTGGATATTGCGGTGTACAGGTGAGTGGGTGTGTATGTTAATAAGCACCCCTGTTTGGCACAGCGGATGTAACCCATCCACGTTCGCCTACCCACCATTGGTGCATTGGTGGGTCTATCCCGACGTGTATCTTGTGGATCTGTACCTCTGTATGCGCATGAGTTATGATGTAATGTATCTATGTAGAGCGTGTACTGTGATATAGGCTGCACAAATAGAAATCTAGCCTGTAACTGTGGGCGGACCTGTGCCATCTCGCCGTAAGCAGTAGATACGTGGCACATGTACGTGTTGCCCTCCTATTCTGTGGTTTAAGATCTACAAGCTGACTTCTGGGAGCTCTTGCCCGGGGTTGTAGTCTTTCTAGCACGATTGGCCTTCCATATATTGACGGTCGTTGTTATTATCCCAAAAGTAACGTTTTGGCCCCGATAGCCCTCCGTAGTTACTAACGGTCTGTGTACACTTGAATCGGGCAATGGCACGTGCGGACACGATTATCTTCGTAGGAATTCAATTTGATTTATTTTACTGCATCTCGTTGTATGTATTTATTTTGAATGTATTATCCGTGGTGGTGGGTCTTGCCTAATGTGGTATTTCTGTGTTTAATATCAGCTTTGACCCGGGTGTCCTACGCTCTGTGTGTGTGCGTGTGTGTCTGTGTATACATTTATATGTGTATGGGTGTAGGTGGTTGTATATGTCTGTATATAAAAATATATATATATGTATACCGTCTCTGCATATGCATGTGGTGTGTATATGTGCATATACGCGCATAACATATTGGTGTGTATAATCTTGAGATGTCCCAATGCGGTGACTTCATGATATTGGCTCTTGAAGCTACTCTTTATATATCTTTTGTATGCGCTGTTGAGTATGCATATTAACCCGCCTGACCCAACTGTATTTGCTTGCTTTCGGCTAGCCCGCCTGCACCTGCTTGCTTTCGGCCCACTTGTCTGCCTCTTGCTGCTGCACGTGAATTCTCCTACCTTCCTTCGATGTACCTCTGTTGACCATTGGACTCCTGCCCGGGTGTGAACCGGTTTGTGATTACCCCACCGCTCAACTGTGTGAATGCACACCCGTGACTTTCGAGTGAACTTCTGAGACTGCCCAACCTGGGACGTCTCCATTGCATTGCAATGGTCAAGTGATACTGATAACTGTGACACTTAGGGCCTTCGTGGGCCCCTGATATATTCAAGAAATATATTCTAAAAAAATATATATCTTATCTCAATTTACTTTATTTTATTTTATTTTATTTCATTTCATTTTATTTAATTTTATTTATTTTATTTTATTTAATTATATCTTATATTATATTATTTTATTTTATTTTATTTTATTTTAGTTTATTTTATTTTATTTTATTTTATTTTATTTTATTTTATCTTATTTTATTATTATATTATATTATATTTTATTTTATATAATTTTAATTTTATTTTATTTTATTTTATTTTATTTCATTCCTTACCCTGTATCACTATTATCTGTATATTTTATATGTATGTTTTTTATATTTTCTTATATATATTATATGTCTATTTTTTACCTATTTTTCACCTATTTTTTATCTATTCTTACCTACTCCTATCTATCTTATCTATTCTTGTCTGTTCTCTTATCCATGTGTATGCTTGTATGTAACTATATGTTGACAGCACCCCGCCCAACTGTGACTGATAGCACCCCTTACTTTTCAATTATTTTTCAATGTTTATTTTTCAATGTTTATTTTTATTTTTACTTCCTCAATATATTTTTTATCTTTTATTATTTTTTATTCTTTATTTCTTCAATGTCTTGGATTTGTTATTGCTTGTGTGATATGTAATCAACCTTTATGCTCTGATGAGTCCCACTTATAGTGCGGATGAAACAATGTTAGCAAGTAAAGATATGCATATGCTATAGGCGTTCTTTGTTGTTGATTATATCACGGCTCTGTCCTCAGACATCGAGCTAACCTTATACTGCCTGTTGGATAACTGGAGTGTTATACACCCCTGATCCTCTCCCTAATATACTATAAATATACATATATTATTTCAAAATATTAATAAATATAGACATTCATGTGATCAAATATATTTTATTATATATATTTCAGAGGTACTGAGCTGTTTCATAAGTACATCCTCATCAGATAAAATAAATTGATGTCTGACATACCTCAACTGTGCTGATGGTTCAATTCCAGTTTTTAATAAATATATTTATTAATATTTTGAAATGATATTAATAATTCCAGAAAACCCTCTGTTGAGTGCTTCTAATCTATTGTAAAACTATATTCATTGATTAATCAATGAACCTTGTTAAACTTTTGGTAAATATACATATATACATATATATATATACCGTGATATTGTCCTTAATGATGATGGTGTACTTGCCATCACTGACGCTGATAAGAAGGTAGCTTGGAAGTGTCACTATGAAAGGCTACTTAATGAGGAGAATAAATCGGAGAAAGACAGTCTCCCCCACATCAATCCAATAGAGGGACCAGCAGTGCAAGTTGAAGGTAGTGTAAGTAAGGCGATCAAAGATATGAAGACAGGCAAGGGGTGGGCCTTCGGAAATAGTTGCTGAAATGCTGAAAGCATCTGGAACGGTGGGACACACTATGGTCACCCGGATAGTAAACCAAGTCATACAGAATGGGGTCGTTCGGAAGGACTCGCGTAGCAGCATCATCATTAACTGCTACAAAGATAAAGGAGATGCCCTAGATAGGGGAAACTATAGAGGCATTAAATTAATCGACCAGGTCATGAAGGTCACAGAAAAAGTAATAACGCAACTAATCAGAGAGAGAATTGATCTAGATGAAATGCAGCTCAGGTTTGTGTCAGGTAAAAGTACCACAGACGCTCTTTTCATTGTACGACAACTACAGGAGAAGTACCTAGCTAAAAGTAAACCCCTATACTTAGCTTTTGTCAACTTGGAGAAAGCCTTCGACAGAGTCCCCCGTTCCATTATCTGGTGGGCTCTTAGAAAACTAGGTGTAGATGAATGGCTTGTGAGAGCTATACAAGCCATGTATAAAGAAACAGTCAGCAAGGTTAGAATTAACAACAAATATAGTGAAGAGTTTAGCGTAAAAGTTGGTGTTCATCAGGGCTCCGTCCTTAGCCTCCTCCTATTTATTATTGCCCTTCAGGCTATAACAGAGGAGTTCAAGACCGGCTGCCCATGGGAACTCCTACACGCAGATGATCTAATGCTCATAGCTGAATCAATGGCTGAACTAGAGAAGAAATTCCAAACATGGAAGCATGGCCTAGAATCAAAAGGCCTTAAAATTAACCTGTCTAAGACTAAAGTTCTAGTTTGTAGGAAGGAAAATAGGGCACAGGTCCCCTCTAGGAAATGGCCATGCTCAGTGTGTAGGAAAGGAGTAGGCAGAAACTATATTTTATGTCCCAAATGCAAAGTATGGGTGCATAAAAGATGTAGTGGGATCACAGGTAAGCTAACTAAGAATATAGATTTTAAATGTGGCTGGTGCTCAGGTGCAATAAGTAGCAAGCGCCCACAGGATACTAGCTCCTTCTATTGCCCAGATGGCTCTATAGAAATAGTGGACACATTCCATTACCTGGGTGACAAATCAACAGTGGTGGAGGGTGCTCTGAAAGTACAGTAGCTAGAGTCAGAACAGGATGGAAAAAGTTCAGAGAGCTTATACCGCTGTTGGCCGCTAAAGGGTTCCCTCTAAAAATGAAAGGCAGGCTGTATGATGCCTGCATACGAACCACAATGTTACATGGCAGTGAGACTTGGGCATTGTGTGCAGAGAATATACGCAGACTGGAGAGGAACGAAGCTTGCATGCTCCGCTGGATGTGTAATAGTAATATACGTGAACGGCAAAGCATAAACGAACTAAGGGAGAAATTAGGAATAAGAGGGATCAGATGTTGTTTACTCGAGAGAAGACTACGTTGGTACGGTCACGTGATGCGCATGAAAGACGACAGCTGTATAAAAAAGTGCAGGGCGATCAAAATAGACGGTAGCCACGGAGTAGGCAGACCCAGAAAAACCTGGGACGACTTGATAAATTCCGACCTCACACACTTACACCCCTCCAAGACAATGTCACTAGACCAAGATCTTTGGCGCTACACAGTAATACAGAAGACCCGCCTTGCCTAAGTACAAAGTGAAACCTACAGTCAATAGGCACCTCTTAACAAAAATACACCCCCGTCCAACTACCCCCACCCCATCCACACCACCCCTTTCGATGTAAAGTTATGTTGGTACCACAACATCCAGTCCGAAATAAATTAGGTCGTGTAGGTGTCACGACAAAAAAAACACAGTCCACGCTGTAATGTGGCCATGTAGGTAACACGGTAAAAACCTCCCAGTCCACACTGTAAACGTGGTTGGTGTTAGGAAGGGCATCCAGCCGTAGAAAACCCGCCAGACAGCCCTATACGAGCAAGACAACCAATCTTGCCTCAAGTGGGAAAATTCCAGTCCAAACCCATGCAAGCGTGGAAGATGGACGTTAAACGATGATGATGATGATGATGATCTCTGATGATATGGGATCGATTGTGCATTGGATATCGAATGCTCTACTAAATATATAATATTATAGATGTAGCGAGATCTAGGCAAATTGATGTCTATTGAAACGTACGTAAGAACCGAATAAATCTCTTTTACTGCATCTTTCTGTTCTTTTTAATTCTTTATATATATATATATATATATATATATACATATATATATATATATACATATATATATATCATCATCATCACCGTTTTATGTCCGTTCTTCCATGCTAGCATGGGTTAGACGGGTTGTCCTGGCAGTGTCTGGTCGGCTGACCATGCCTTGCTCATACAGGAACTGATTTGGCTTGATTTCTACAGCTGGATGCTCTTCCTAACACCAACCTCATTAACAGTGAGTGCTGGGTGCTTTTTCGTGGCGCCTACACGTCCACTTTACAGTGTGGGCTGGGTGCTTTTTTGCCGTGGCACCTCCACGACCACCTTGCAGTGGGGGGTGTGGGGGCATATTGTCTATATGCTTCAGCTTGTACCCATGGTAGGTCGGGTACTCTGTATTACTGCGTGACACCAGTGCTTACGGTCGTGTGTCATCGCCTTTGAGAGGTGTAATTGGGTAAGGTCGGCTTTTATCACCTCATCCCAGGTCATCTTGGGTCTCCCCATATATATACATATATATATAGAAACATATATATATAGAAACATATATATGTATATATATATATATATACATACATATACCATAACGCACCAGAGTACTCAATACTTAGGGTAGTAGAGTCGGTAATAGGAGAAAGTATGACCCCGACGACAGAGCTCAAGCCGTTTCGACGGCTATTTCTGGACTAAAGTCTGGACTTTTAGTCCAGAAATAGCCGTCGAAACAGCTTGAGCTCTGCCGTCGGGGTGATACTTTCTCCTATTACCGACTCTACTACCCTAAGTATTGAGTACTCTGGTGCGTTATGGTCCATCTGGTTCCTTACCACAACTCCTCCATTACATATATATATATATATAGACACACATATATATATATATATACACATATATATATTAATAATAATAGTAATAATAAATTTGAAGACTAAAATCCAAAAGAGGGCTCGATAAGGATAAATATATATCAAATATATAAGAACCGTAGAGCAAATATTTATTAAAATAACAGATTAAAGTTTAAGCAAAGAATCGCTGCTTTCACCCTTAACGGGATCTTCTGGGTGAAAGCAGCGATTCTTTGCTTAAACTTTAATCTGTTATTTTAATAAATACATATATATATATATATAAATACATACATATATATATATCTAGGGCGGGTAAAATTCCCGAGATCCATGGACGAGCTCTCTCCAGCGGTCTCTGTCCCTCATTATCGCTGCCATGTCCTGCGTCCCCAACAAATCTGTGTCTGTCCTTAGGGCATCAACATATGTTAACCTCGGTCTTCCAGTGTGTCCATGCAGGGGCTCCCACAGGAGCACTGAGTGCAGTGTCAACTCTGGATGTCGGTGGACATGTCCAGCTGACCTATCTTCTCTGTGTCACTTTTGAGCTGACTTATGGGAGGCTCCCGTACAGCTCTGAGTTCTTCATCCTCAGTGTATACTGATTAATGTTCAGAGCCATCCTCAGCATTCTCGTGTAGCACCCATCCACCATCTGAGTGAGTTTCTTGGTCATTGTCCAAGTCTCAAGCCCGTACAGCAGCACAGACTCCACTACAGCAACGAAGAGGCGGATCTTCAGGTCTTTACGAAGGTCCAACTTCCACACCGATCTCAAGCTGTGGCACGCCGCCCAGACTTTGCTCTTCCTCTCGACCACATCATCTTCTGTATTCCTAATATTTGCTCCCAAATACCGGAAGTCCTCAACACATTCTAGCGGCTTCGTGATCTCGCGACCCTCTCAAATACCTTCATAATATGAGAGGTGAGTGAGATCGGACGGTAGTTCACTGTAAAGGATTTATTTCCCTTTTTGAAGATTGGGACAACGGACTGGAACAGAAAATCTTCAGGAATATAGCCAGTATCCAGCGAGTTCCTCCACAGATTAGCAAGAGGAGATACAAGTTGGAGTCGACACACCTTCAGGACACAAGCAGGGAACCTGTCAGGGCCTACTGCTGAATTGTGTTTAATTTCATTTATTGCCGCTAAGACATCAGGGGTGCCAAACGTTATGTCCGATATAGTGTGTTGGGATTAACATCACTGATACAGCCCAGATCGGCCATATCAGGATTGCTGAAAACAGAGCAGTATTGTTTCTGCAGTATCTCGCCCATGGTTTTGGCATTATCTTGGAGTGTGCCATTTTCATCAACTAGAGGGCCAACAGTGGAGACAGTGACCGTATGTTTTTTAGCAAATAAAAAGAACATTTTGGGGTTGAGTTTGATTTTCTCAATAGCTCATCTCTCTTCAGCTATTCTGTGGTTATTGATGATGGTCTTCATGCATTGTTGGAGGTTATATTTTTTTTATTCAAGCAGGGCTATAGCCGTCGCATGTGTGTGTGTTGCTGTTGGCAGTATTTTAGTGTGTTAATTTTTTTGTTTGTTCTTTTCATTTTTCTGATAATTGTTTTTCTGTTTTGGGGGATACTGCACTTAGTTTTGTTCAGAGGTTTTGGTGGGGTGTATATTGTACATATATTTGTGAATATATATATACACATATCATCATCATCATCATTTTACGTCCGCTTTTCCCTACTTGCAAGGGTGGGACGGGAACTGATTCTGGCTTGATTCTACAGCTGGATGCCCTTCCTAACACCAACCTCATTTACAGTGAGTGCTGGGTGCTTTTTTGCCGTGGCACCTCCACGACCCCTTTGCAGTGGAATGATATGGACCCCGGTCCCTATCATCTCATTTCTACAGCTGAGTAAACTGGAGCAATGCGAAATAAAGTGTCTTGCTCAAGGAAACAACACATCACCCGGTCTGAGAATTGAACTCACAACCTTTCGATTGTAAAGCCAATGCTCTAACCTCTAAGCCATGTGCCTCCATATATATATATATATACATATATATATATACACTAGCAGCAGTACCCAGCATTGCCTGGGTAGGTAAAATAATATCTGCTTTGATGAAAAGGTGTTGCTCTTAGCGACTGCGAGTTTCTTGAAAATCGGTCGTAAGGTGTAGCAAATGGCGAAATGTTGAGTGAAATCGTATGGAATATGTGGGAGGTCGAAAAAATTGTATTTTGAAGAGTTAAATGGCTGCCACGCCGTCCCTGAACAAAGAATGCAAAGTGTAAAGCTACTATAAGATGTGCAATGATAGGTTCTATCGTAGTATAAAAGTTGAACCAAATAAATTGATTTATGTGTGAGGTGGAGCCCAAGTTTCGAATTTGAACGAAATCGGTTGAAAAATGTGGGACCTAGAGCCAAAAAGGCAGAAATTTGAGCAAAAAGGTGGTATTTTCGAATATTTAAGCGGTTGCCACGCCGTTCCTGAACAAAAAATCCAAAATGTAAAGCCACTTTAAGACGTGAAATAATCAGATCTAGCGTAGTGTAAAATTTGAACAAAGTAGGTTGATTAATTTGAGTCTAAAAGTGGTATTTTTGAATATTTAAGCGGCTGCCACGCCGTCCCTGAACAACAAATGCAAAATATAAAGCCATTACAGGATGTGCAATGATAAATTCTATTTTGCTTTAAAATGTGAACGAAATTGGTGGCAAAATGTGGGAGTTAGAGACCAAAAAATCTTATTTTTCGATACCTATCGAGTTTTATCTGCAGAATGACCCCGGAATAAAAAAAAACCATACGCTGATATATAGAAAACACTCCCCGATGACTAATCTATGAGCCTGTAAAGTTTCATGAAAATCGGTCGTAAGGTGTAGGCCCCTATAGGTAATACACAGACACACATATACTTAATTTTATATATCACCTTCATCAGATTGACCGACCAGTATGTCAGGCGCCAATCGGCGCTGCTGATCACAGCACATCGTGCTGTTTTAGCCATAAGATAACGCCATCCCACTGGCTGGGCAGGTAGGCCGGTACTCATTTCTACAGCTGAGTAAACTGGAGCAATGTGAAATAAAGTGTCTTGCTCAAGGAAACAGCCCGGTCCGAGAATTGAACTCACAACCTTTCGATTGCAAGCCCAATGCTCTAACCACTAAGCCATCCATCTTCATTTTTTATATATATAATATATAATATATATATATATATATATAATATATATATATATATAATATATATATATATATATATAATATATATAATATATATATATATATATATAATATATATATATATAATATATATATAATATATATAATATATATATAATATATATATATATATATTATATATATATATAATTTATATATATATATATATAATTTATATATATATATATTATATATATATATAATTTATATATATATATAATTTATATAATATATTTAGAAACACACAGATACATGCGGACACACACATATATACATGAATGCATCCGCACCCAACTGTGAGTTAAGGGTGCCAACTTCACCGATGTTGCTCAATGAATGACTGGGACAGACCAATTCAGTTGAACCAGACTGAACCAGTATCAGAGTTAAAAATACATTATGAAGAGAGAAGAAACATTTAGATATAATTAGTAATAAAATGTATCATACCTAAACTGCTCCTAAATTCCTCGACTACGTAGTTTCGTGGCATAAACAAAAACAATATATCATAAAGATATAGAGTCCTTGCGAGGTCTGCCGACTTATCAAGAGGATACCTCATTTTACTAGTCTCAAGAACGCGTCTACACGACGTGAGAAAGAATCCCAAAAGGCGGAGGGGGAGATAGTCACGCGATATAACGGTCGAGAAACAGAGCTAAGCCTCCTATAACCCCGAAGAAAATACCACGGAGGCGGAGGGGGTATTCATATCGAGGCCGTAGAAGAGGTGGTGAAGAAGGCGAGAAGTATGAGTAATGGAAGCTTTCCAGCTGTCCCCACACTTCAACGATTGCTCAACCAGAGGGAGTTATTAACAATATATTTAGAAACACACAGATACATGCGGACACACACATATATACATGAATGCATCCGCACCCAACTGTGAGTTAAGGGTGCCAACTTCACCAATGTTGCTCAATGAATGACTGGGACAGACCAATTCAGTTGAACCAGACTGAACCAGTATCAGAGTTAAAAATACATTATGAAGAGAGAAGAAACATTTAGATATAATTAGTAATAAAATGTATCATACCTAATATAATTTATATATATATATATATATATATATATATATATATATATATAATCGGAGAAAGCTAATAGCGATACTCCGGCCAAATTCCAACTCACTCAACAGACATTGGGAAATACCTAAGTATATTCCCAATTAAACGTTTGGGGTGCTAACTATATTGTATTGTGTGGATAATTGGCTGTATTATTTCATATGAAATATATCAAATATAACATTTCCCAGACGACTCGTTTCGTTATAAGATTTCTACAAGTTGGGTGAAAATATACCAAGTTATGTAGAAGCTTGTATAAGATCAACAGATACTTATTCAAGTGGGCACTTATAAATCTTCAGTGGGTAACCCAATAATATTAATATTGATAACCAAATCAACATCAATATTAAGCGATGATCACCATCAGTGTTTGAGGGAGCTGCTAGGATGTTAGTCCAGCAGTTCTAAAGAAAATCTCACACTGTCCCGAACATGGGAGGAAGGAGGCCACCGCCAAAAACAATACATGCGCAGGTCGTTGAACTCTGACAAGAATTCAAGCTACGTGCTAAGAACTCAATTGGATATGAAAAAATATTCATATGTGCGCACCACCAAATGACAGATATAGATATTTTATCGGGCAAAATAACAGAATGAGATACAAGAACAAACAATCAATATTCATATAAAAAATAAACAAAGAGAGTCATACCTTATATCGGGAAAGTTCATATCTGTTGCTCCAAGAGTAAATATATATATATATATCTAATATATATTTGTGAAATGGGCGGTGGTTGAAATTCAAATGTGCACGGTTAAATGGTAGTAGACGTGGTCGGACTGACATGAAAATTTACACACCCATGTAAAAAGTGCCAAGGAAGCAAATAGACGAGGTTTCAAATCTCTAACTTGAAAAATGTGGTCCCTGGGGCCCCAAAACTATCGCGTTCGGTGAGTTATTTCCCCCTGTTCTAATACTTTTGTCTTATTTACAATTTCATCATCCTTCTACATTTAACGATCATACAGTACCATTTTATGAAATCGATTCTGCAGTACGGTCACTGTTTTCCATCAAAAGAAATAAAACCCTTGGCGATACTTGGTTTTAGTGTCCTAAATTATCATCATCGACATTCAATTATTAGCTCCACCCACTACACGATACGCCACGAAAGTAAATGTTTCGAAAAAAGTTTAAACTGTATATCGCAACAATATATTGTTTAAAGAAATTTTTTTTCTGTTGTTAAAAGCTGTAAATCTGTTTTTAAAAAAATGTATTTCGCAGCAATTTTTTTTCTGTTAAAAACTGTAAATAAATATTCATGTAAAAATGAAGCATAGCTTTTCTGTGAAAAACTGTAAATAAATATTTATTTTGTTCAAAAAAATAAATCAAAAATCTAATTTTCTCTGTTAATATTTTAATAAATATTTATTCTAAAAATTCAATGTTTTTTTGTGTAAAAATGAAGCATGTAAGAAAATGAACATGTAAAAATCAAGCCGCAGCAGCAGCTGATGACATATCGTGACGTATCGTGTAGTGGGTGGAGCTAATAATTGAATGTCGATGATGATAATTTAGGACACTAAAACCAAGTATCGCCAAACCCTTAAATTGCGAAGAAGGGACGCGTATTTTTATTTTTATTCTAATACATGTTAACCACCAGTAACAGTAAGTAGTATTTTTCAAATTGCATATCATCGACATTGCTATTTCGATGTTAATAAACAACGCTTTTCACGTCGCTCCACTTCTCATTGTACGCCGTCCAGCCCCAAGTGCATATTTCTATTTTTTTTTCCTGAAACTGCTTCTTTATAATAAATTTTCAATAATATTTTTCAAATTATTAACTTAATAAAAAGGGGCCCCGTGTGCAATCGGGCTCAGCTGCTAGTATATATATATTTATTAAAATAACAGATTTAAGTTTTCGTCTTCAAATTTATTATTATTACTATATATATATATATATATATATATATATATATAAAAAAGTTAAAACAATGAAATAAAATTTCAAGTCATTAGAAATATACTTCACTGCTTTAGGATCGTTTCTAGGTGATGATAATACATCGTAACCATACTTCGTTATCGATCTATGTAAGGTTAGTTACAAAATATCAGATAAGAAAAATATTTACTTACATGTATATCACCAGCTGTTGTCATTGCTTTTGACAACAGCTGGTGATATATTATCATCACCTAGAAACGATCGTAAAGCAGTGAAGTATATTTCTAATGACTTGAATTTTTATTTCATTGTTTTAACTTATATCATGATTCTGTTTTCCTTTTAATGTTTTATTGTTTTCCGGGATATATTTTAACCTATAACATTTTTAACGTATGGATTACATTGAGTTTTTCATGCAGACTAGACCCCACAACTTACCGTGGATATCTCTGTGTCTGTGTATATATATATATATATATATATATATATATATATATATATATATACATACATATATATATACCTATATATATACATATATATAAGAAGGTAGCTTGGAAGTGTCACTACGAGAGGCTACTAAATGAGGAGAATAAATGGGACAAGGACAGTCTGCCCCACATCGATCCAATAGAGGGACCAGCAGTGCAAGTTGAAGGTAGTATAAGTAAGGCAATCAAAGATATGAAGACAGGAAAGGCAGTTGGGCCTTCGGAGATAGAGCTGAAATACTGAAAGCATCTGGAACGGTGGGACACATTATGGTCACCCAGATAGTAAACCAAGTCATACAGAATGGGGTCATACCAAATGACTGGCGTAGCAGCATCATCATTAACTGCTACAAGGATAAAGGAGATGCACTATATAGAGGAAACTATAGAGGCATTAAATTAATTGACCAGGTCATGAAGGTCACA
Organism: Eledone cirrhosa; assembly: GCA_964016885.1. Lineage (NCBI taxonomy): Eukaryota > Metazoa > Mollusca > Cephalopoda > Octopoda > Eledonidae > Eledone > Eledone cirrhosa. The sequence goes on along the minus strand of OZ024740.1, from coordinate 260,127,472 downwards.
GAAAAAGTTATAGCGCAACTAATCAGAGAGAGAATTGATCTAGACGAAATGCAGCTTAGGTTTGTGTCAAGTAAAAGTACCACCGACGCCCTTTTCCTTGTACGACAACTACAGGAGAAGTACCTAGCTAAAAGTAAACCCCTATACTTAGCTTTTGTTGACTCACAGAAAGAATTTGACAGAGTGCCCCACGCCATTATCTGGTGGGCTCTTAGAAAACAAGGGGTTGATGAATGGCTTGTGAGAGTCATGTATAAGGAAACAGTCAGCAAGGTTAGAATTAACAACGAATATAGTGAAGAATTTAGTGTAAAAGTTGGTGTTCATCAGGGTCTGTCCTTAACCCCCTCCTATTTATTATTGCCCTTCAGGCTTTAACAGAGGAGTTCAAGACCGGCTGCCCATGGGAACTCCTACACGCAGATGGTCTAACGCTCATAGTTGAATCAATGGCTGAACTAGAGAAGAACCAAACATGGAAGCATGGCCTAGAATCAAAAGGCCTTAAAATTAACTTGTCTAAGACTAAAGTTCTAGTATGTAGGAAGGAAAATAGGGCACAGGTCCCCTCTAGGAAATGGCCATGCTCAGTGTGTAGGAAAGGAGTAGGCAGAAATTCCATTTTATGTCCCAAATGCAAAGTGCATAAAAGATGTAGTGGGATCACAGGTAAGCTATCTAAGAACGTAGATTTTATATGTGGGCGGTGCTCAGGTGCAATAAGTAGCAAGCGCCCACAGGATACTAGCTCCTTCTATTGCCCAGATGGCTCTATAGAAATAGTGGACACCTGGGTGACAAAATTAGCAGTGGTGGAGGGTGCTCAGAAAGTACAGTAGCCAGAGTCAGAACGGGATGGAAAAAGTTCAGAGAGCTTATACCACTATTGGCCGCTAAAGGATTCTCTCTAAAAATGAAAGGCAGACTGTATGATGCCTGCATACCAACAGCTATGTTACATGGCAGTGAGACATGGGCATTGTGTACAGAGAATCTGTACAGACTGGAGAGGAACGAAGCATGCAAGCTCCGCTGGATGTGTAATAGTAATATACGTGAACAGCAAAGCATAAATGAACTATGTGAGAAATTAGGAATAAGAGGGATCAGATGCCGTTTACTCGAGAGAAGACTATGTTGGTGTGGTCACGTGATGCGCAGACATCATAGGAACAACGAACCACAGTAAGATCACCAAGACACAGCACCTTAGCACAGATGCACCTACACCTGACAATAACTATATCAGCCTTAACGACTCCCTAACAGCATCCAATAGTGCTGGCAACAGTCTCTACAGACACAACCAGCATAACCGCGACATGACTGGGGAACATACAGGACATGACGTGCGGAATAATAATTGTACAACCCCGCGCACAGTGGGTTATAATGGTGCTAACGACAGGTGCGGGAGCGTAGATAACAATGTAGATAGCAATAATGATAGCCTTACCATGGGAATTAGAAGGAACCACGACAGAAATTGCAACTGCTGCGACAGGGGACGCTGCCCCCTTAGAGGATACTGCTTGACTTCTAGGGTTATATATAGGTGCACTGTAACTAGCCACAATAGCGTTAAACATTATATAGGGGCTACCTCTGGCCCGTTAAAAATTAGATTTCGAACACATCTCCACTCTTTCACAAATAAGAAATTAAGACACTCCACTTCGCTTGCCGACTACATCACATCATTAAAAGACTTAAGCATCAGCTTCTCCATGCA
>OZ024740.1:260105740-260108240 GCA_964016885.1 Eledone cirrhosa | reverse complement strand
CGAAAGAATTGTTCCACAGTGCGAGAGGGGACAAACTTCTAATTTCAGGTATAATTCTATCAAGAATCGTTTTACTAAGTCTACCTAAATCGGACTTCGTAGGGTTAATAAGCCGAATAGAGGGGTTGTTCGGAAAATTGGATTTGTGATCCTTCAGGGTAAAGTGGGGAGAGATAGGGTCCAGAGGTTCAGTCCGGTCCAGGATGTTGAGATCAGATGTGATTTTAAACCCAGCATCGTTGATTTCATTGATGACGCACCGATTAGTTTTACGGTAATCCTTAGTTACAGCATTATGTAGTAGTTGATGGTAAGTACTGCGCTCCACTTGATATAGGTTGCCAGTTTTGTCGGAATGGACGTGCACGGCGTTAGAATCCTTAATAGAACGAATTCTATTCTTCAGGTCTTGCTGGAAGGAATTGCTCCTATTCCGAAATTTGATATTCCGAATGAGTTCCAAGACATCATTTTCGAAGGGTAGCAATGCTGGGTTCCACGGAGGGTTATTATAAGTTTTAAATCCAAATTTATCCTGTTTGTTGTCTGCTTTTCGCGGATTATCAAAATAAAAGGCACGCCAACGCAACCTTTTAATGAACGCGTCTGTTTTCTGTATCAGGAGTTTTAGGTATGTTTTCCTGCTTGGTACGGGTATGTTCTTTGTAGAAATATTCAGATGTTGTTTCTGCATGATGAATATAAGTCAGTAGAGTGCTCAACCGAAGGAGCCAAATAGTAATAATAATAAAATTGAAGACTAAAATCCAAAGAGGGCTCGATAAGGAAAATATATATCAAATATATAAGAACCGTAGAGCAAATATTTATTAAAATAACAGATTAAAGTTTAAGCAAATAATCGCTGCTTTCACCCTTAACGGGATCTTCTGAAACTAACAAAGTCAATCTGTAAACGCAGAACTGGATATTTCAAAAAACGTTGCAACCGGAGGAAGACAGGAAGACGATACTTTGGTTCGTGGTAACGTTCGCTGGCAAAGAACGGGAAAAAACGAATAATACGTCAATAATAGGAGCGGTGAAAAACAATTACGCGCAAAGACAGAACCACGTTTATGGTATAAAAAAGGTCGTAGACTAATGTTCTCTTAGGTGGTGCATAGAGACGTTCTCTGGCAATGAACGAAAAAACGAAGATAATAAGTCATATGTGGAGCGTGGAGAACAATAGCACGCAAAGACAAAACCACGTAAATGGTATAGCAGAAATCGTAGACTAAAATTCTAACTAGGAGACCAAATGAATCTCCTCTACAGAGTTAAGAACAAAGTAAATAAATACAATACAGAAGTAATAGAAACAAATAAATACATACACGCAAACAGATACATACATACACAAGCATACGCAAAACCTTACCATGGGTATACAAAACCACGCACATATAAATATGTGTGTGTGTGTATGCTTGTGTACAAATAAATAAATAATTATATAAACGTATATAAGTAAATAAATACGTATATAACAAGCGTACACGCATACCTACATATAAATACATGAATGTTCGGAGACGTAAGTCAACTAAAACAAGAAGTACACATATACACACACCCACCATACGTACGAACCTGCACACTCACGCAGACTCAAAACTCCCGTATACACATAGCCAAACCCTAAATACCAAAATATGTAAAAATTATACGCTATAACAGTCAAATATACGTACGAGAAGGTATACATACCTTCACAAAACATACGGGTAATATATACTTACCTATGCAAATAAGTAAAGGAATAAACAAAACATATACTTAGCTCCCACATCAAGACGTAAAATATCCAGGTGCTATCCGTTAGGGTATAACGTGGGGCTGTAATACAGGAAAGTTTTGTGCAATTTATGTTTACAAGCCGAAATTGCCTCAGATTTTTTGTTTAAGATGTGGTCTGTAGCGTAGAGTATTTCCAGGGCCTCAGCGGCGCAGAGGTCACGTGGTCTTTTATTTCCGTTATACGATCTAGCCCTAGCTAGGATCTCCCAGTGTAACTTATATTGGGTGTGGTTGTCTTTTAGACTCCAGATATAAGCTGAAAGTGACGTCATATTCCTTCTTAGAGGGTAACGAAAAGAATGGGTATGCATGTAAAGACGCTGCTTGAAACTATTGGCGGTTAACCCTATTTATTATAATAAATTTATAAATTTCCGGTTGGTTGGTTCCACAACCAGATGGTTGTTTATATATTGTCAAAGTTCTTTCGTCACACATTCTGTGACCTCTTCAGTGACTGGGGATTCTTTTCTTTGTTTTTGTGCTTCTCCTTTGTTCTGTCCTACGCCATCTTGTTTCTGTGTGTGTGTTGTGTGCTCAGTTTGCGCATGCGCCACATCCGGGTGTCTGTGTGTGTTTATATTCGTTTATTTATTTGTTTATTTACATGTTACAGGTTGGTTGTTTGTTCTATGTGCGTGTGTGTTTTCATTTTGTCTTTAATTGTAAGTTGTGATGTTGCTGTTCCACTCATGTT
>OZ024740.1:260018240-260100740 GCA_964016885.1 Eledone cirrhosa | reverse complement strand
CCTTCCTCAAGCTATATGGACAGTAACAACACATTGGGATGGGAACTTCCCTCAAGCTATAGGGACTTCTCCGGGACATGTAGACACCTCAGGGCCGGCACCTTCCTCAAGCTATATGGACAATAACAACACAATGGGATGGGAACTTCCCTCTAGCTATAAGGACAGCAGCCCCACCACTCCGAGCCCATGGTAAATCACCACCTGCACAATCACCACCCCTACCCCTGCCTTGATCGACTCCTGTGACAACACGTACTTATGCATATATCCATACATGGATACTGTTATTTAAGATTGTACATGCACAGATACTTACATGTGTGGGTGTGTGTGTGCATGTGGGTGTGTGTGTGTGTGTGTGTGTGTGTGTGTGTGTGCATAGAGGATGCACCTGGGCCTGTGCTTGTGCATGTATGCTTGGAACGATGTGAGTTGACATACACGCATATGTACTCTGCCGAAATAGGAACTGTAGTCCTCTGTATTCCCGGTTTTTAACACTCGGGTTCTGGTGTTTTACACTCCGCCCTTCTCTCATTTGCTCTTAAAACGCACCACACCATGATAGTGTAAAGATTGTAATCCTTTGCACTTCTTGATTCTGACACACAGCCTTTCTACTTCAGTCAATATTTTCAAAATCTTTCAAACTTTGAGATTGGTTATAACACACGCATTTTATTTTATTCCTTTATTCTTTTTATTATTTTATTATTTTTTTGTTTATTTTTTTATTTTTTTATCTTTTTATTTTCTTCATTTTATTGCCTCTAATTCTTTTATTTCTCCATTTTACTTTATCTTATTTCTTCCTCTGATTGGCAAATACCCCCCCCCCCCGTACCCCACCACCACCACGGGGAAATGGTGGCAGGATGGATGCCAACCCACACACACATTCTTCTAAACATAGCAGCAGCCGAACTAAAGCTGACCTGCCTACTGATCCCCTGACCCCCTAACACCAATACAAGGGAGGAGGTCAGCTGTACTTAACAAAAACAACGACAACAGATTGCCTTGCCTCAGAAAAATTTCTATAGACTTTTGACTGAGGAATGTTCTCACTGACCAATGGGAGGAGGGAGTGTCCTTTGACACCGAAATTCGTTTGTTCGAATTCATATGATTCCAGTTCCTCAGAGAAATAACAACCCAACCAGGAACTGGGCATACCGGCGTATTGACGGAGTTAAACACCTCAACAACATGTGTACCTGTCTCTACCACACCAATTCGGACTGCCTGAAGAGGTCACAGCCAAGGATGGCTGTCACCGAAATATATATAGCAGTACACCTTTAATAAACGAAGCCAAATTTTAAATATTTGACTTAATTATTTTATTTTATATATATATATATATATATATACATATACATATATATATACATATATACATATATATATATACAGGGAATGGACGATATTTGTTTGCAATTTTCAACTGCTAATTTTATGCAAATTTTTTTTACTTCCGTTGTCACTCTTGTCTTCATAAAAACAGTGACTATATTTCCATTATTTATTTTCAGAATAATTGATTACAATTAATGTTGAACCTCCAAATTTGTGAAAGAGACACAGAGTTCTTCTTGGAAACCGCGCCGGGAGGACAAAGAAGACCAGAAGATCAACTCCCAGAACAACAGGTGGCTCGCTGTCTCATCCAAAGACGTGCAGACCCAGAGTCATGCAGACAAAGTTTCCAGCGACAACATTGGTCTTAAGTGTAGTCAGCAGTCAAGGTGACGTCATGCCACCTCACTTCTTCCCTGAGGGCCTCAAACTGAACACCGATGGCTACATCCGTGTTCTGAGCGAGGTAGTAAAGCCCTGGATCGACCAGGTAGCAGCAGGTAGACCGTACGTGTGACAGCAAGACTCAGCGCCCTGCCATACCAGCCGAAAGACCCAAGCCTGGCTGTCAGAGAACTTCGTCGACCACACTTCACCTGACATCTGGCCTCCCAGCTCACCTAACTGCAACCCCCTCGACTTCTTTGTGTGGGGCGCAGTGGAATGAGACACCAACAGATCTAGCTGCAATACGAAAGACGATCTGGAGGCCAGGATCACAATTGCCTTTAGGGGCCTAAGTCGAGGGACAGTGATGAAGGCCTGTAGCCAGTTCCGAGGCCGCCTTGAGGCCATCATCAAAGCCGAGTGAGATCGAAAGAACAAGTCATGAAGACAAACTGACCCAAGTTTGATAAATATATCTTAAAAAATAAAACTACTGTGTTAGTTTTCCTAGACAGTAATCTTGCGAACAAATATCGTCCGCACCCTGTATATATGTGTATATATATATATATATATATGATGGCTACAAAATCTGCCAAGAGCATTGCAATTGCTTGTCAGATTCAGATGTGTGACGCTCGGATATGGCTTTTCAAGCCTGCTAGAGACTTGCACTCCTTCACACACTGACAACTATGGATCTCCTTGGCTTGAGGTCCTGCATCAGGTTGCCCATGAACCCTCACAACACCGTGGAGATCATAGTTCACAGGTTCTCTTTGAATATGGCTGCGACTGTGGCTCCTGAGACCAGATTTGCTCAAGCAAATTTTTCCATACTCAGGGCACTTCAATTCAATGGAGACACCGATCGTTTCGAGAGATACACCAGGGCATTGCTTACGCACATCCCGTTTGATCTTCTCGTGCTCTATGCGTCTGTCCTCAAAATTATGGACCCCATCATTCACCATTCTGCGCCAAGTTTCTCTTTCAAGAGCTTCTATCTCCCAGTCAGCCATCATCAAACCATTTTTTTTCAATGAGTCCTTTACACAATCCTTGAATCGGTGCTTTGGCTTGTGAGGTGGTCTCTTACCTTCACAAAGCTCGCCATACAAGAGTTGTTTTGGGATTCAATCATCCTCCATTCTTCAGAGGTGCCCGGTCCATCGCAAACGCCGCTGGTGGATGATACTCTCAATGATCCGACACTCACTTCTCTCAAGGACCTCAACATCACTCACATGCATCTGCCACTTGATACCGAGCATCTTTCTGAGACACTGCTGGTGAAATCATTCCAGTCTGTGGATATGCCATTTGTAGGCAACCCATGTCTCACATACATACAGCAAAGCTGACAGTACACATGCAGCATACACTCTCACCTTGGTCCTCATTGTGATTCCTCGCTTGCACCAAAGACAGTCGTTGAGCCTTCCAAATGACTCACTTGCCTTACTAACACGTAGACCAACTTCTGCATCAAGAGAACAGGCCACACTCAGAGTACTCCCCAAATACACAAATGTGTCAGCAGCCTTCAGCTTTTGACTGTATACATATATGGAGGGTTCATTGAAAACTCTATCTGGAGCAGGTTGGTACATGACGACACTCTTCTTCAGACTGATTGTCAGTCCCAAAGCACTGCACGCATTGGAAAAAGAATTCATAAGGTGTTGCATGTCACTCTGGGAGTGTGTAAAGAGATCACAATCATCTGCATATAAAAATTCTCTGATCAAGGTACTCTGTACCTTAGTGTTGACAGTGAGATGCCTAAGGTTAAACAGCTTGCCGGAAGTGCGATATCTGAGATAGATACCATGTTTACAATCCCTGAAGGCCATGAAGAACACCATTGCGAAATACAAAGCAAACAAAGTTGGTGCAGGTATATCATCCTGCTTGACACCATTTTCAACCAAGATTGGCTCACACAGTTTACCTCCAACATTCACCCATGCCTGCATGTCATTGTGGAAGAGTTTCAGAATGTTCACACCCTTTTCAGGACAGCCCAATCTCGCCAAAATAACCCACAAAGCCTTCCGACTAACGGTGTCAAATGCCTTGGTCAGATTGACAAAAACTTGGTATAAGTTCATGCACTGCTCAATGCATCAAGAGAACAGGCCACACTCAGAGTACTCCCCGAATACACAAATGTGTCAGCAGCCTTCAGCTTTTGACTGTATACTTATATGGAGGGTTCATTGAAAACTCTATCTGGAGCAGGTTGGTATATGATGACAGTCTTTGTCTGGCCGAGAAGATCATGTCAACACTGCCTCTGCCATTCCTAAAGTCACATTGGGACTCAGGAAGTACCTCAACAGCAATGTGCTGTATCAATCTGTCCAACAAAATCCTGCACAAGATCTTCCCAGCCACAGATAGCAACGAGATACCTTTGTAGTTGCCACAGTCATCTTTGGCTCCCTTTCCTTTGTAAAGTACCACCATCAATGCATCTTTCCAGTCCTGTGGCAGATCTTCATTCCAAACAATCACAAAGAGATCAGTGAGGCGGTTTAAGAAGTTATCACCAGCACACTTGAAAGTTTCGGCACTCAGTCCATCCATTCCAGATGACTTTGGCAATGGCCTTCGCCACCACATTAAATACCAGCTTTGTAGGTCTGCATGGAATCGACCAGATGAACTCATCAATTTCTGATGGTCTGTTGAGAAGCTCATCAAAGTGGTCATGCCACCTGATCAGGATTTCCTTCGGATCTCTGAGCAATTCCTTGCCATCCCTGGAGCGAAGTGGTGATATTTGTGAACCGGTCGGACCATACACCTCCCTGAGCAGACTGTATAGGAGCTTTGTATCAAGTCTATCTGAGGCCTTCTGGATTTCATCAGCCTTTTGGCTCCACTAGGTATCCTGCATGGCTCTCAATCGATGTTGCACACGTGCCTTGATCTGCCTGAAGGTCCGGTCACTCCTATCAGAATGTGTCTCACACAACAATGATGTCAGCACTTTTTGTTTCTCTTCAACCAATGTCGCTGCGGATCCACCGTGGACTCTTTCGGCCTCCACCCACTTTCCTGTCACCGGCTGCCTTCCATGTCATGCTGCCCTCAATGAGGTCATAAAGCATGGCTTGGACGCTGCAGGCTTCCCTTCCCAGCTCGAGCTGGTGGGGCTGGACCGAGGGGAAGGCAAAAGGCCAGATGGCATGACCATCTTCCTATTCCGCGGTAGCAAACCCCTCGTCTGGGATGCCACTTGCACTGACACTTTCTGCAGCTGCAACCTGGTGCAGTCTGCAACTAACCCGGTTCTGCTGCTGAGGGGGCCAAACTCCTCAAATACCGGTTGCTCTCCGACAGGTTTGCGGTTGTACCCCTGGCAGTGAAGACTTCTGGCGTCCTCGGCCCTAGGGCTACCTCCTTACTCACCACCATAGGCACTGAGCTGGGAAGCCGCAGGTGCGAATTCCGCGATTTGGAGTGGCTTTTCCAGCGCGTCTCCCTTGCCATCCTCCGGGGAAACGCCTTCTCTACCCTGTCCGCCAGGGCTGTAGGGGGAGGGCATCATGTATCATTCCATATTTAAGTATGTGCACTATCATATACATGCATAATGTGTTTCCATTATATATATATATATATAATGCGGTGGATTGGGAGTATCGGTAGAGGGCGGGACGCCATGCTTTCTAGCATAGTTACGTCCCTTTACATTCTGAGTTCAAATCCCGCCGAGGTTAACTTTGCCTTTCATCCTTACGGGGGTCGATAAAATAAAGTACCAGTAATGCACTGGGTAATTGCTGGCCTTGTGCCTAACGTAGAAACAATTATATATATATATACGCGAACAACAAAGCATAAATGAATTGAGAGAGAGACTGAGCATAAGAGGAATCAAATGCTGTGTGCAGGAGAGGCGGTTGCACTGGTATGGACATGTGATGCGTATGAAGGATGACAGCTGCATAAAAAGGTGAAGAGCACTAGAAGTCGATGGAAACCGCGGAGTGGGGAGACCCAAGATGATCTGGGATGAGGTGATAAAAGCCGACCTTACCCAATTACACCTCTCAAAGTCAATGACACACGACCTGACCTCTGGCGTCATGCAGTAATACAGAGTACCCGACCTCCCATGGGTACAAGCTGAAGCATATAGACAATATGCCCCCACACCCCCTCCGCAAGGTGGTCGTGGAGGTGCCACAGCAAAAAAGCACCCAGCCCACACTGTAAAGTGGACGTGTAGGCGCCACGAAAAAGCACCCAGCACTCACTGTAAATGAGGTTGGTGTTAGGAAGGGCATCCAGCTGTAGAAATCAAGCCAAATCAGTTCCTGTATGAACAAGACATGGTCAGCCGACCAGACACTGCCCACAACAGGACAACCCATCTAACCCATGCTAGCGTGGAAGAACGGACATAAAACGGTGATGATGATGATGATGATATAAGCAAAAGGGATATTTAATGGGATATTTAATATCATTGATATATACATATAGATAGAGAGCTTTGTGTAAACATGTATATTGTGACCTCACTTGTCTTATAGAACAGTGTTGTTTTCACAAGTGTGTCACTGGTTAGTTCTGATCAACCTGTTGGGAGGGGGTGTCATTGACCTTTAACCTCTGATCAACAGGAGTGGGGTGGATGTGACCACATGTTGGGAGGGGGTGACATTGACATTTAACCTCTATCAATATGTACAGATACATAAACCATTAACCCATAATACTTTAAACATCTTACAGATTAAGGAGAGAGAAGGATGACTGGACTCTAGTCAAGGGCCTGACAACATTGAAAGAACCCCAAATTAGTGTTTTTGTTCCTTCATGTCATGGGTTTGATTCTGGACTGGGTTGTATGTTGTGTTCTTGAGCAAAACTCTTCATTTCACGTTGCTTCAGTATGCTCGGCTAAAAATAAGTATCAGCAATAGCTAGGGGTTTAACCATGCGATGGACTAGCGTCTTGTCCAGGAGATATCTTGTACTCTCAGTCATTTCAAGGAAACTGGGATAACCAGTGGCCTGATGAGCCTCCAGGCTTGAGACAGACTTTAGATATAAATAATACACAACAACCCAATGAAATTTTCAGCCAGGGGTCCCATCTAAGCTTAATAAACCCCTGTCAGTGGTTACAGTAATAAGTTTGAGACATTGAGATAGTCCGTATGTTTGTATGAACCCATAAATCCTGATGGAGTCTTAGGGGTGCTATAGTGACATACAGCATTGAACATATACATTTTTTTAAAACCTGACGGAGCCCAAACCCCTCTCCAGGTCTGAACACAGCAGATATCTTCTAAAGAAGGATAGAAAGTGAGAAAGAGATATAGAAAAAGAATCATGGAGGCACATGGCTTAGTGGTTAGAGCATTGGCCTTGCAATCGAAAGGTTGTGAGTTCAATTCTCAGACCGGGTGATGTGTTGTTTCCTTGAGCAAGACACTTTATTTCACATTGCTCCAGTTTACTCAGCTGTAGAAATGAGATGATAGGGACTTGGGTCCCTATCATTCCACTGCAAAGTGGTCGTGGAGGTGCCACGGCAAAAAAGCACCCAGCACTCACTGTAAATGAGGTTGGTTAGGAAGGGCATCCAGCTATAGAAATCAAGCCAGAATCAGTTCCCGTCCCACCCTTGCAAGCAGGGAAAAGTGGACGTAAAATGAAATGATGAAATGAATCTACCTCAGTACTAGACTGGTACTTTTTTTTTATCAACCTCGAAAGGATGAAAGGTAAAGTTGACCTCAGCAGGATTTGAACCGAGAGGAGAGAGATGGAATGAATACTGCAAAGCATTCTATCCAATGTTCTAATGATTGACAATTCGTCACCTCTACAAGATAATCTACAGAACAAGACACCTGGTGTTTTGGGGTGAGCAGCCAGAATTGGTTGAGTATCTGACAATTATGTCTGTGACACATTTTTATATTTCAACAATTAAGTGTGTAAATTATTCAACAGTCAGTGGTGGGTTGGGGGGGGGGGCTACATTTAAAGGGATCCAAATAAGTTTCTGTTACCAAAAATAATATATCATAGCTAGATGAATCTCGTGATGGAAGGAAAGAGGATCCCATCTGTGTGTGAATAGCAGACAACAACCAATATATGCTCCTTTTTCACTACTAAATTAAGATCAGTTCAGCACAAGGCTGAAACAAACAAACACAGATACACGTACAATATATGCCTGGCCTTTTGCACAGTCTCTGTCCACTAAATTTCACAAAGCATTGGCTAAACCGAAGCCACAACTGAAGACACCCTCCCAAGGTGCTACACAATGGGGCTGTAATATATGCCCTCAACGTAGTTCTCAGGAACAACTGGCACTTAGAGGCAAGGGCAGATTGGGACTTAAAATCAGCCCTGGCAAATCCAAAGTAACCGGCCCTATAAACAAAATTAAATAAATGTTTTTTTGAAAAAGAATATTTTTTAAAAGAAAACAATTTACACAAAACAGTTAAAAGGTCAAGTTTTTCTGAAGGAGGTCACTGTTTTCAGCGACTTTGTCAATAACATCCTGGCAATCCACCTGACTAAGCACATCTTTTTCTACACACATGAGCATGAGAGCATCCAAATGCTTTTCAGTTAGTGTACTTCTTAGACGGTTCTTCACAAACTTCAAAGTTGAGAAGGAACGTTCACAGGCAACTTGCGTTGTTGATAGAGTCAGCATCAATTTATAAGCTAATCCTATTAGTCCATACGCATCAGTCAAAAGGTTGTAAGCCTGCAGAGTCTGATAAATGCACACTGCACAATTTTTACAACGCTTACAAACCGTTGAAACCACTTGCTTACCTTCATCTTCATCATCATATTGTCTGGCAGTGGCAGCAGCATATTCTTCAGGAAGTCCTTTGCGAAGGCTGCTCCAATTTTTTGCAAGATTAATCAGTTCAAGTTGTAAGTTCTCTTTCGTTGCACTCGGTTCAAAACGAAGAAGTAGGCTACTTAATGTTTCCAATGCATCCTGAGGCAGACAGGTGGCTATATCACTAAAATTCAGTGGTGATAAACATGCCATATCTCTGTAAATTGAACCATTCGATTCAAATCTCGATTTCAAGCTTTAGACTACTTGATCTGTGATCTTATTATGTACAATCACAGTAAAATCTTCCATTGCGTCGGCTATAGGTTCGTCTTTTCCATTTTCTCCTGGCATTCTCTTTTTTCTTCTCACTCTTTTTTCTGGAAAGGAGTCTTGAGGCATCAAAACAGTTTCAATCCCTTCAGCTTCACAACGTTCTTCCAGTTCTTTGGAAGTCCAGTCAATAAATTCTGACACAGCACGGTGAACCCCTTCTACATCTCTCTGTATGTTTTGCACTTCAGTTATCGTGAACCTCATGCTACACAACATAGCACTAACATTCTTCGGCATGCAGGCAGGCCGGCCACACTGCAAGCTGCAGTGTCAGTGACCAAAATATTGTTAAAAATGTTCGCAGCAGCACCGGCCCTCTGGCACACCGGCCGTTCTGGCATTTGCCCGGTTGCCCGATAGGCCAATCCGCCCGTTAGAGGTACAGCCCATTGTGTATTATAGTATAAGTGGCTGAGTATTCCATAGACCCATACAGTTCTGGACTTAATTAGAAGCCAAAACTGTAACTCAGAGCCACACACCCTTGGGGGGCCTCATTTTTTAATATAATTTTTTATTTTTCTATGCAGCAAATGGAATTAATTAATTAGTTAAAAGGAACATTTCGTAACTAATTTAATGTTGTAATCATTAATGAATAATAATCATGTATAACATCAGCACATTACTGGTAGTTTATTTTATCGATCCCAGAGGATAAAAGGCAAAGTCGATTTTGTTAGGATTTGAATCCAGAACGTAAAGTCCGATGCACTGACAATTCTGCTAATTCATAATAATGCTTTCTGATTTAGGCACAAGGCCAGCAATTAATCAGTGTATTACTGGTACTTTATTTTATCGACCCCGTAAGGATGAAAGGCAAAGTCAACCTCGGCGGGATTTGAACTCAGATCGTAAAGGGACGTAACTATGCTGGAAAGCATGGCGTCCGACCCTCTACTGATACTGCCAATCCAAATAATGCTTTCTGATTTAGGCACAAGGCCAACAATTTTGTGGGGAGCGGAAAATCGATTAAATCGACCCCGGTGCGTAATTGGTGCTTTATTTTATCGACCCCGTACAGATGATAGGCAAAGCTAATCTGGGCAGGATTTGAACTCTGAACGTAAAGAGCCGGAATACGGTGAAATATTTGTCCGACGCACTAACTATGCTGCCAATCCGTAATAACAATAATAATTGTTTCTACTTTTGGCACAAGACCAGCAATTACCCAGTACATTACTGGTACTTTATTTTATCGACCTCGTAAGGATGAAAGGCAAAGTTAACCTCGGCAGGATTTGAACTCAGATCGTAAAGGGACCTAACTATGCTGGAAAGCATGTCCAACCCTCTACCGATACTGCCAATTCACCGCCATAATAACAATAATAAGTGTTTCTACTTTTGGCACAAGGCCAGCAATTACCTAGTGCATTACTGGTACTTTATTTTATCGACCCGTAAGGATGAAAGGCAAAGTTAACCTTGGCGAGATTTGAACTCCGACCATAAAGGGATGTAACCCTTTTCTGCAAAGCATGGCGATTGTTGAAAGTTAGTTATACAGACTCAGTACATAGCCGGTACTTTAACATCAATAGCTCCTCCGTCAATGTTGGCGATGTGTGCTCCATTTGTTCAAACAACAGAACAGCCTGCTCATGAAATTAGCGTGTAAAAGAAAGAGCATTCCACTCCAGAAATACGTGTACTTACAACTTAATTCTCAGGGAGATTCAGCATGTCACTGTGTAACAAGGCAAGCCGAACTACGGTCAATTTACTCGATTTTACCCTCACCTTAAACTACTGGTTTGTACCTAAACTAAAAACTATTAATAATATTAATTGTTTCTATTTGAAGAGAAGAGGAAAGTCGATTAAATCGACCCAATGCATTACTGGTACTTCATTTCAACAACCCAATAAGGATGAAAGGCAAAGCTCACCTCGGTGGGTTTTGAACTCAGAACGTAAAGGGCTGTAATTCTATGCT
The DNA here is from genome assembly GCA_964016885.1 of Eledone cirrhosa. NCBI lineage: Eukaryota > Metazoa > Mollusca > Cephalopoda > Octopoda > Eledonidae > Eledone > Eledone cirrhosa. Next base: position 260,089,860 of record OZ024740.1, on the reverse strand, counting down.
GCGAAGCATGGTGTCCGATAATGATTTCTTTATTGGCCACAAGGGCCGAACATAGACAATACAAAGACGAAGACAGTGCTGGTTTACATAAAATCGTGTAAAAAAGAATAACAATTGTTTTATTAGCCACGCTGGGCTGACATTAAGAAAACATTAAGGACGTCAGAGGACGGCACAGTTTGGGTTTTGGGAGTGTAAAAACTATGTGAAATGATAACTAATAACAACGGAAAGTATTGATAAAGGCAAAATATGTAATTTTTAACTTACTCGGAGATATTTTTGCCGCTCAGTATTGAAGCCATAGTTGAGATGTTATGAAGCTGGTTATTAAAACGCATATAGAGGGAGAGACAGAGTGAATGAAAGGGGGAATAGGTGTAGACAGAGTGAGCCAGTTAAGATAATGGTAGAGAGAAAAAAAGAGAGTTGAGAAAATGTTTACACCGTAAGCCAATTAGATATTGCTGTTTAAGCCTCCTCCTCTTCTTCTATACCGTCGACACCACCCCCACGGGTAATGACTGGGTCATATATATAGAGAGAGACAGAGTGAGCCAGTTAATACAAAGATAGAGTTTAGAATGTTTTTACACAGTAAACTAACTGGATAATGCTGGTTTAAGCTTCCTCCCCTAACACCAACCTTCGGGCAGTGGTTGGGTCATATCGTTTCTTGTTCTTTCTGTGTTTTTTTACTTTTTTTATACAAAAAGAAATTGTAATTTATTTAGAGAGAGAGAGACAGAGGTGGAGGAGAGAGTGAAGACAAAGTGAGGGAGAGACACGGGGAGGGGGAGTGTAGAGAGAGTAAGAAAGACAGGGAGAGGGGGTTGACCGAGTAAGAAAAACAGCGAGAAGGTTGAAGATGGACGTGTGTATCTGTATGTGTGTATGTAATGTATCGCTAGTTCGTTATGTGACCCAGTCGTGGCAGTGGTGACGGGGGTTATTTATTACAGAAGAATGAAGAGTTAAAGGGGGCGGGCACTAAAGGTTATTCGTATATCTATGTATCATACACATACACACACACGCGCATGCATGTATGTATGTTCTGGTTTTATAATTTCACAAATTTTTGCCAATAGAGACTCTCATTGGAATTTAGACATCAACTAGGTAGATATGTATGCATGTATGTGCAGGTGTGTATGTTTTGAGTTGTATGTGTGCATGTGCATATGTTTTGTATCTGTACATGTGTATATGCAGTTATTAGATGCAGAATTTTGGGAATGTTTTACATATCTTTACTGTTCCATTAATGGATTGTACTTGTAATTTCGTAACTAGTTGTGTTCTTTCTGTTCCTGTGAATCCCAGCTTCTCAAGAGTTGTTTTGAGGCAGTTACTAACATATCCCAGTGCCCCAATAATCACAGGCATAAATCTGAAGGTATAGTCAGAGTGGAGTATCTGCAGATTTCTCATTAGTTCTGCATAAATATTCTCCTTTTCGCTAATCTTTGATATTATATTGGCATCTTCTGGGCAGCCAACTTCCACTACTGTGCATGCCTTCTTTCCCCTGTCCCATATCATTATATCTGGTCTGCTATGTCTGCATTTTATTGGGGTTTTTTACTGGAACATTCCACCAGTACTCTTTCATATTATGTATACGTATGTCTTCCACATTGCTGTAGCTTTTAATGTGTTTATTATCGAGTCTATCTTTTCTACGGATTGCATCGTACAGTGTTTTGGCCACTACATCATGCCTCATAGGTAGATAGTACAATGATGACATTTTTGGACAGCTGCTTATGACATTGGTGACATCGTCGATGTTAATTCTACAGAGTCTGCTTTTGTTGTCACATCTAGGTGTTTTGCAAGCATCCCTATCTCTTTTGGATTGCAAAAGTGTATACTTCAAAGTGGGAGCCAATATAGCGGTTGTTGATCCAAGATAGACTACTTTGTTTGTCTATATTACTCTCACTCTGGAGCTTCCTGGCAATATATCCATGCATGATTTTTTGCTGATAAATATGCAGTTTTTCATCCATGGATTCACTGCGGTACTGCTGAGAAACTTCCCTAGGTTTGATTTTCTGATTATCACGCAGGGAATATCTTTCAAGGAATTCCTTTCCAACTCTCATGATCTTATCTGTCTCAAGCAGATAGACTTGCCCGAGAGACGGGCTCCTACGTTTAAACGGCATATCAAAAGGCTGGAACGATTTCACCAGCAGTGTCTCTGAAAGATACTCGGTATCAAGTGGCAGATGCATGTCTGATTTTGATGTCCTTGAGAGAAGTGAGTGTCAGAGCATTGAGAGTATCATCCACCAGCGGCGTTTGTGATGAACCAGACACCTCTGCAGAATGGAGGGTGATCGAATCCCAAAACAACTCTTGTATGTTGAGTTTTGTGAGGGTAAGAGACCACCTCACAAACGGAAGCTCTCATTCAAGGATTGTGTAAAGGACTCATTGAAAAAAACTGGTTTGATGGTGGCTGACTGGAAGATAGAAGTTCTTGAAAGAGAAACTTGGTGTGGAATGGTGAATGATAGGGTCCATGGTTTTGAGAACAGACGCATAGAGCACGAGAAGATCAAACGGGATGTGCATAAGCAATGCCCTGGTGTATCTCTCGAAACGATCGGTGTCTCCATTGAATTGGTGTGCCCTGAGTGTGGAAAGATTTGCTTGAGCAAATCTGGTCTCAGGAGTCACAGTCGCAGTCATGTTCAAAGAGAATCAGTGAAGTATGATCTCCACGGTGCTGTGAGGGTTCACGGGCAACCTGATGCAGGACCTCAAGCCAAGAAGATCTATAGTTGTCGTCAATGTGCGAATGAGTGCAAGTCTCTAGCAGGCTTGAAAAGCCATATCCAAGCGTCACACATCCTAATCTAACAAGCAATTGCAATACTCTCAGCAGAGTTTGCAGCTATTATGTATGTATGTATGTATGCACGTGTGTGTGTGTCAGGTCACTCTCGAGGGCTACTGGTAACATGTAACCCAGTACAAACTGTCCCATGGTCGAGTCATTGGTGACTAAACTAGCAACCCCACCAAGCTTGCTTGGTGAGGAGGGTGATATTTGGACACCCTGCTGGATAAAATTCAAGACCCAACAAAGAGCAGAGGAACTCAGCAGAGTCAACGGCCATCCAAATAGTACTTATTTTTTTCCACCTGAGAGTGAAAGGCTCCCAGGTGTTGTCACAACACCTTTCTAGGAGAGGGAAACTCTGAAAAAAACCTGCAGCTTCAGAAGCATCCGATGATGTTGACTAGTTCTCCTTTTCGAGTAGTGTTGCCGATGCTCAGAGAGTGGGATTGGTCAAGTGCAAGGCTTCAAAGCACAGGTATTGCTTGTTCAGGATCTGTTACTGGTTCGTGTGGCTGGCCATAGCCTAAAAGGGCACCAAACTCTATGATGACAAATGATAACCTTGAAGTCAATGCCAGTAAGGACTCTGGAACTTATTGTGAAGGAGTCTGGCCTGGCAGATGTCCCATGGCACCACAGGGTGGTCCCGGTCCTCATCCTGTTACTGAAAAGAGGTTGAAACCTATAAATATTAAGTGCTGGAAAGTAAGAACTTTACTTGATTCCCAATCCAGTGAAACTCACCCTGAAAGAAGACCTGCTTTAGTGTTGAAGGAACTCAATCGCTATAACATGGACATCGATGCACTTTTTAGAAACGAGATTGGCAGGTGAGGGTCAATTCACGGAACAGAAGGGAGAATATACCTTCTATTGGAGTGGTAGGGCAAAGGGTTGTAGGAGAGAGGCAGGTGTTGCATTTGCTGTTAGTAATGGCATCATCTCAAAACAGGAAAATCTTCCCTGTGGATTTAATGATCAGATAATGTCCATGAGAGTCCCGCTTTGTGACTCTGGTCAGTGCGTACGCTCCTACCATGTGTGCTAGTGATGATAAAAAAGTAGCTTTCTACACGTCTTTGAAAGAGGTCATCCATAGTATACCTTATGCAGACAAGATTTTCATCTTTGTCAATTTTAATACACGTGTGTGTTGGTAATGACTGGGAAGCATGGAGTGTGATAGGCAAGCATGGAGTGGGAAAGTGTAATAACAATAGCCTACTTCTGTTGCAGATGTGCGCTGAGATGGATCTTGTTGTTGGGAACAAGTTCTTTCAGCAGAAAGACAAATATAAGACAACTTGGATGCATCCAGATTCCAAGAAGTGGCACCTTATTGACTTAGTTTTAACGAGGAAATGTGATGTCAGGGATATCACATTGGTTTGTGTATTGCGAAGCGCAGAATGTTGGACTGACCATCGTCTGGTGCATGCCAAGTTCAATTTGTTGTGAAGCCCAAAGTTAAGGGGAAGAAGGTTGCACTTCCAAAATGACTAATCATGGCTCATCTGAAGACAGAAGTCAGAGGCACTGTTGACATGGTCTTCTCAGCCAAACAACTTCAAGAGAAATGCATTGAGCAGCACAAAGACTTATACCAATTTTTGTTGATCTGACCAAGATATTTGACACTGTAAATCGGAAGGCTTTGTAGGTTATTTTGAAGAGATTGGGCTGTCCTGAAAAGTTTGTGAACATACTCAAGCTCTTCCACGACGATATGCAGGCATGGGTAAACATCGGAGTAAACTGTCTGAGCCAATCTCAGTTGCAAATGGTGTCAAGCAAGGTGATATACCTGCACCAACTTTGTTTGCCTTGTATTTCGCAATGGTGTTCTTCATGGCCTTAAAAGGATTGTCGACACAGTATCTATCTCAGATATCGCACTTCCAACAAGCTGTTCAATCTCAGGCATCTCACTGCCAGCATTAAGGTACTGAGTACCTTGATCAGAGAATTTCTGTATGCAGATAATTGTGATCTCTTCGCACACTCCCAGAGTGACATGCAACACCTTATGGATTCTTTTTCCAATATGTGCAGTGCTTTGGGACTGAAGAAGACTGTCCCAACCTGCTCCGGATAACGTTTTCAATAAACCCTTCATATATGTTTATGGTCAAACGCTGAAGGTTGCTGACAGATTTGTGTATTTGGGGAGTACTCTGAGTGTGACATGCTCTCTGGATGCAGCATTTGGTCTGCATCTTAATAAAGCAAGTGAGTCATTTGAAAGGCTCAGCAACTGTCTGTGGTGCAGGAATCACAATGAAGACCAAGGTAAAAGTGTATACCACGTGTACTGTCAGCATTGCTGTATGTGTGTGAGACATATGTTGCCTACAAATAGCATATCAAAAGACTGGAACGTTTTCACCAGCAGTGTCTTAGAAAGATGCTCAGTATCAAGTGACAGAGGCATGTCAGTGATGTTGAGGTCCTTGAGAGAAGTGAGTGTCGGAGCATTGAAAGTATCATCCACCAATCATTCACCAATCATCATCATCATTTTATGTCTGCTTTTCCCTGCTTGCAAAGGTGGACGGGTCTTCCATCTCTCCATTTGTTATGGTCCCTCATCATCTCCTCTGTGAGCTTCAGGGATCTGAGGTCAGCTCTCACCACGTCCGCCCATGTTTTTTGTGGTCTTCCTCTACTGCATCTTCCTTCCACCAGGATTTCCTGGCACTTCTTCACCCAGCGGTCATTTTTCATGCACATCACATGGCCATACCAACGCAGTCTTCTCTCCTGCCCAATACAGTTTATATCTCTTATACACAGTTTCACTCTCAACTCGTCTATGCTTGGTCGTTCACGCACACTGACATTGCACATCCACCAGAGCATGCTTGCTTCATTTCTATCCAGCTGTCGCATATCCTGCACAGTTGTTGCACATGTCTCACTATAATGCAGAATCACACATCTCAGACAGGTATCATATAACCAACCTTTCGTTTGTAGGGAGAAACCCTTCGTTGTCAACAGAGGAGGCAGCTTCCTAAACTTCTTCCATCCTATCCTTATTCTAGATACTATGGCCTCGGTGCATCCTACTCCCTTGATAATCTGATCACCTAGATATCGGAAGCTATCAACCACCTCTATAGATCCTACCTGAATTTGAAAAAATGTGCCTATCACTGACACTTCTAGTATCAATTTTCCATGAACATCTACTACATATGAAGTTTTCCTTTCCTGTTAGTTTGCCTGCTATCCCACTACACCTCTTGTGTACCCAAGATCTGCATTGTGTACATTCTATAGAGTTTATGCCACCTCCTTTTCTACATATCGAACATGGCTATTTCCCTGATGGAATCAGAGTCTCGTCCTCTTTCCTACTTATCAACACTTTAGTCTTTGCTAGGTACACTCACAGTGTCCTTGATTCCAACTGCTGTTTCCACAGCCAGAATTTATTCTCTAGCTTCTCCACTGATTCTGCTATAAGTACCAGATCGTTAGCATAGCAAAGTTCCCATGGGACGCCAGTGTTAAACTCCTCTGCTATGGTTTGGAGGACTATAATGAATAAGAGTGGGCTGAGGACCGAAACCTGATGCACTCCTACTTGTATCTGGAATTTCTCACTAAACTTTATTCCTACTCTTACTTTATTGACAGCTCCTCTGTACATAGCTTGCACTGTCCTAACAAGCCATTCCTCAACACCTAGCTTCCTTAGGGACCACCAGATGACAGATCGGGGTACTCTATCAAAGGCCTTCTCTAGGTCAACAAAAGCTAAGTATAGTGGCTTATTCTTCTCTAAGAACCTCTCTTGTAGTTGTCTCACTAAGAAGAGGTATCTGTTGTACTTTTCCATGGACAAAACCAAACTGCATCTCATCTAATTTGACTCTCTCTCTCTCTAATTAGTTGTGCTAGCACTCTTTCTGTCACTTTCATAACCTGATCCATCAGTTTTATGCCCCTCTAATTGCTCCTCTCCTGAGCATCCTCTTTACCTTTGTAGCAATTTATGAGAATACTGCTGCACCAGTCTTTGGGTATGACTCCGCCACATATAACTTGATTGATTATGCGTGCGACCAGTTTGATTCCTACTTCTCCTGATGCCTTCAGCATCTCAGCAACTATCCTTGACGGTCCAGCTGCCTTACCACTTTTCATTTCCTTAATTGCCTCTTTAACCCTATAGTCATCAACCTCAATAGCTGGTCTGTTGGGGACAGTTTCTCTCTCTCCCATTCATTCTCAACATTCATCAGTCTCTTATAATGACATTTCCATAACATAAACAACTGAAGTGTCAGCTGGGGAAGGGCTGTGCTCACAGTCTTGATGGGGCCATCAGTAGTTGGACATGTTATTTCTGTCAGTGTGTACTCCTCTCCAAGGCTGGTTATGTTAGTCACCTGAAGTCACATGAAAGAACAACCACCTGCAACACCACTCAACAAAGACGTGTGAAACAACGTGTGATATGCAAGTGTGTAGAACTGGTTCCGGACTAAAAACACACATGGTGGTACATAAAGATTGTGTCCCACAGAGTGACCTCACCTGTCCTATGAAAAGCGCAACTCTCTTCTGTCACCTGTGTCGTAAACCATTCAGATCTACAGCTGACCTACAAAGTCATCTACAAAAGTCATGTACACAGATATGAAATGATTGAGGAAGGAAGGGGCTGGTGGAACGCTATAGCCAGAGCGTTCCATGATTAGCTACACTTGTGTGAGTGTATGTGTGTGTGTGTTTTGTGTGAGTATATGTGTGTTTGCGCTTTTATATTTATATACTTATACATATAAATGTATACATATGCATATACACACACACACACAATTGTAATGAATTGTGTGTACAGAGACATGAGGTAATGAATGAAGAACAGAGGCATCCAAGAACTATATGTATGCAAACGCCAGGTGGTGCTATTAAGTTAGACATGGCCTGGGCCAATACTGGCCGAAACCTATCAAAGTTATCAAAGTAAACACACATACACATGGACATGAAAATGTCCACATACAAGTATGTACATATAACATATACTTTGGTGTCATAGCCAAAACTTGGGAGTGCATGTGTATGTTGGTGAGAGTGTGTGCGTGCGTATATACATATAGATCTCTAAGATTTTCCTCTGAAACACCCCGTTTTTTTAGGTCCCCCTCCATACCTCTACCCTTCTTTTTTGTCTTGTCTTCTGTTGCCTTTGGATCTGGTTTAGATGAGTTATGATGACTCCTTCATATCATCACCCTAGCTACTTCCACTTGATTCCAGTTTCTCCCCTCCACCCACTCACCATTGAGCCTAGCACCCTCACAGGGGACAACCAGCCACACACCCATGTTGCCACATTGTGCTCCAGTCACTGGTTCCACACCCCACCAAGAACAGGCAGAAGAAAAGCCGGAACTGTTCGGGATGCGGCTGTTTCCACCACATTTCTTGTGTTGCCCTTGCGTGTTGAACCTCCAGTGCCCTCACGGCGTGGAGATGCAGCAACTGTCTCTCCCTCTCATCTGCACAGCTGCAGCCGTCCACTACACCACCAGATGAGACAGTGAGCTTATCCAATGCTGAAGCCTTGTTGGTCAACATCGCTTGGCTCAGGTGGCTCCAGAAGATTCCACTCAAGATATCGAGGACAGCTTGGGTGCTGGTGGCCAATACCCTCACAACCTCAATCGAGAGAGCTCTAGACTCTAATCAAGCCAGCGACTGGAAGCACCTCTTCTATTTCACTCCACTCGACCTCGGCCTCCCCAACTCTGGTGCTGACCAAGGCGGCCTGTCAACAGCAGATTTTTTCAAAGGCCAATGTTTCGTCCTTTGGTCCATGCCCATCCTAAGTGTGCCCAAGGACATCCCATCCACTGCAACTGCATAAACGCCAAACTAATCGATGGTGATGTCTCTGCCATGGTCAGAGTGGTCGCCTTGGAGGACTCCATCCTTCATCCCACCGAAGAGGTCCAGGCTGCAGTAGCTCACGACCATCACCAGCAGACTGGGCATGATTGATGCCCATCCAGCCCTCTTCCTGTTGAGGAACTGCTTCACCACGCCAAAGCTTCTCTATACACTTTATAACGCTCCTTACTACAGTCACGCATCTCTCCTCACTGACCTCAACACTTGTATCCGAGTGGCAGCTGAGGAGTTATGCAACGTCAGGTTTGACTTTTGATGGCATCAGGCCACCTAACCTCTTAGAAAGGGTGGCCTTGGTCTCAGGTCACACTGGCTTTGCTGGCATTTCTTTTGTCGCTAACCTCTTGCCACGTCCTCAACAGGATTCTCCTAAACACAATGGAACCCACTGTGATCGAGGAAAGTGAGGCCGCCTGCGAGACTTGGAACCAGCTCGGACTCTGCCCAGTAGATGCCCCTTCCCTTCTTCCCCCTGTTGACGTCAAATCCCCCCAGCGCATATGGGATGCCATCCAGTGCAACTTGGCCTTGGACAGGCTAGCGCACCAGCTCGACCAGCACTGCCTCACACATTTTCGCAACCTCACAGCGGTGCTTGGTTCAATACCTTACCCTCCTTTTCAACCAGTACACAGCTGGAAAATAATAGACTGTGAATCAGGGTTTCCCCAAGGCTTGGCCTCCAGATCTGCGAGCCACACAAATGTTGCTGTTGATCCACCGTAGATTCTTTCAGCCTCCACCCACTTTCCTGTTGCTACAGTAACGGCCGCCTTCCGTGCCATTCTGCTCTCAATGAGGTCATAGAGCATGGCTTGAATGCTGCAGGCTTCCCCTCCCAGCTGGAGCCAGTGGGGCTGGACCAAGGGGACAGCAAAAGGCCAGACAACATGATTATCTTCCCACTCTGCGGTGGTAAACCCCTTGCCTGGATGTCACATGTGGTGACACTTTCTCCAGCGGTAACCTGGTGCAGTCTGTGACTAACCCAGGTTCTGCTGCACTTCAAGCTGAGGAGGGTAAACTCTCCAAATATTGATCGCTCTCCGACAGGTTTGCGGTCAAGCCCATAACAGTGGAAACTTTTGGTGTCCTTGGCCCTAGAGCTACCTCCCTACTCACCACCATCAGCACAGAATTGGTTGCCCACAGGTGTAAGCCTCACAAGCTGGAATGGCTCTTCCAGCACATCTCCCTCACCATCCTGCGGACAAACGCCTTCTCTATTCTGTCCGTCGTGGGCCCCGATTTGCTCATAATAGTGAGAGATGGGGAAAGCGGGAGAGACAGAGGCAGTGGTGGTAGGATTTTACTTCCTTTGTGTTCAGACCTGGTGTATATGTATGTGTAGCGGTTGTCTCCCTTGTTGTGACTCACAACCCCAATAGATTAACAACATCTAGACGGGAAGTAGAACCCTTTCTGTAACTTCCGGCAGAGCCCTATAAAACGAATAACCTTCGGCTCTCTCTCTCTCATTTGCCCTTCCGGCGCCTGGCCTTCGCCAGGCGTCTTGCGTTTGCCTGGCAATCAAAACGGTAACTACTAACTTTGCTTAATTCTTTCGTTTATTCATTGACATGTCAACTATACTGTTAAATGCTTGATTAAATATTAACTTTGCTTCATTCTTTCGTTTATTCATTGACATATCAACTATACTGTTAAATTGTTGATTAAATATTATACACACAAACCATGTCTCCTTGTTACATTCATACACGCTAGTTCTCCGCTATATATGTTTCACAAACACACACTCACTATTAAGAGTACTTAATAGATTCATGTATAAGTCACAAGGTAGACTAAGACAACAGGAGAGAAGAGATAGCATACAACTAGACGAACATCTCTTAAATAGCTCCTCTTAATTGTTTCGCCTGTGGAATTTCCATGGGTCCTGCTAATATATATATATATATACATGCATATACGTATGTATATGAAAGGGAGTATATAGCAACATGTGGACACAATGTAGTCATATACATACACATGTGGATATAGATGTTTACAGATAAACATTTTTATTGCTGTGTGTGTGTGTGTGTGTGTGTATCTGTGTGTGAGTGTAGTGAGTGTAGTGAGTGAGTGCATGTGTGTGTGTGTGTGTGTGTGTGTGTGTGTGTGTGTGTGTGTGTGTGTGTGTGTTGGTCCTCCATCAGTGAGTATTTCGATTGTATGAACAATGGAACAGTTTGCTTGTGCAAGTAGCGGAGCATTCTACAGACGTGTATCCTTGGAGAGATTCGGCGTAACACAGTGTGTCACATAACTGACCCTCGAATTTCAAGTACAACTCCTTTTTGCCAGCTGAGTGAACTGGAGCAATGTAAATGACAACATCCTGGGTTCAATCTCATTGCATGACATTTTGGTCAAGAATCATTTACCAGAACCTAAGGTCGACCAAAGGTTTGTGAGTGAAACTGTGCAAGCCTGCTGGATGGACTACACCCATTGTCTAACCTCTTCAGTGCCGTAGACGAAATAACTCATCCTAACTTGTTTGAACTCTTTCACAACAGTTCATAACTTCAAAGCTAGATTTTATTGATATGATGTTTGTCAATCATTCAGATATGTGTTGTTAATAAATGTTTGTTTAAGAAAATAGTCATTTTACTGAAAAAAAAACTGGCACAGCAACTGTAGCTGTGTAAAATATATACGGCAGTCAACAGGTTAAAGGTCCATTCCTGTCTCATATTGTGTCACAGTTTCTGACAGAGAATCACATTAGCCCTTTTGATATCAACCCAACTAAAATAAGCTCTGTTTCTATGAAACTAAACTATCAATTTTAAAGGGTTTCTATCTAAATTAAAATCTTCCAGAGGAAGGAACCCCACGAGGTGGGGTGGCTGGTGCAGCGAATGTTGCTGGCCATTGTCCCTGGAAATTCCTTTGTAGCTTTGTCCGCGGAGCGCAGTCTAAATAGGCATAAAGCCTAACACCCTCTCTACTTCTCCCTCTTTTTATTCCATGGCCTCATAGCCCTTGCTTTTTCCCTCCTTTTCCTCTCATCTATAACATTTATATCCCTTTCTCCTACTTTCTTATACAGTCAGATCTTCCCCTCTCTGTTCGCTGCTTGGTTTTGTTTTTATCCTTTTCTCTTTACTTTCATATTTCCATCAATATTTGCAATGTTATTTAAACAACTGTGAACAGATTTATCAAAAATAAATATATATATATAAGAATCATCATTGTCATCATTATCACCACCACCACCACCACCACCACCAGCATCATCATCATCACCTTCCTCGTCATCATTTAACGTCTATTTTCTACGTTTGTATTGGTTAGATTCGAAGTTACTATCGTAGTAATGAAATAATTAATAGTTTTTAAAAATTTCTCAAAACCCTTCGTTAATGAATCAAAACAGAGTGCATTTCACTATTTACAATGAAATCCATAGGACAATGTAATCGGTAAAGCGTTGGATAACATGTTTTGTGGCATATAGTTCCGTCCCTTACGTTCTGTGCTCAAATCCCGTTGAGATTAGATTTACCTTTCATCTTTATGCTGTCAATAAAGTAAAGCAGCAGGAATGCACTGGGGGTCAATTTAATCAACTTTCCCTTTAGCCTTATGCCTCAATCAAAAACCATTATTTATAGAATAGTGTAGTTAATACGAAGCATTGTGTGATATATAGTAAAAGACCGATAACTTTTTTTAAAGCCCGTACAACATGATAAAAATACGAAAGGTAAATGATGATAAATGAAAGAAAACAAAACAAACTAATGTTTTACCCAGTGTATTTTAGCAGGGTTTTTAAAAAACATTGTTAGTCTTTTACTACACTATTTATAATTATATTGTCTTTTGAAATTTTGTGCCCAGAGTAACCACTTTTGTGGTTCTGTTGGTTTAGGTTTGAGCCAGTCTTCCTGATTAACCAGACTGATGATCAAAGGTGTTCAAACCGAGACTATCTCATCTATTTTTGTCAAGCAGTGTGAAATAACAAAAATGATATTTGCAATATTTATTCAGGCTCTCTGTGAAATCAACTTTGACATTCATCAAGTTTAAATGGAGCACCAGATTGGCCAGCAAGGTCTCATCCATTTACAGTTCTTCTTCTTCTAGGCAGGATTGTAGGGTGGAGAGTCCTTATGTATGCTTGCAAATTCCAGCCAACTGATCCAGCACTCACCAGTCTAGATATTATTTCCAACCAGGTTGCACATGTCAATCCTATCCATGAAGATTATGAACAGGAGAGGTGATAGTACACGCCCTAGTCAGAGTCCCCCCCCCCCCCCCCCAGTTGAAATTCCTAATTGCATTTGCAAATTCTATTCTGATAGTTTCTTCCCTTGCACATCTCGCCCATAGAATCCTTTTCCAGCTTCTTGCTTTCCTGAACACTACAATTAGCAAAAATTCAAAATAACATCAATCATCATCTTCTATCACCTTGAATTATATGACTAGACTGGGTGATTGAATTATATAGGTAGACTGGGTGATTTTGTCATATAAATAAATAAATAAATAAACATACAATGCTGAAATTTATGCTAATTATATTTATCATAAGTTACATAAAATATATAATTTAAATATCTAATGTTTCTGTCATTCCAGAAGATTGTTCACTATTCCTTATCTCATCACATGAAGACCTTTTGTCTGTTAGTCTATTGTTAAAGTTAGTTGCACACTATGCCAAACATTTTGTGACACAGAGAGAAACAGGGAAAGGGGTGGAAGAGTGAGAGAGGGAAGGAAGAGAGAGAGGGAGGGAGGAAGAGAGAGAAAGAGAGGGAGGGTGAGAGGGAAACAAAGAGAGAAGAGAGAGGAGTTTATTGTATCTAGAACAACAGAACCAACTCACATGGTTTCACAGTTATTCTTTTACAAATGTTATCTTCTATCTACCTCTATCTCACTCCCTCTCCCCCTCTCTCTCCTTTTCCAAGCCTGACATCAGTTTCAACATACTTTTATCCCAACATTGCAAGCATGGAGCAACGACATAAAATGATGATGATGATGATTGTTATAAATTACAACTTTATCCCAGTAGCCAGTATGACTAAAGAAAAATAACTACTTATTGCTTTTTTAAAAATTGATCAACAAGGTCCCAAACCTTGCTTCCCGAGTGAGGAGGAACTCATCAAATCAGACCAAGGAATCAATGTTTCCATTGGTTTTCCATTGTTGATACTATCTACTGGTTGTGACTGCTGATAGAAAGAGCAGCATGAAATAAAGTGTCTTGTTCAAGGACTTAATGCATCGCCCAGTCCAGGAATCTAACTCGCAACCTCATGATTATAAATCCAATTCTCTAACCATTAAGCCATGCTAAATTATGGTAAATGTTGGAAAGAGAATTTAGTAGAAAGCAAAATTTATTTTGGAATCTATCTATATGTCCCCACAATATTGAAAGAGCTAAAGGACAAAAAAATTATTGTTTTTGCTACCATAAGTAACACACAAGAGTCCTGATCAAATTTTCAGCTAGGTTCACCATGTAAGCTTAATCCACCCATGGCCTCCACCCATGGTCTCCACCCATGGTCTCCACCCAAGCACTATTGATGCATTTGGTCCTCTTCCTCTCATTACTCTAACTGTGTCTACCACCCAAGGCTCTACACAAACCACTACTGCCAGTCCTTCATCACCTAAACACCAGCCTTCTAGAAATCCTTCCTTGACTATGTTTTTCCAGCACCTTAAGTTAGTTCAAATCTGTCTCAAAGCCAGAGGCTCATCAGGCCAATGATTATCCCCAGTTTATTTGGCTTGTGACTGAGAGTACAAGACTTCCCTCTGGATAGGATGCCAGTCTATCGTAGTGTTAAATCCCAGTAACTGCTGGTACTCATTCTCAGCTGAGTTTACTTTAGCAGTATGAAATGAAGTGGCTTTTTTCCAGCATCTGCCAGAGTATAAACCACATTGATCTCACTAGTTTCGAGGATCTATGAAGGTTATGGGCATGGACCCAGTTCTGACATTGAGTATTCTAGTTATTCAACAGAACAGCCTGCTTATGAAATTAACATACCAGTGGCTGAGCATCCCACAGACATGTGTACCCTTAGCATATTTCTGAGAGTGATTCAGCATAACACAGTGAGACAAACTGACCCTTTTTTTTTCAGCTGAGTAGATAGGAGCAATGGGAAATAAAGTTTCTTGCCCAAGGACACAACACACCACTTAGAATGAAAATCATGACCTTACGATCATGAGCAAAACAACCTAAGCACCTCATGCCTTCACCATTAACTATTTATACAAATAAACACAAACAGCCAAAATGAAAGACCACCAAAGCATGTGAAGGTCAACCTTCAATGTACCTACAACTAAATGTGAAATCAAACAGAAATATTTATAACCAGGGCTGGTGCTACCATTAAGGTTAACTAGGCAGCCATCTAAGGCACAGACTCTGAGGGGTGCATTGTTGAACCTTAAAGGATCACAGTTTTATACAAATTTGAACAATTAAATTAAATATATAATAATTTCCTGTGATCAAGAAAATGATCATTAGACATCTTTGTCATGTAGCAACATTGTGGAAATATCCAAAGTGGTGAAGAGGGTCATATGATGTTATGATCTGTAACAGGATTTGACATGGATGAGTGTGAACTGTGTAGTGGAAAATGCAGGCTTTGTAATTTTCCTAGTGTGTTCAGAGCAAGAAGTGTCAGAAACTAGGTTTGTCAGTTTACCAAATTGTAAGTTGAAATTATTTGTGAAAATGGGGCACATAAATGGGAGATGGAGTAGATATTGTAAAACTAGTCAAGGTGATAAATATCCAGGTATACATTGAAGAGCTAGCCTAGAGAGCTAAATACCCAGGTTCATGTTGTAGAGTTAGCCTAGAGAGCTAAATACCCAGGTACACATTGTAGAGCTAGCCTAGAGAGCTAAATACCCAGGTACACATTGTAGAGCTAACCTAGAGAGCTAAATACCCAGGTACACAATGTAGAGCTAGCCTAGAGAGTTAAATACCCAGGTATACATTGAAGAGCTAGCCTAGAGAGCTAAATACCCAGGTACACATTGTAGAGTTAGCCTAGAGAGCTAAATACCCAGGTACACAATGTAGAGCTAGCCTAGAGAGTTAAATACCCAGGTATACATTGAAGAGCTAGCCTAGAGAGCTAAATACCCAGGTACACATTGTAGAGCTAGCCTAGAGAGCTAAATACCCAGGTACACATTGTAGAGCTAGCCTAGAGAGCTAAATACCCAGGTACACATTGTAGAGTTAGCCTAGAGAGCTAAATACCTAGGTACACATTGTAGAGCTACCCTAGAGACCTAATACCCAGGTATACATTCTAGAGCTAGCCTAGAGAGCTAAATACCCAGGTATACATTGTAGAGCTAGCCTAGAGACCTAAATACCCAGGTACACATTGTAGAGCTAGCCTAGAGAGCTAAATACCCAGGTATACATTGTAGAGCTAGCCTAGGGAGCTACATACCCAGGTACACATTGTAGAGCTAGCCTAGAGAGCTAAATACCCAGGTATACATTGTAGAGCTAGCCTAGAGACCTAAATACCCAGGTACACATTGTAGAGCTAGCCTAGAGAGCTAAATACCCAGGTACACATTGTAGAGCTAGCCTAGAGAGCTAAATACCCAGGTACACATTGTAGAGTTAGCCTCAAGAGCTAAATGCCCAGGTACACGTTGTAGAGTTAGCCTAGAGAGCTAAATACCCAGGTATACATTGTAGAGTTAGCCTAGAGAGCTAAATACCCAGGTATACATTGTAGAGCTAGCCTAGAGAGCTAAATACCCAGGTACACATTATAGAGCTAGCCTAGAGAGCTAAATACCCAGGTACACATTGTAGAGCTAGCCTAGAGAGCTAAATACCCAGGTATACATTGTAAAGCTAGCCTAGAGAGCTAAATACCCAGGTATACATTGTATAGCTAGCCTAGGGAGCTACATACCCAGGTAAACATTGTAGAGCTAGCCTAGAGAGCTAAATACCCAGGTACACATTGTAGAGTTAGCCTAGAGAGCTAAATACCCAGGTACACATTGTAGAGCTAGCCTAGAGAGCTAAATACCCAGGTACACATTGTAGAGTTAGCCTAGAGAGCTAAATACCTAGGTACACATTGTAGAGCTAGCCTAGAGACCTAATACCCAGGTATACATTCTAGAGCTAGCCTAGAGAGCTAAATACCCAGGTATACATTGTAGAGCTAGCCTAGAGACCTAAATACCCAGATACACATTGTAGAGCTAGCCTAGAGAGCTAAATACCCAGGTATACATTGTAGAGCTAGCCTAGGGAGCTACATACCCAGGTACACATTGTAGAGCTAGCCTAGAGAGCTAAATACCCAGGTATACATTGTAGAGTTAGCCTAGAGAGCTAAATACCCAGGTATACATTGTAGAGCTAGCCTAGAGAGCTAAATACCCAGGTACACATTATAGAGCTAGCCTAGAGAGCTAAATACCCAGGTATACATTGTAAAGCTAGCCTAGAGAGCTAAATACCCAGGTATACATTGTAGAGCTAGCCTAGGGAGCTACATACCCAGGTAAACATTGTAGAGCTAGCCTAGAGAGCTAAATACCCAGGTACACATTGTAGAGTTAGCCTAGAAAGCTAAATACCCAGGTACACATTGTAGAGCTAGCCTAGAGAGCTAAATACACAGGTACACATTGTAGAGCTAGCCTAGAGAGGTAAATACCCAGGTATACATTGTAGAGCTAGCCTAGAGAGCTAAATACCCAGGTACACATTGTAGAGCTAGCCTAGAGAGCTAAATACCCAGGTATACATTGTAGAGTTAGCCTAGAGAGCTAAATACCAAGGTACACATTGTAGAGCTAGCCTAGAGAGCTAAATACCCAGGTACACATTGTACAATTAGACTAGAGAGCTAAATACCCAGGTACACATTTTAGAGTTAGCCTAAAGAGCTAAATACCCAGGTACACACTGTAGAGTTAGCCTATAGAGCTAAATACCCAGGTACACATTGTAGAGCAGGCCTAGAGAGCTAAATACCCAGGTACACATTGTAGAGCTAGCCTAGAGAGCTAAATACCCAGGTACACATTGTAGAGCTAGCCTAGAGAGCTAAATACCCAGGTACACATTGTAGAGTTAGCCTAGAGAGCTAAATACACAGGTACACATTGTAGAGCTAGCCTAGAGAGCTAAATACCCAGGTACACATTGTAGAGCTAGCCTAGAGAGCTAAATACCCAGGTACACATTGTAGAGCTAGCCTAGAGAGCTAAATACCCAGGTACACATTGTAGAGCTAGCCTAGAGAGCTAAATACCCAGGTATACATTGTAGAGCTAGCCTAGAGAGCTAAATAACCAGGAACACATTGTAGAGCTAGCCTAGAGAGCTAAATACCCAGGTACACATTGTAGAGCTACCCTAGAGAGCTATATACCCAGGTACACATTGAATAGCTAGCCTAGAGAGCTAAATACCCAGGTATACATTGTAGAGTTAGCCTAGAGAGCTAAATACCCAGGTATACATTGTAGAGTTAGCCTAGAGAGCTAAATACCCAGGTATACATTGTAGAGTTAGCCTAGAGAACTAAATACCCAGGTTCACATTGTAGAGTTAGCCTAGAGAGCTAAACACCCAGGTATACATTGTAGAGCTAGCCTAGAGAGCTAAATACCCAGGTACACATTGTAGAGCTAGCCTAGAGAGCTAATTCCCCAGGTATACATTGTAGAGTTAGCCTAGAGAGGTAAATACCCAGGTACACATTGTAGAGCTAGCCTAGAGAGCTAAATCCCCAGGTATACATTGTAGAGCTAGCCTAGAGAGCTAAATACCCAGGTATACATTGTAGAGCTAGCCTAGAGAGATAAATACCCAGGTATACATTGTAGAGTTAGCCTAGAGAGCTAAATAACCAGGTACACATTGTAGAGCTAGCCTAGAGAGCTAAATACCCAGGTATACATTGTAAAGCTAGCCTAGAGAGCTAAATACCCAGGTATACATTGTAGAGCTAGCCTAGGGAGCTACATACCCAGGTAAACATTGTAGAGCTAGCCTAGAGAGCTAAATACCCAGGTACACATTGTAGAGTTAGCCTAGAAAGCTAAATACCCAGGTACACATTGTAGAGCTAGCCTAGAGAGCTAAATACACAGGTACACATTGTAGAGCTAGCCTAGAGAGGTAAATACCCAGGTATACATTGTAGAGCTAGCCTAGAGAGCTAAATACCCAGGTACACATTGTAGAGCTAGCCTAGAGAGCTAAATACCCAGGTACATATTGTAGAGCTAGCCAAGAGAGCTAAATACCCAGGTACACATTGTAGAGCTAGCCTAGAGAGCTAAATACCCAGGTATACATTGTAGAGTTAGCCTAGAGAGCTAAATACCGAGGTATACATTGTAGAGCTAGTCTAGAGAGCTAAATACCCAGGTATACATTGTAGAGTTAGCCTAGAGAGCTAAATACCCAGGTACACATTGTAGAGCTAGCCTAGAGAGCTAAATACCCAGGTACACATTGTACAATTAGACTAGAGAGCTAAATACCCAGGTACACATTTTAGAGTTAGCCTAAAGAGCTAAATACCCAGGTACACACTGTAGAGTTAGCCTATAGAGCTAAATACCCAGGTACACATTGTAGAGCTAGCCTAGAGAGCTAAATACCCAGGTACACATTGTAGAGCTACCCTAGAGAGCTAAATACCCAGGTACACATTGAATAGCTAGCCTAGAGAGCTAAATACCCAGGTATACATTGTAGAGTTAGCCTAGAGAGCTAAATACCCAGGTATACATTGTAGAGTTAGCCTAGAGAGCTAAATACCCAGGTATACATTGTAGAGTTAGCCTAGAGAACTAAATACCCAGGTTCACATTGTAGAGCTAGCCTAGAGAGCTAAATCCCCAGGTATACATTGTAGAGTTAGCCTAGAGAGCTAAATACCCAGGTACACATTGTAGAGCTAGCCTAGAGAGCTAAATCCCCAGGTATACATTGTAGAGCTAGCCTAGAGAGCTAAATACCCAGGTATACATTGTAGAGCTAGCCTAGAGAGCTAAATACCCAGGTATACATTGTAGAGTTAGCCTAGAGAGCTAAATAACCAGGTACACATTGTAGAGCTAGCCTAGAGAGCTAAATACCCAGGTACACATTGTAGAGCTAACCTAGAGAGCTAAATACCCAGGTACACATTGTAGAGTTAGCCTAAAGAGCTAAATACACAGGTACGCATTGTAGAGCTAGCCTAGAGAGCTAAATACCCAGGTACACATTGTAGAGCTAGCCTAGAGAGCTAAATACCCAGGTACACATTGTAGAGCTAGCCAAGAGAGCTAAATACCCAGGTACACATTGTAGAGCTAGCCTAGAGAGCTAAATACCCAGGTACACATTGTAGAGCTAGTCTTGAGAGCTAAATACCCAGGTATAGATTGTAGAGTTAGCCTAGAGAGCTAAATACCCAGGTATACATTGTAGAGCTAACCTAGAGAGCTAAATACCCAGGTACACATTGTAAAGTTAGCCTAGAGAGCTAAATACTCAGGTATACATTGTAGAGCTAGCCTAGAGAGCTAAATACCCAGGTACACATTGTAGAGCTAGCCTAGAGAGCTAAATACCCAGGTACACATTGTAGAGCTAGCCTAGAGAGCTAAATCCCCAGGTATACATTGTAGAGCTAGCCTAGAGAGCTAAATACCCAGGTATACATTGTAGAGCTAGCCTAGAGAGCTAAATACCCAGGTACACATTGTAGAGCTAGCCTAGAGAGCTAAATACCCAGGTACACATTGTAGAGCTAGCCTAGAGAACTAAATACCCAGGTTCACATTGTAGAGTTAGCCTAGAGAGCTAAACACCCAGGTATACATTGTAGAGCTAGCCTAGAGAGCTAAATACCCAGGTACACATTGTAGAGCTAGCCTAGAGAGCTAATTCCCCAGGTACACATTGTAGAGCTAGCCTAGAGAGCTAAATACCCAGGTACACATTGTAGAGCTAGCCTAGAGAGCTAAATACCCAGGTACACATTGTAGAGCTAGCCTAGAGAGCTAAATACCCAGGTACACATTGTAGAGCTAGCCTAGAGAGCTAAATACCCAGGTACACATTGTAGAGCTAGCCTAGAGAGCTAAATACCCAGGTATACATTGTAGAGCTAGCCTAGAGAGCTAAATAACCAGGAACACATTGTAGAGCTAGCCTAGAGAGCTAAATACCCAGGTACACATTGTAGAGCTACCCTAGAGAGCTAAATACCCAGGTACACATTGAATAGCTAGCCTAGAGAGCTAAATACCCAGGTATACATTGTAGAGTTAGCCTAGAGAGCTAAATACCCAGGTATACATTGTAGAGTTAGCCTAGAGAGCTAAATACCCAGGTATACATTGTAGAGTTAGCCTAGAGAGCTAAATAACCAGGTACACATTGTAGAGCTAGCCTAGAGAGCTAAATACACAGGTACACATTGTAGAGCTAGCCTAGAGAGGTAAATACCCAGGTATACATTGTAGAGCTAGCCTAGAGAGCTAAATACCCAGGTACACATTGTAGAGCTAGCCTAGAGAGCTAAATACCCAGGTACATATTGTAGAGCTAGCCAAGAGAGCTAAATACCCAGGTACACATTGTAGAGCTAGCCTAGAGAGCTAAATACCCAGGTATACATTGTAGAGTTAGCCTAGAGAGCTAAATACCGAGGTATACATTGTAGAGCTAGTCTAGAGAGCTAAATACCCAGGTATACATTGTAGAGTTAGCCTAGAGAGCTAAATACCCAGGTACACATTGTAGAGCTAGCCTAGAGAGCTAAATACCCAGGTACACATTGTACAATTAGACTAGAGAGCTAAATACCCAGGTACACATTTTAGAGTTAGCCTAAAGAGCTAAATACCCAGGTACACACTGTAGAGTTAGCCTATAGAGCTAAATACCCAGGTACACATTGTAGAGCTAGCCTAGAGAGCTAAATACCCAGGTACACATTGTAGAGCTACCCTAGAGAGCTAAATACCCAGGTACACATTGAATAGCTAGCCTAGAGAGCTAAATACCCAGGTATACATTGTAGAGTTAGCCTAGAGAGCTAAATACCCAGGTATACATTGTAGAGTTAGCCTAGAGAGCTAAATACCCAGGTATACATTGTAGAGTTAGCCTAGAGAACTAAATACCCAGGTTCACATTGTAGAGCTAGCCTAGAGAGCTAAATCCCCAGGTATACATTGTAGAGTTAGCCTAGAGAGCTAAATACCCAGGTACACATTGTAGAGCTAGCCTAGAGAGCTAAATCCCCAGGTATACATTGTAGAGCTAGCCTAGAGAGCTAAATACCCAGGTATACATTGTAGAGCTAGCCTAGAGAGCTAAATACCCAGGTATACATTGTAGAGTTAGCCTAGAGAGCTAAATAACCAGGTACACATTGTAGAGCTAGCCTAGAGAGCTAAATACCCAGGTACACATTGTAGAGCTAACCTAGAGAGCTAAATACCCAGGTACACATTGTAGAGTTAGCCTAAAGAGCTAAATACACAGGTACGCATTGTAGAGCTAGCCTAGAGAGCTAAATACCCAGGTACACATTGTAGAGCTAGCCTAGAGAGCTAAATACCCAGGTACACATTGTAGAGCTAGCCAAGAGAGCTAAATACCCAGGTACACATTGTAGAGCTAGCCTAGAGAGCTAAATACCCAGGTACACATTGTAGAGCTAGTCTTGAGAGCTAAATACCCAGGTATAGATTGTAGAGTTAGCCTAGAGAGCTAAATACCCAGGTATACATTGTAGAGCTAACCTAGAGAGCTAAATACCCAGGTACACATTGTAGAGTTAGCCTAGAGAGCTAAATACTCAGGTATACATTGTAGAGCTAGCCTAGAGAGCTAAATACCCAGGTACACATTGTAGAGCTAGCCTAGAGAGCTAAATACCCAGGTACACATTGTAGAGCTAGCCTAGAGAGCTAAATCCCCAGGTATACATTGTAGAGCTAGCCTAGAGAGCTAAATACCCAGGTATACATTGTAGAGCTAGCCTAGAGAGCTAAATACCCAGGTACACATTGTAGAGCTAGCCTAGAGAGCTAAATACCCAGGTACACATTGTAGAGCTAGCCTAGAGAGCTAAATACCCAGGTACTCATTGTAGAGCTAGCCTAGAGAGCTAAATACCCAGGTATACATTGTAGAGTTAGCCTAGAGAGCTAAATACCCAGGTACACATTGTAGAGCTAGCCTAGAGAGCTAAATACCCAGGTACACATTGTAGAGCTAGCCTAGAGAGCTAAATAACCAGGTACACATTGTAGAGCTAGCCTAGAGAGCTAAATACCCAGGTACACATTGTAGAGCTACCCTAGAGAGCTAAATACCCAGGTACACATTGAATAGCTAGCCTAGAGAGCTAAATACCCAGGTATACATTGTAGAGTTAGCCTAGAGAGCTAAATACCCAGGTATACATTGTAGAGTTAGCCTAGAGAGCTAAATACCCAGGTATACATTGTAGAGTTAGCCTAGAGAACTAAATACCCAGGTTCACATTGTAGAGTTAGCCTAGAGAGCTAAACACCCAGGTATACATTGTAGAGCTAGCCTAGAGAACTAAATACCCAGGTACACATTGTAGAGCTAGCCTAGAGAGCTAAATCCCCAGGTATACATTGTAGAGTTAGCCTAGAGAGCTAAATACCCAGGTACACATTGTAGAGCTAGCCTACAGAGCTAAATCCCCAGGTATACATTGTAGAGCTAGCCTAGAGAGCTAAATACCCAGGTATACATTGTAGAGCTAGCCTAGAGAGATAAATACCCAGGTATACATTGTAGAGTTAGCCTAGAGAGCTAAATAACCAGGTACACATTGTAGAGCTAGCCTAGAGAGCTAAATACCCAGGTACACATTGTAGAGCTAACCTAGAGAGCTAAATACCCAGGTACACATTGTAGAGTTAGCCTAAAGAGCTAAATACACAGGTACGCATTGTAGAGCTAGCCTAGAGAGCTAAATACCCAGGTACACATTGTAGAGCTAGCCTAGAGAGCTAAATACCCAGGTACACATTGTAGAGCTAGCCTAGAGAGCTAAATACCCAGGTACACATTGTAGAGCTAGCCTAGAGAGCTAAATACCCAGGTACACATTGTAGAGCTAGTCTTGAGAGCTAAATACCCAGGTATAGATTGTAGAGTTAGCCTAGAGAGCTAAATACCCAGGTATACATTGTAGAGCTAACCTAGAGAGCTAAATACCCAGGTACACATTGTAGAGTTAGCCTAGAGAGCTAAATACTCAGGTATACATTGTAGAGCTAGCCTAGAGAGCTAAATACCCAGGTACACATTGTAGAGCTAGCCTAGAGAGCTAAATACCCAGGTACACATTGTAGAGCTAGCCTAGGGAGCTAAATCCCCAGGTATACATTGTAGAGCTAGCCTAGAGAGCTAAATACCCAGGTACACATTGTAGAGCTAGCCTAGAGAGCTAAATACCCAGGTACACATTGTAGAGCTAGCCTAGAGAGCTAAATACCCAGGTACACATTGTAGAGTTAGCCTAGAGATTTAAATACCCAGGTATACATTGTAGAGCTAGCCTAGAGAGCTAAATACCCAGGTACACATTGTAGAGCTAGCCTAGAGAGCTAAATACCCAGGTACACATTGTAGAGCTAGCCTAGAGAGCTAAATACCCAGGAACACATTGTAGAGCTAGCCTAGAGAGCTAAATACCCAGGTACACATTGTAGAGCTAGTCTTGAGAGCTAAATACCCAGGTATAGATTGTAGAGTTAGCCTAGAGAGCTAAATACCCAGGTATACATTGTAGAGCTAACCTAGAGAGCTAAATACCCAGGTACACATAGTAGAGTTAGCCTAGAGAGCTAAATACTCAGGTATACATTGTAGAGCTAGCCTAGAGAGCTAAATACCCAGGTACACATTGTAGAGCTAGCCTAGAGAGCTAAATACCCAGGTACACATTGTAGAGCTAGCCTAGAGAGCTAAATCCCCAGGTATACATTGTAGAGCTAGCCTAGAGAGCTAAATACCCAGGTATACATTGTAGAGCTAGCCTAGAGAGCTAAATACCCAGGTACACATTGTAGAGCTAGCCTAGAGAGCTAAATACCCAGGTACACATTGTAGAGCTAGCCTAGAGAGCTAAATACCCAGGTACTCATTGTAGAGCTAGCCTAGAGAGATAAATTCCCAGGTATACATTGTAGAGTTAGCCTAGAGAGCTAAATACCCAGTTACACATTGTAGAGCTAGCCTAGAGAGCTAAATACCCAGGTACACATTGTAGAGCTAGCCTAGAGAGCTAAATACCCAGGTACACATTGTAGAGTTAGCCTCAAGAGCTAAATGCCCAGGTACACATTGTAGAGCTAGCCTAGAGAGCTAAATACCCAGTAACACATTGTAGAGCTAGCCTAGAGAGCTAAATACCCAGGTACACATTGTAGAGCTAGCCTAGAGAGCTAAATACCCAGGAACACATTGTAGAGCTAGCCTAGAGAGCTAAATACCCAGGTACACATTGTAGAGCTAGCCTAGAGAGCTAAATACCCAGGTACACATTGTAGAGCTAACCTAGAGAGCTAAATACCCAGGTACACATTGTAGCGTTAGCCTAGAGATTTAAATACCCAGGTATACATTGTAGAGCTAGCCTAGAGAGCTAAATACCCAGGTACACATTGTAGAGCTAGCCTAGAGAGCTAAATACCCAGGTACACATTGTAGAGCTAGCTTAGATAGCTAAATACCCAGGTACACATTGTAGAGTTAGCCTAGAGAGCTAAATACCCAGGTATACATTGTAGAGCTAGCCTAGAGAGCTAAATACCCAGGTACACATTGTAGAGCTAGCCTAGAGAGCTAAATACCCAGGTACACATTGTAGAACTAGCCTAGAGAGCTAAATACCCAGGTATACATTGTAGAGCTAGCCTAGAGAGCTAAATACCAAGGCATCAACCATTTTTACAATACACCTATAACAACACTATCTCCTACCACCACCACTACACCATCCTAACCACACTACACCCACCCACCCAGTGCTTTAGGTCATGTGTTAAGGAAGGATGAAAGAGACTGGGTGAGAGGAACAGAGTCAGTGATAAATGTTGTGAAGAGAAATGACATGAGATGGTTGGGTCATGTGTTGACAAGGATGAAATTGATTAGGTGAGAGGAATAATGGAAATGAAGGTGGAAGGAGCAAGAGGAAGCAGACTAAGAAAAACACAGTTAAAGATGATGAAAGAGGAAATGAAAGCTTTGTATGGCAAGACTAACCCTTCCTTTAACATGGAAAATGTTGTATTTGGACATTGAACTAGATAGCTACAGCAGCAGTGGTCAGCTGATTTATTGAACAACCACCCACCATTCCCTGAAACAACCTCAACTGACTCACATTTATTCTACTCCTATATTGATGAAATAAACTAGGGGAGGGAGACGGGTAGGGATATTTGGAGGGGGAAGAGTTAGATAAACTATTGCAGGGATGGGGTGGGATGCTGGACTTTTGGCCTATTTTTTTCATAAAATGGTGTCATCGAGGACAGTTTTAAAATTGGTAATATCATCTTCACTGCCACCATCGACATCCCCACCATCATCACCAGCATCATCATCACCACTACCATAACTACCACCACCATCACCACCACCACCATCATCACCACCACAACCACCACCATCATCACTGCTGCCATCATCATCACCACTACTACCACCATCACCATCACCACCACCACCACCATCATCACCACCAACACCACCATCATCATCATCACCACCACCACAAACACAACCACCAATATCATCACCACAAACACAACCACCACCACTATCATCACCACATACACCACCACCACCACAACTACCACCACCACCACTATCAATACTATCATCATCATCGTCACCGCCACAAACACTATCACCATCATCATTATCACCACCACTACCACCACAATCATCATCACCACCACCACTACCACCACCATCACCACCATCATCATTTTACTGCCAGTTCCCCTATTATCTCCTCTTTATGCTGGCCCTCCCTCAGGGTATTGAGGTATGAAAGGGTTGGCAGAAAACCAGATTTTGAGGGATTATTGCTAAATCTCAATTAAGGAGATAAACCACACAGCTTTAGTTGTTACCTTAATCTGTAACTGTTAATATAAAGTGAAAGTTACAGCTTACATTTTTGTAGGTTTAGCTAGTCTCCTATGGGGTTGTATCTCATAGGAGGTTTCTTGAGTGTTGTAATAATAGGGGCCCCAGTCCTACCATTAAAAATACATATACGCGTGTGTGAATGTGTGCATGTGTGTGCATGTCTGTGGGGGGGGGGGATGTGTGTGTGCGTGTTGGTTATATGGATAACTATAGTTATGCCTCATGTGGGTTGTATTCCAGAGTTAAGATTAGATGTCTTTGCACATCTAATCTTGCATACCTGATGAGATGTCGAAGAAGTTGCACATATGCTGCAACAATGAATTTGATTCTACTTAATCTCTCTCTCTTTCTCTCTCTCTCTCTCTATATATATATATATATATAGTATCATCATCATCATCATTTTACATCCGCTTTTCCCTGCTTGCAAGGGTGGTACGGGAACTAATTCTGGTTTGATTTCTACAGCTGGATGCCCTTCCTAACACCAACCTCATTTACAATGAGTGCTGGGTCCTTTTTTGCCGTGGCACCTCCACAATGACTTTTCAGTGGAATGATAGGGAACCCAGTCCTATCATCTCATTTCTACAGCTGAGTAAACTGGAGCAATGTGAAATAAAGTGTCTTGCTCAAGGAAACAACACATCACCCGGTCTGAGAATTGAACTCACAACCTTTTGATTGCAAGCTCAATCTAACCACTAAGCCATGTACCTCCATATATATATATATATATATATATATATATATATATATATATATATAGAAACAAAATGAAAACGAAATTTCATTTCTCACTCTTAGTATGGCACTTACTTAAATGTAAGTATGCATGTATACGTACATACATATATGTATACAGACGTACAGTAGCATGCATGCATATATATATATATATATATATATATATATATATACATACATATGCATACAGGTACACATACATATATGCACGTATCAGTTTAACGGACGCTTATTATAACGCCGCTTTGTTCGTTTGTAAACAAACTGAACAGCCTGAATTTATGCCATACGGTGTTAAGGCAACCACGTCACCTTTTTGTTCAACACTGACACAGGAACGATGTACTAGTTTCAAGCTTGTTAGCTATCATCAGCACCGTTTACCCATCTGCCAGATAGTTGAACGTTCGAAAGTATATACTTTCCTTATGAAAATTAACGGCTGAGCAGCCTAATTTGCATATTGAGTGAGTTAAATCGGTCAGGCATACCGAAAACGATAAATTGAAACAAAATGAAAACGAACAGTTTGTTTACAAACGAACAAAGCGGCGTTATAATAAGCGTCCGCTAAACTGATACGTGCATATATGTATGTGTACCTGTATGCATATGTATGTATATATGTATATATATATATATATATATATATATATATATATATATATATATATATATATATATGCATGCTACTGTACGTCTGTATACATATATGTATGTACGTATACATGCATACTTACATTTAAGTAAGTGCCATACTAAGAGTGAGAAATGAAATTTCGTTTTCATTTTGTTTCAATTTATCGTTTTCGGTATGCCTGACCGATTTAACTCACTCAATATGCAAATTAGGCTGCTCAGCCGTTAATTTTCATAAGGAAAGTATATACTTTCGAACGTTCAACTATCTGGCAGATGGGTAAACGGTGCTGATGATAGCTAACAAGCTTGAAACTAGTACATCGTTCCTGTGTCAGTGTTGAACAAAAAGGTGACGTGGTTGCCTTAACACCGTATGGCATAAATTCAGGCTGTTCAGTTTGTTTACAAACGAACAAAGCGGCGTTATAATAAGCGTCCGCTAAACTGATACGTGCATATATGTATGTGTACCTGTATGCATATGTATGTATATATGTATATATATATATATATATATATATATATATATATATATATATATATATATATATATATATATATGCATGCTACTGTATACATATATGTATGTACGTATACATGCATACTTACATATATATATATATATTTATATATATATATATATATACATATATATATATATATATATATATATATATATATATATATATATATGTGTGTGTGTGTGTGTGTAAATATGATAATAATGGAGCTGCGGCGCTGCAAATGGGTTACATATGAAAAAGTTGTCCTCATCAGTGGCCATCCAACCGTCGTAGGCATTTCGTCGCATTAGAGGCCATATACCTCAGGTTGGTGCGAGCAACGGCTAAAAAAAAGTCGTTGGGACACTTAAATAAGGGGGACGCTAGGGTAAACGAACAAAATGGTTTAAGCAGCAGAAAGTAATGAAGAAGGAAACAAGTCCCAGATTTCTATGAATATAAATTCGGTGAAATCGTGAACGAGAGAATAAAGACCATCAAACCTGGTTGAAATGTGAGCAAGGAAGGAATTTCGCACAGGTCTAACGGGAGGAAGAAGGGGTCTGGTCTGCGAATTCGGTAAACATAAGTTCTGTGAAGTCGCAGACGAGAGAGAGAGAGAAAAAAAAAATATATATATATATATATATATATATATATATATATATATATATATATATAATATAATGAAATGACAGGAGGCTGGATTTGTGTAAATCCTTGAAAGGTTTATTATACTATGATCATTTCAATGACCGGGTTCCATATGAATCCGATGATATCATCAGGTATTCGAAATATAATACTCTTCTCCCCTCTTCCTGCTGTAGCAGTGAATGAAATGTATTTTCCTTCTGCGGCGGAATGGTGTTACGGAGGTAAGTTGGCTGAAGTGTGAGCCAATCGAAACCTTCGGTGCACTAATTGGACTGTCCAGAACTACGTCACCAGGTGAGCGGAGGTAACCAAGAGAGACATTAGTCTACACGCACCTCTCTTATCGACAAGACCAGGCTACACTCCTCGCTGCTAACAACATCTCCATCTTGCAATGAAGCGGACCAAACTACATCCTACACATGTAGATACTACCTGTACTTAATGTATCCGTTCAACCTGTACAACTAATAAATAGAGTTACAACATCGATAATGGATTTAGTCAATGTTCTAAATGCCTTCTGATTTCTATTATGTATACCAAGAATTGACCCTAAAACCCGTTATAAATGGTGACCCGAACGTTTAAGGACATCAACACAGAAGAAACCACATCTTTCCGTTGCAACGAACACATCAACATTTCGCATCCCCCCCTAAAAAAAAACAAAAAAAAAAAAAAAAAAACAAAGCCACTCGCCTTTTCTCGGGGTATGTACGCGATTAGCTTGAGTCCTAATATGTATTTGATATATTGTCTTATTGTTACTAAATCTGCACATCACACCTTCACTTTCTAACATCACCGAACACATGCGTTAATACAAAAATCTTATTTTTTCCTCTCAATTTCTGATTGGGCGACGCTATAAAAAAAAAAAAAAAAAAACTGTTGGCGCCGATAGCCAGTCAGAGCAAGATGGCCGACTTCCGTCTTCTTCAGCTGTTTTCCCGCCAAAATGACGGAGGCAACGCCATTTTGAAAAGTACACAAAAAGAAAAAAAAAAAAAAAAAAGAAAATAATAGGACAAAGATAAATCATAATTTTTTTTTAAAGCTTGACGTTTTTCCCTCCAACATTGTTTTTGATATATTTTTCTTTTTCTGTCTTTCACTCGGATTATATTTTTTCTTGGCCTGAATTTTCACTTTTGTCTCGGTGACAAGTGCAGAGTTGTCCTTTCTTTGCCCTTTGCTTTTACATCAGTATACACAATGGGTAGCACTTCATTGCCACCGTTTACCGGTGACGTCACTGTCTGGTTCGCCCAGATAGAAGCACATTTCACAGCGAATAACATCACCAGTGACCACAGACAGTTAAATCTCCTGTTAAGCGCTTTTCCAGCGTCATTGGCGTCGGTCGTCAAAGACTTAATTACAGATCCTCGCCCTGGGGCCACCCATGAGAGCGTGAAGCTCGAAGTGTTGCGGCGGACCACATTGTCCGCAGAAAAAAAATTTCAGACGCTCGTCAATGACGAACATTTGGGTGATCGGACGCCCACACAACTACTGCGTCGGATGAGAGAGCTGGCGGAAGATGCCCCAGCTGACAGTGCCCTCCTTAGACAGCTTTTTGTCTCAAGGCTACCCCCCGGAGTTCAGGCGATCTTAGCGCCCATGATGGAGGCTGCTCCTGTCGACCAGCTAGCGGCTTCGGCCGACAGGGTTATGAGTGTCATCGGACACCCAGCCTCATTTGCCCCCTTCCAGGCACCTCAGCCACCGGCTGCGGTCAATCCGTTCTCTCCTGCCTCCTTCCAGGCACCCCAGCCACCGGCTGCGGTCAATCCGTTCGCTCCTGTCTCCTTCAATGCATCCCAGCCGCCGACTGCGGTCGCTTCCTTCACTCCAGCGGCTGCCAGTTATACCGACCAGTCACTTGCAAATGCAGCAATGCTGCAAGCAATAGAGCAGCTAACCAAGGAAGTGAGAAAACTAAGCACTCACAGGGCTCATTCGCCCAGACGCCGTTTCCAGAGCCGTTCACCCTCGCCACGACGCCGTCACACAAGCAGTTCAGGTTTGTGTTACTACCACAGCCGTTTTGGCGCAGCAGCACGCTCCTGTAAACAGCCTTGTACATTTTCGGACCAGGGAAACAGATTTCAGGAGACCTGAGCACGGCACAGTCTCCTCTGACCCTCCCTAATAACCGTGTGTTTTTCATCACAGACACTGAGTCGCAGGCACGTTGTCTGATCGACACCGGCGCGGCTTGTAGCATTTGGCCGCTAAAACTTCTCAAAGAGAAGCCCCAACTCTCAACCGTCTCTCTGCAAGCAGTAAACCAGTCACCGATCCCCACGTACGGTCAGATTTCTCGTTCTTTGAACCTGGAATTGCGTAGAGATTTCACGTGGATCTTCACTGTTGCTGATCTGCCTTACCCCATCCTAGGCTCAGATTTCCTGCACCACTATAACTTGATAGTGGATATGCGCAGACGCCGGTTGTTGGATGCCAACACAGAACTGTCTGTGCCGGGTACCTGATCGACTGTCTCGTCGGTCAGCCCGGTCTTCTTTATCGCTGCTACAGAAAATCCTTACCAATCACTTTTGCATTCCTTCCCGGAATTAACAAATTTGAATTTTGTGATGAGTGAGCCTACTCACTCCACCAAGCACCACATTGAAACATCCGGAGCTCCTGTGTTTTCGCGCCCTCGCCGTCTCTCTGCTGAGAAACTGAAGGCCGCAAGGGCTGAATTCAATCACATGCTGCAGCTCGGGATCATTCGCCCATCCTCAAGCCCGTGGGCCGCACCCTTGCATTTGGTACCAAAGCGTTCCGGTGATTGGCGTCCCACTGGGGACTTTCGCCGGTTAAATGCAATGACGGTACCCGACCGCTACCCGATACCACACATACAGGATTTTGCATCTTCGCTGCATGGATGCAACATATTCTCCAAATTGGATTTGGTCAAAGCATACCACCAAATCCCGGTGAACCCGGCAGACATACCTAAAACTGCAGTAACAACTCCATTTGGAGCGTTTGAATTTTTGACCATGCCTTTCGGTTTGCGAAACGCAGCCAGCACGTTCCAACGATTTATGGATGAAGTTGTGCGCGATTTAGACTTCGTGTACAACTACATCGACGACATTCTTGTGGCAAGTGCCTCACCTGAGGAACATGTCAATCACCTCCGTCTCCTGTTCGAGAGATTTCAAAAATACCAAGTGAGAATTAATCCGGCAAAATGTGTTTTCGGTGCTTCCTCACTTGTCTTCTTGGGCCATGTCATCAGCCCAGAAGGAATTTCGCCACTACCTGATAAAGTGAAAGCGGTACAAGACCTCCAACCACCCACTTCACTTCGTCAACTACGACATTTTCTTGGGCTACTGAACTATTACAGGCGCTTTATCCCACACTGTGCGGATCTCCTGTCTCCTCTGTCCGACGTGTTACGTAACAGGAAAAAGAAGAACGATTCCATTTCATTGGACACGAATCAGCTAAAAGCCTTCGACGAAGTGAAACGGAAGCTTGCGGAGACATCACTGCTTGCACATCCTGTGTCTGGTGCCCAGTTTTCACTGGTTGTTGATGCATCAGGCACAGCTGTAGGTGCAGTACTGCAACAACATCACCAACAACAGTTACAACCTCTTGCCTACTTTTCTAAACAGCTGAAGCCTGCAGAAACACGGTATAGCACATTCGGCCGTGAACTCTTGGCTATGTACCTTGCAGTGAAACACTTTCGGCATTCACTGGAGGGTCGCCAATTTGTTATATACACTGACCACCGTCCGCTTACGTTCGCACTGCGTTCTAAGCCGGACAAATATTCACCTCGCGAAACTCGCCACTTGGACTTCGTTTCGCAATTTACCAGCGATATCCGACACATCTCTGGTGAACAGAATGCGGCGGCAGATGCACTGTCTCGCCTCCCAATTAATTCCCTGTCATCGCCAGCGGAAATCGACCTCCAACGAATGGCCACAGAACAACCACCTCTGGATACTTTGGACCTCTCGTCTTCTGAATTTGCAACTGGCAAATTTGCATATCTGCCTGTGCCCACTTCGGACACACAGATTATCTGCGACACCTCGACAGATGCACCTCGCCCTCTAGTGCCAGTGACTCATCGTCGAGCAGTTTTCGACACCTTGCACGGTCTGGCACACCCTGGAATATCGACCACAGTGAAGCTCATTTCGGCTAGATTCTTCTGGCCTAATATGAGGCGTGACATCACTGCCTGGACACGTTCCTGCCTATCCTGCCAAAAGTCAAAGGTGCACAAACACATCCGCGCACCCCTTGGAACTTTCAGCACTCCAGACGCTAGGTTCAGCCATGTCCATATAGATCTTGTCGGACCATGGCCGGTCAGCCGAGGATTTACATACCTCCTGACCTGCATAGATCGCTTCACACGTTGGCCTGAGGCCATTCCTTTAAGTGACATTTCGGCGGAATCTGTGGCGCGAGCTCTAGTATCGGGTTGGATATCGCGTTACGGAGTTCCAGCCACTATCACCACTGACCGCGGTGGACAATTTGAGTCACACCTTTTCCGAGAGCTTTCAAGGATCCTGGGAATGCAACGCATTCGAACGACCAGCTACCATCCAGCTTCTAACGGAATGATTGAACGCTTCCACCGCCAATTGAAAGCCGCACTGCGCGCTTATCCGGATCAGCAGCGGTGGAGCGAATATGTACCAATTGTCCTCCTGGGCTGTCGTGCAGCCATCAAGGAAGATCTAGGCTACTCCCCCGCCGAGTTGGTTTACGGAGTGCCTATATCTCTGCCTGGTCAGATGTTAGCTCCATTGGACCTACCAGCAACAGACCCAGCTCTGTATGTGAGCAGACTGCAATCATATTTCAGCAATCTTCCGCCTATGCACCCTCGCCAACAGACAATCAAATCTTCGGTCCCGAAAGACATTGCTTCATGGACCCACGTCTTTTTACGAAAGGACGCCGTGAGAGCTCCTCTCATGCCACCTTATACCGGTCCCTATCGCGTGCTTGAGCGCACAGATAAGCTATTCACCCTAGACATTGGGGGTAAAAAAGAGACTGTGTCCATTGACAGGGTAAAACGGGCCTATACAGACACTCTCACACAAGAGCCCCATTTTCCCCCCACATACACCTGGCATCAGCCAAGCCACAATACACATATAACATCGCACACACCTACACCTACATATGTCACCACCACACGTAGCGGTCGGCGAGTACATTGGCCCAAGAAGCTTTGCAAGACTCTTTATATATGAACTATGTTATTTACAGCAATCTTCTTGGAGTTTGCTCCGCCCTTGTATTTGTATTAAATGTATGAACTAAGGTGAACATTACACTATTTCTGACTTTCCTGTAATATGAACATTTCTTTATCAGTGATATATTTTATTGTGTTTACTATTATATAGTACTTTTTCTTTCATTCAACTGCTACCCTTATTTCTCTGTCGGCTGTAAGCCTAAGCAGGGGGTGATGTAGCAGTGAATGAAATGTATTTTCCTTCTGCGGCGGAATGGTGTTACGGAGGTAAGTTGGCTGAAGTGTGAGCCAATCGAAACCTTCGGTGCACTAATTGGACTGTCCAGAACTACGTCACCAGGTGAGCGGAGGTAACCAAGAGAGACATTAGTCTACACGCACCTCTCTTATCGACAAGACCAGGCTACACTCCTCGCTGCTAACAACATCTCCATCTTGCAATGAAGCGGACCAAACTACATCCTACACATGTAGATACTACCTGTACTTAATGTATCCGTTCAACCTGTACAACTAATAAATAGAGTTACAACATCGATAATGGATTTAGTCAATGTTCTAAATGCCTTCTGATTTCTATTATGTATACCAAGAATTGACCCTAAAACCCGTTATACTGCCTTCCTCCCGCAGACTTATCTTCCTTCCCCCTCTTGCTTGCCTATATCTGACCGATAGTAGTTGCATTTCTTCTTTTAGCTGACATTAACCCTCGCTTCTCTTCTTCTTTCTTCCCCCTTCTTCTCTCTCCTTCCTTTCTTTCTTTCTTTTACCTTGTGTCATGAGATTGACGTTAACTTATGTTCCCATTCCTTTCTGTTTTCGTTTATCTGACCAGTAGTAGCATACTATAAACTTTAGCCACGTCACTCCAGGGCGACCGGCTGAGGTTGATGGGTCCTCGATTTTCAGCCCCATGGATTTTATCTATTACATTCACGTATTATATTTCGAATACCTGATGATATCACCGGATTCATACGGAACCCGGTCATTGAAATGATCATAGTATAATAAACCTTTCAAGGATTTACACAAATCCAGCCTCCTGTCATTTCATTATGATATTTAACTCCGTAATAGCACCACCAACTACAAAAACAAAGACGGTTGAACTGCCTTACGTTGAGTACTCTCTATATTATTGCATTACGATTGACCATACGGAATAGACCAGCTCTATACAGTGGTAAACCTCAAACCTGAATCAGACCCCTTCTTCCTCCCATTAGACCTGTGCGAAATTCCTTCCTTGCTCACATTTCAACCAGGTTTGATGGTCTTTATTCTCTCGTTCACGATTTCACCGAATTTAAATTCATAGAAATCTGGGACTTGTCTCTTTCTTCCTCACTTTCTGTTGCTTCACCATTTTGGTTGTTTACCCTCGCGTCCCCTTTATTTACGTGTCCCAACGACTTTTTTTAGCCGTTGCTCGCACCAACCGGAGGTATATGGTCTTTAAAGCGACGAAATGCCTATGATGGTTGGAAGATCACTGATGAAGGACAAACTTTTTTCATATGTGGCCCATTTGCAACTCCGTCCGCAGCGCCCTTATTATCATATATATATATATATATATAAAAAACATGAGAAGAAAGAAGAATACTGCGTGGTTGCACATGGGTTACATATGATAAAAATAGTCCTTCGTCAGTGATTTGCCAACCATCATTGATATTTCATCGCATATTTTGAAGATCATCTGACAGATCAGTAGTCATGATCCATATATTCCAACATCCAAGTATGAATGCTGGTTTCACACATTGTTTCTTTGTTTGCTTCTTCATTGATTTTCTTTGTGCAGTATTTACAACCCACGATTCGGTATATTAATATCCCTAAGCCCTTCGCACCCAGTGGAGTAGTTGGGCTGTGGCACGACAGCACCTAGCTCGCTGGGGGCTGCCTAGCTTGAGGTGGGTGGTAGCTGTCCAGTGAGGCACAATGGCCTGTCCCTACGTCGAAAGCAGCACCTGTCGCCTTGCTCATACACTAATCATGTGAAGACTTATAACCGGTAGACTGCTGCTTTCCATGTTTTGCTGCCGCTGTGAGACAACGATGAAGTACCCTCTTCATGGCGCAGGCCTGGGCAGGGTTTTATGTGAGATTGGTAGTTGCCCATGCAGCACATCTCCCCTCTTCACAACACCGGTGTTGTCCAAGGGAAGGGCAAAGACCAGTACAACTTGGTACTAGTAGGGCCACAGGAGTTGCCAGAATGGGGTTAGATATAACATCGAACTGTCTTAGGGACTCCGGCTCCAGATTTATCCTGAGTTTACTCCCAAAGCCTTTTCCATAAGTGAGTGTAGCTGCAAGGCAGCATAGAGCCCAAACAGTGTAGGGGCTAGTTTGCAGCCTTGCTTCACCACACTATTGTAGTTGATAGGGTTTGATAGAGCCTTAATGATACTAACAAATTTAGCAGGACAGTCAAACTTTCTCAGAATTTCAAAGAGTAGCTCTCGATTGACGCAGTCAAAAGCCTTGGTGAAGTCTATAAAGACGATGTGTAAATTACACTGCTGTTCTCTGCATTTCTCCATAATTTGACATAAGGTCACAATACCATCTATAGTGCTTCTATTCTTCCTATATCCAGATTGTTCCTCGGGGTAAAATTTTTCAGCAAGCCATTATAGTCTCTGGAATATGATGTCGGCAAAGAGTTCCCCAACTACACTAAGCAATATGTCACAGCAGTTTTCACAAAGACTATGATCACCTTTCTTAAAAAGAATAGAAATCTTAGCATCAATAAGATCAGATGGTAAGAACTGATTAAAATTAGATCAGAAATGTTCTCAAGGCATTGCCAACATCAACTAAAGCCTCTGGGACTATTCCATCAGGACTTGCACTCCTAAGTTTAGTGTTTTTGAGTGTTGTCTCAAGTTCTTTCATGGTGATAGGGTTGTCAAATTCTTCAATGACTGGTTGTAGCTCCATTTCATTTAGGATTTCCCAATTAGCATCATTTGGTTGGTTGAGGAGTTTACTAAAGTGCTCAACTCATCTGTCTTTGATGTCTTCAGGTGTTGAAAGAAGGTCACTGTTCTTCGACTGACCAGGATGCAGATTTTTGGACTTGGGACCATATACTGCATTGAGAGTTGCATAGAGTTCTATATGATTCTTCTAAGCAACTCTTTCAATGTTATTGGGGTTTTTTGTTATTGAAACCAGTTGTTCTTGAGTTTTCTAATTTCATCTTTTAGTCTTTTTATATCGCCGCTCTGTCTCTTAGCTTTCAGAAGCCTCTGAATTTCTTGCTCCTGATCTTTAAACCAATCTTTATTTCTCCTTGTTTTCTCATGAAATAATTGTTTGGCAACACTTTGAAGGACTTCTTTCAAGTTGTCCCAAGACACCTCACAATTTGGTATTTGTTTGCTGAGGATTCTTTCAAGCTTGTCTTTTTTACAGTATTCAGGCAAGTGTTAGGCTTTCAGGGAGGATTGGTTTCCTTCATAGTTTTCTTTACCCCCAAGCTGCACTTGCAGATCAGGAGTTTATGGTCAGTGAAATAATCAGCATGAGGGTCAATTTTGGTGATGTTGATGTATTTTCTGGATTATCAAGGACGTGCTATAGCCGATGCCATTGTTTGGAGCATGAATACTTCCAATTGTTCTTGAGCAAATTCTTTAGTTGGTATATTGTGCCCATAATTGACAGTTGAAAGCGGGTGCAACATTCTAACATTAAGCCATTAGAGTTCACATTTCCTACTCCAACTTCTGATGGCCATAACTTCCAAACTTTTCCAACACAAGCATTGAAATCACTAAAAATAACAATGGCATCCCCTCTTGCTTTGATAATGCATTCATCAAGTAGCTCATAGAAACATTCCTCCTTAACCACTGACCGTTGTATTGTGGGTCCATAGACACTGATAAATGAGATAGGAGTTGTTTTTCAGTTGAATTCGAGCAGTCTCTCAGAAATAGGAACTAGATTGATGTGATTAAATTTATTAGAGACAGCAAATCCAACCCCAGCTGTTTTGTCATCTTTTCTGCTCCAAAAGATAGTATGGCTCCTCTCTTTGATTTCACTCAAGGCACAAATATCAATACCTGCCTTTTCGATCCAACTGCAGATAATAGCTGTAGCGCTTTCAGGCCTGAGAGAGTTTGTATCATCATTAGTAGTCCGAACATTCCAGGCTGCTAGATTAAGCATTTACCTCTCTTTCTTGGAAAATCTGTTGTTTATTGAAATTGAATTTTCATAGGTTACCCCGAAAGCAGTAGAACTATATGGACTTTGGTCATTTTCTCCCACCTATATAACGAGGCACATTGGTTACCTCGTATGTAGTAGCACTAGGGCAAGATTCAGTGTTACTCATCTCATAAAAAGTAGGCTGCGCTAAAAGGTGACAGTTCTGCCCAGCGCACTGCAGCCTCCCTTGGCAAGATGCCCTGGAAACTGGTGGCACAGCAAAACTGAGACAGACGCAGGAGCAACTTGTTGCAGGTACTATTTGCCCATACGCTGGGGTAGTGATTGGTATAAAGTCAAGGCATATTCACATGGTGATGGGCCATGCACCAAATACCTTCTGTGGGGTCCCTACTCCTCTTTAGTCACAGCCTCATTAGTTGTATTACCATCATGGGCAACACATCCCAAAGGAGACCAGCATGACAAGTAAAAAAAAATGCAGTGTATAGATTAGTCATGTCTTGCTCTGGACAGATTAGTGGATAGATTTGTAATGTTTTGTTACATATTTATATTATGCAGTGTATAGATTAGTCATGTCCTGTTACTTATATATATAACATGCAGTGTATGGAATAGTCATGTCTGACCACATATTTCAACACTGGGTAGATTAGTTATGTCTTGCTCTTGACAGATGCAATCTTCAAGTTGTTAATCCACCCTAATAATCTCATTATTTTAATAGGATTCCACTGATGGTTGAAGTGGTTAAAAGTAGTAGTAGTAGTAGTAGTGGGGAGGTGCGATGATAAGGAAGGGCAAATACATTATATTAAGACTTGTTAATTTAAAAAAAATTATACAATTATAGTGATTAAATGATTATTCTAAATTAAATTATATATGACATAATTATAAATCTAATTGAATTATATATATATACAATTAAATGAAGATATCATTTAAGAAAACAAGAAACTAATTAGAACAGCCCACGCACACATCAGTAATTATTTTAATGAGCACTTGACTCCTGTTTGTGCAGTTCTAAATCTAATTTTGTGCATTAAGTTTATATTTACTCGATAGAGTGTGTAGTTTGGAGATCAGAGAGTTAATCTTTGAATTGAGAGATCACAGCTCCAATATTATATACATGTGGTTAGAATGTCTCAGGAAAGAATCACTGGACAGATTTTATGGGCAAAACAAGCTGAACTGGCCAGAAACCCAGGTGTTGACCACCAAGTAGGATCATTGGATAACATCTATGGTTGCTTTAACAGGGCCTGCTGGAAGGCATGTTTGAGGACTCTGTCCCCATGACCCTCCGGGAATAAGTGGGAGAATAGGAGGAAGAGGAACAGAGTCAGGTAAGGTGGTTTAGAGAGAGGGGGAGTAGGAGGGAGAGAGAGAGAG
The DNA here is from genome assembly GCA_964016885.1 of Eledone cirrhosa. Lineage (NCBI taxonomy): Eukaryota > Metazoa > Mollusca > Cephalopoda > Octopoda > Eledonidae > Eledone > Eledone cirrhosa. The sequence goes on along the minus strand of OZ024740.1, from coordinate 260,049,391 downwards.
GGATCGAGAGAAGATGTAAAGAGTGGGAGGGAGATTAGGAGGGAGAGAATGATCGAGAGAAGGAGAGGGAGAGAGTAGGAGAGAGAGAGAGAGAGAGAAGATGCGCTTGATGTGTTGGTGTCAGTTGTGAGAAACAAAGGGCAGAAGTAAGAGTACAAATATTGCATAAATAAATATATAAATAAGTCAGGATGGCGACGGCTAGAATGTCTTTGATCATCGGTCTATCTGATCAAGGCTGACCTAGGGCTAAATTCGGAGAAGTAGTGGCTCTACCTGGAGTGATTCTTTGATCTCCAAGCTACATACTCTATCAAGTAACGTTACTCCAAAGGCCATTTCGGTTGCTCGTATTCACGATTGTATTTTTTTGGTCATGATTCATGATTCATGACCATAGGTAAGAGTTAGCACGAATACTGAATTGAAGATAGCAAGTTTGGTTTTTACACCTACCTCCCTTCTTCTGCTTACTGAATGCTGAAGCTGGCGCATTACTACACCAGCTCCGTCAATTCTTGCACTTAATTCAGCCTCCTGCCTTCCATTACTCGTGAGTACGACCCCAAGATACTTGAACTTCACCAGTGGAACTCCATTCACATGTAGAGTGCAATGCGCAAACTTCCGTGAGAGGATGAGTGTCTCAGTTTTCGCAGCACTCGTTTCCATTCCAGCCATGCAGCACTCAGCATCAAACCTATCAAGTGCATGTCGGAGATCACCTTCTGTCAATTAAGTAACACTATGTCGTCTGCAAATTACTGCCGACTGATTTTACACGCGCCAGTCGTGTTACCACTTACATTCCGGCTGCGCATGTCAATCCTGTTCATGAAAATAACGAACAGGAGAGGTGACAGTAGGTACTTTTGACGGAGCCCGACTCCCACATCGAATGGTTTCGATTTAGTACCATTTATCCGAACACAAATATTTTGTTGGTTTTAAAGTGAAAAAGTTTATAAAATATGAGAAAGAATACCCCAATCATCATTACCCTATGAGAGAAGGCTCTCTGGCGTACAGAACCCCAGGTTCATCCGCTGCTTTATCCCTAATTGAGAAATTGGAGAAAGCGTCACTCCAAAGGATAATGAGGGAAACGCGTTGAAATAGACATTCAAAATCTAGGGAGCTCAGTCCTTCAGGTGACCAATTCGGGCTCGGTAATGATAAGTAAGGAGGTGGTAAGGGGACCAAGAATGCTGGAAATCTCCACCGCTACAGATTCGACCACAAACCGACTAATACTTCAAAAGTTCGTGATTTTCTGTAAATTAATTAATGCTATAATAAAGTGAGTAGTCTCCCTTCAGTTTCTGGTCTAATTTTTCAGTTGTGATTTGAAGTCAAGGAGAATATTTTCTACATTCAGGTTTCGAATAATCGCCCATCCCACTCTTATTAATTTTTCGGATTTTTTCCAACCCCATCCCTGCTCTTATTAAACTTTGCTCATCTATCTCCGTCGAAATTTTATTTTAAGTGGTAGCATTCCTGCGATAATAAATTTTCTTTGGACATAAAAAAAAAACACATTATACATGACAAAAAAAAGAAAAGAACATTACAAGAAATCCTATACGTTATAGAATAAATAGGATGAGTTGAGGTCTCAATTATATAAACTATACGACAAATTGTGTTGTTTTCTTTTTTTTAAATCAACGGAGACAACCTAGAAAAATTACCGATGTCCTCCTCCTGCTTATTCCAACTCCCCCGCTTATTTGGGACCCGAGAGTACATGTAGAACATTTTTTTTAGGAATTCAAACAACCTTTTTATAATAGAAACGGTCCTTGCATACTTATTAATATACTCCGTTATTCATTCATATAATCGTTATTCCTTTCACTTTTTTGCCAATCTAAAATATGATTTAACCCTACAGCTTGGTATGACTTTATTTCCTATATAACTTTCATAATTGTTTCTACTTTTGGCACAAGGCCAGCAATTACCCAGTACATTACTGGTACTTTATTTTATCGACCCCGTAAAGATGAAAGGCAAAGTTAACCTCGGCGGGATTTGAACTCAGAATGGCAAGGGCCATAACTCTATGCGTCAAAGCATGGCGTCCAACCCTCTACCGATACTGCCAATTCACCGCCCTTATATAACTTTCATAATAAATGATTGACAAGTTTCAAAAAGCCGGTACAGTGCGGGTAGAAATATATAAAGGACAGAGGATGATAAATAAAACAAAACGAAGTAATGTTTTACTCAGTATATTTCAACATGATAATTAAGGGCTAATACCATCTTTTCATATTGAAATATACTGGGCAAAAGATTACTTTGATTTGTTTTATTTGTCATCCTTTTCCCTTTACATATTTCTACTTCATTGTACCGACATCTTGCAACGTATTTATTACATATCTCACTGTTTTGTATTAACTATACTTCTTTATTTTCATGATAATGTATATTTAGAATATATATTTTATAAATGTACGTTTTCCGTGATGTAGCTGGCAATTATTTTGATGAAATAAAAAAAAATCAAACTTTCGATTTGTGTTTGCTGCAGGCTAAACGTAAGCCCAGATACGTTTTATTTTTATTTTAAATATCATTAATTCGAATTTTATGTTGATGAATAATATCAGTCATGATAATGCCATAGATTCTCTATTGGGGCGTAATGTTATTTCTTAGACTACTAATTGCTAGGGAAATAGATAAAATTAAAATTAAAAAAATTAAAAAATCATTAAGATATTTGTAACTTACACAAGAAAATTTACCTCTGGAAACTTTCATTTAAAAATATACATTATTTAGGGACCGTGTTCACGAGTGATGAAAGGCAGCAGGCTGAATTAAGTGCAAGAATTGATGGAGTTGGTGCAGTATTGCGCCAGCTTCAGCATTCAGAATCAGAAGAGAGGTAGGTGTAAAAAAACAAACTTGCTATCTTCAATTCGGTATTCGTGCTAAATCTTACCTAGGTCATGAATCTTGGGTAATGACCGAAAGAATACGATCGCAAATACAAACGGCCGAAATGGGGTTCCTCCGAAGGGTCTTTGGAGTAACGTTACTTGATAGAGTGCATAGCTCGGAGATCAGAGAATCATTCTAGGTAGATCCGCTACTTCTCCAAATTGAGAGATCACAGCTTCGATACCATGGGCATTTGGTTAGAATGTCTCAGGAAAGACGCTCGACTGATTTTTATGGACAAATCCAACCGACAAGAGACCCAGGGGTAGACCTCGAACAAGGTGATTGGATAACATCCATGAGCTTGGGTGGTCTCGCTTGAGGATCCAGCCGTACCAGTTGGAGACGGTTGCTTCTGCTAGGACCCGCTGGAAGGAATGTTTGAGGACTCTGCCCCTCCACGACCCTCTCAGGAATAAGTGGACAAAGAAGAAAAAAACATTATTTAGAAAGCGTGGCCTAGTGGTAATTGTGTTGGACCTACGATCATAATGTGGGTTCGTTTCCTGGGCTGGGTTGTGAGTTGTGTTCTTGTGCAAAACACTTCATTTCATGTTGCTCCAGTATATTCAACTGAAAATGAGTGCCAGCAATAGCTGGGTTTAACCTTGCGATGGACTGGCGTCCTGTCCTGGAGTATTGTACTCTCAGTCGCTTCACGCCACGAACCGGAATAAGCACCGACCTGATGAGCCTCCTGGCTTGAGACAGACTTTTAGAGAAAGTTATCAAAATGGGTGGGTAGAGGACATTAAACTGCAGTTGCACTGAATTTGAATCCCGAAGTAGAATTTGAACTTAAAACAGAGCCGAAACAAAATAACGCAAGACATCTTGTCCGAGACTAACAATTCCTCCACTAACTTCCTACCTTGGACTAGTACCCTATTTTATCGACTCTTAAAAGGGTGAAAAGCAATGTTGATCTAGGTGAGATTTGAACTCAGAGCACAGAAAGCCGAAACAAATACAGGATATACTGTATGCAGACCTGTCGACTCTCCCAGTCCAACAAGATCTCCCGCCAACTTTGGGGTGGGTGAGACATCTTCTCTTGTGAAAATAAGTATAACTTTCATTATGTAAAATTGCCTAATTTCTCTCCGTTTGGGTTTTTAGAGGTTGACAGGTCTGTCTATGTCGACTTAACAACCCTGCCAATTTATCGTTATTATGATTCAATAAGGTGGCAAATTGGCAAATACGTTAGAATGTTGGTCTTTGTTCCGGCTTCTTTCAGTTTTAATCCCGCCGATTTGAATACCCAATAGTGTGTATTTATATAATAAACATACACTATTGGATATCCATTTTTCTCTAAAAGTCTAAAGTCTGTCTCAAGCATAAAGGTTCATCAGGCCGGTGTTAATCCCGGTTTCCGATGCGTAAAGCGAATGAGAATACATGACTTCACCAATGGACAGGACGCCAGTCCATTGCAAGGTTTAAATCCCCAGCTATTGCTGTTACTCATTTTCATTTGAGTATACTGGAGCAACGTGAAATGAAGTGTTTTGCTCAAGAACACAAGACACAACCCAGTAAAGGAATCAAACCTACGATATTAATGATCGTAAATTCAACACCCTAACCACCAGGCTACTTACCACTATGTACTAAATTAAATCAACCCTTTCCACCACTTACATAATAATACAAATCATATTTTTAGACATAGTTTGAAGAGGTCATTGCTGTTGTTGAGCAATGTGCGAGGGTGATGGTATGTAATAATTTGAGAGAATTACATGTATAAAGGAGGTTAGATAACGTTAATTATCGGATTAATATGTTGTCTGTTGTGTTCAGCTCCTGAAAAACAACTCTAGATGTGCTTTTTATAAATACAGCTGCCGCAATTATAGAAATATAAAGCTAAACTCGGTTTAAAGCCAAGGTTAGCTTTGCCTTCCATTCTTACGGGGTTGATGAAATAAAGTTCCATCCCCAAAATTGTTGGCCTTGTGCCTAAATCAGAAACAATTATTATATCCGAGGTTAGCTTTGCTTTTCATCCCTTCCGGTAAAATAAAGTACGAGTAACGTACTGACGCCGATTTAATCGACTTTCCCATCCCCCAAAATTGTTGGCCTCGTGCCTAAATAAGGGACTATTATTTTGCTTTTCATCCTTACGGGGTCGATAAAATAAAGTACCAGTAATGCACTGAGTTATTGCTGGCTTTGTGCCTAAAGTAGAAACAATTATTAGAAAAAAAAGGGGGATTGGCAGTATCGGTAGAGGGTCGGACACCATGCTTTGATGCATAGAGTTACGGCCCTTGCCATTCTGAGTTCAAATCCCGCCAAGGTTAACTTTGCTTTTCATCCTTATGGAGTCGATAAAATAAAGTACCAGTAATACACTGGGTAATTGCTGGCCTTGTGCCAAAAGTAGAAACAATTATTAGAAAAATATCCCCACCAATTTGTTACGGCAAAGATATTTAGTGATTTATTTATTGATCGCAGGGAATTATATTACTCCATTATGTGTTCCCGATGAGAGGCTGAGGTATTTAATTTAGTTATACAATTTTGTATAAAACTGTGATCCCTTTGATGCCATCTTACCTCTGACTCAGTGAAACAAAACCTCCAATTTTAAAGGGTTCCTATTTAAAGTAAAACCTTGCAACATAATTTTACGAAGTTTTATGAAATAGTCATTTTAGTAAATCACTCTAAATTCTTCAGTAATTCATTCAAATATTTGTATTTCGTTAGAAATATGGCAAAAAAAAAAATGTTTAAGGTTCAGTAACGCACCTCTCTGAGGTCTGCGTCCTAGGCTAGCCTTAATGGTAGCGCCAGCCTTGGAGCTAAGAAGAGGAAATATTTTAGATAAACAAAACCCTTCATATGTTAACAAATTCTTATATTACAGCAGGACCGTTCTTATTTCAACAGGACCCTTTACATAACAAATTTGTTTTAAATATATACATAAATAACATTACAAATGCTTAGACAACATTATAAATAGCTCGCGATTCTTTCAGAAAGATATATTCTTTTAATGTTACAATCTCTTTCCTACAATCAGACCTGGACACAATGCAGCAATGGATCACAGACTGGCAACTGAAGCTGGCTGTGGACAAGTGTACCACCATGCATTTTGGAAGGAAAAATCCAGCGTCCACATACTCCCTCCACAACACTGATATCAAAAAGTCCTCTTGTGAACGTGACCTGGGCATTACTGTCAGCAACGATTTGCGTTGGACAAAGCATGTCTCTAAGATGGTCAAGAAGGCCGAGGGTGTCTTGGCATCACTCAGCAAGACCTTTGTTAGCCGCTCTCCAGCCATCTATTTAAAACTGTATACAGCTATGGTGCGACCACACTGGGAATTCGCATCATCAGTCTGGAACCCCTATCTTGCTCAGAACATTGACCTCCTGGAAACTGTTCAGAGACGTGCAACCAAGCGCATACCCTCCATCAGACACTTACCATACTCTGAACGCCTTGCTTCCTTGGGCATGGATTCATTGAAGCTCCGACGTCTGGCAATGGACTTGGTGAATACCCACAAAGTTTTTAACCATCTCGCCAATTGCAACCCTGAGCGCCTCTTTGATCTCCACGTGTCTAACACACGTGGACATGCCTACAAGATCAGAAAACAGCACAGCTCCCATGACTTTCGAAGACATTTTTTCACGCTCAGAGTTGCTGAAGCATGGAACAAACTGCCTGCGTCAATTGTTAGCTGCCGAGACACTGCATCCTTTAAGACACTCATGCTTCCCGAAATACGCCAAAACTACACCTGATGTACCCCTTCCATGCACATGCACACATGTGTGTATCATGACTCGTGCACTGTTCATTTTACTGATGTTTGTGCATTGCACTATGTATTGTACATGCACTTTTTTGATGAGTTGTGGTGCACCTGGGCACTGTACACAATATTTCATTATTGTTATTATTATTGTATCATGACTCATACACTGTTCATTTTCCTGACATTTGTACATTATTCTATGTACTATACATGCACCTTTGATGAGTTGTAGTGCACCTGAGCACTTTACACAATAATTTCATTATTATTATTATTATATATAATAAAGAAAATGTAAAGGAAGGGGTGAACAACGGAGCCAACACCAGAGCGAAAGACAGCAATGTCGCGAGTACTGGGCAACCTCTCTAATGATTTTTGAGGCAAGCCAGCACACTCGCAGCGTTGCCTCGGGTGATGGCGAGGCTGATGCGCTGAAACAGCCAAGCGCCCTCGCAAGATTCGCCAGTTACCTTATTAGGCGAGCCGCCAGTGATGAGAGGAACCTCGCAGTCAGCGTCCCGACTCCCCCAAACGTCTCGAAAACCACAGGCTGAAAAATGTAGCTGGCCGACAGATCAGAATATTTGAGGGTCTTACTCCGCCCGGCTGCAGAAGCTGTGGTTCTCGTCCTAACCGCAGCATCCAGGATGTGGGAAAGAGCAAAAGAGTCACTAACAGTGACGTCCCAGACAAGGCACCTGCCTCTCGACCAAGGGCACAGGGTAAGACCGTCAGGTCTTTTGCCGCCACTTCTAGACAACCCAGATGGTTCCACGAAAGCTCTTGATTTTTTAACCGGCTCATTCGTAAGTAAACAGTAACCCCTATATTTAAATACATCCCATTATAATTAAACAAAAATCCCTGTTTGAACAGGACTCTTTTTAATTAAACAGGAAACCCTATATTTGAACATGTCCCTTTACACAAGAACCCTTATGTTTGAACAGGTTCCTTCATACTTAAACAGGATTAGTGGCGTGTACAGGGTTTTCATCCGCATCCAGAGTTTCTGGTGACATTTCTGGTGACGTCCACCTTAATTAACAGCGAGGCTAGTACTGAATGGTGTCGGCGTGGTGTATGCTATATTTATGGAATAGTGGTGTCGTTGTGGTGGTATGAAATAGTGATGTAATTAGTGTGCGTGTGGTTTCTGTGTCTTAATTCCCAGTAACTTAGAAGTCCGACCAAAATAGATTTATAAAATAAGTATGTATGGAGTCGTAACTACCGAGAGTTCTAGGGCATTTTAAAACCTGTCAGAACCCGTCTCCTCTTCGGGTCTGAATACAACAGATTTCTTACAGAGAGGGGGGGGGGGTAGTGAGAAAGGGATACAAAAAAATCCACCCCAGTACTAGATTGGTACTTTTTTTTATCGACATTGAATGGATGAAAGGTAAAGGTGACCTCGGCTGGATTTGAACTGAGAACAGAGAGCCAGAACGAATACCGCTAAGCACTATACCCGACGTTCTAACGACCCTGCCAATTCGCCGAGCTATAAAACAAGCACCAGTCTTTTAAAAAAATGTACTGTGGTCGATATGATCAACAAAAAAATATCACATTTTAAAGAAAACTGACATATAAATAATTGTTTCTACTTTTGGCACAAGGTCAGCAATTACTCAGTGTATTATTGGTACTTTATTTTATCGATCCCGTAAGGATGAAAGGCAAAGTTAACTGACATATAAATAATTGTTTCTACTATTGGCACAAGGCCAGCAATAAACCAGTCCATTACTGGTACTTTATTTTATCGACCCCGTAAGGATCAAAGGCAAAGTTAACCTCGGCGGGATGGTGGTAATACACATATACCTTAGACTCTACATGAAATGATTTTAAATTTAAGTAAAAGGCCAAGAATTTGTAGAAGACGAAAGTCAATTAAATTGCCTGTAATACGTGACTAAAACTTAAATGTTAAATAAGTCCCGCTGAAATTCAATCAACCAATCTGAAACAATGTTTAATGTGACACTAATGTAACCAATCAAATTGAAGTGTGACATCAGTTTAACCAATCAGAATCTAAGTAAGAAACTACGTTGGTAATGTGATAATAGTAAACAACCTCGTCAGTCGGGACATTACTATGTGGTTACCCACCGTATGATAGTGGGTAACCCACACTATATATGTGGAGTTTACCAGACCTTCGTGGAATTCATGCATAGCGTACGTATATTATTTTCGTCGTTTCTATATTGGTTATCGAATAATATCGTAATACATATATGACTGTCACATGCTGGTCACTCTTGTTGTTTAACCCCAGGTCGGTCCAGCTAATGAAAGTATATGATCAAAGACCTTCCGTTATTTTTTTTCTTTTCAGGCTCTGTATCTCCGTACATTATCCATTATATTCTTATATAAAACGACTGAGTGTGATTTGAGAGACGTTTGGCTGCTATTTCTACAGTGTCTACTATGTGTTTGATAATAGTTAGAATTCTGTCGATGTCTATTATTATTTAGCCATAGATAAGCTCTAGTTGAGCAGGTCTATGATTAGATGCATTCCAACAATGATTATCACCCCCACCCCCCCCCCCTCCGCAATGTGACTGCTATTTCTAGTAGTTCAAGTGATCACGTAGAGGCTTCATTGTTGATTCGTAGATGGTGTATTGTGGTGGATGGTGTATGTTGTGGTTGTGTAATGGAGACGTGTTGACTGTGGTATATGTTGTAGTATAGTGTGATGTCAGCACTGGTAGTATGTCGTGTGATGTCAGCAATGGTAGTATGTCGTGTGATGATGTAGTAGCGGTTGTTGTAGATGGTATCGTGTTTGTGTAATGGTTTTTCGTAAATGATGTAATGATGACAGTGGTATGTGTTGTAGTAGTGGTTGTGGTAGATGGTATCGTGGTTGTCGTTATGTTTTCAAATCATTTTGTAAATTATCAAGAATTATTTATCTAATATTTGAAACATAATTTAACAAAGGTTCTTACATACAATTATAATGGTAGGGAGGTTTTTATTGAAATATAAATACCTTAATACAAACAATTTTGTAACATAAAATTATGGACGGTTTCAGGTGGTTTCGGAAGTAGAATAATTAAAATTAAATTAAATTAAAACAAACAAACAAGGGAGATAACTTTAATATAATTAATGATTTTGAAAATATCAAGAAAAAAGGGAGATGGGAGTGATCTGATCTTTAAATCAACTATGTGAATACCCTAGGGATGAATTAGGCCGTTTGGCTGTCTTTAAAACGTTGGATTAAATGCTTTGCGATATGTGTTCCGATAACTGCAATGTGTTCAAATCCTACCGAGGTTAATTTTGTCTTTCACTCTTTCTGGGGTCCTTAAAAATAAAATACTACTAGTTAAGTACTGGGGTAGATTTGATCGAAGCCCTCCTTCCCCTCTCCCTAATAGATGACATTGTGCCTAAATTAGAAACTTGAAAATGAACTTATTCTACTGAGTTCGCATGAATTAGAGTCTATTTGCAGGCACGTTTCATCGCTGTGGCGTGGCCAAATGGTTAGGGTGGTTTAGACTCACATTCATAAGATTATGGGTTCGATTCCTGGACCGGACATTGCGTTGTTACGTTTCATGATAGGTCTGCGGTCCCTATCATTAAAATACTCAGGGAACCTCTTAGCAAGCTATCTAAGCCTATATGTGTATGAACTATGACGATAACAATATGTAGAGTGTTGATAACATTGGGGCCTTTATTAAAACATTTAAAAAAATCTCCTATGAGATGCAACTTCCTTGGAGGTCATCTAAACCTGTATGTGTGTGAGCTGTAACAACAACAATATGTGAAGTGTTGATAGGACTGGGGCTCCTATCATTAAAACACAAAAAAAACCCTCATAAGATAGAATCTCATAGGAGGTCAGCTAAACCTACATAGGTGTGAGCTGTAAATTTCATTCATACTTTTATTCAATGCGGATTGGAGACATTCACAGAAGGTTTTATCATTGTTGATAGCTCACCTTACTGAAATGTCAGGTGATATACGTGATTGAGCTCAGCTAATCCATCTATTACATACTGGATGTTCTGTTGTATCTAGGTTAAGGAAGTCGAGAGGGTGTCTGCATGGACACACAAAACTATTAGGGAAAACATAGTACATACTATCAAATCATATTCGATTGTGGGTGACGGCTGTAGTTTGTAGAGGCACTGCAGATAATATATTTGGTGTGAGATAGTTTGAGAAGTAGAGAGAGAGATAGAGTGACAGAGAGACAGACACACACAGACAGCCAGGCACACATAGACACATTCACAGGCAGACACTCACACAGACACACACTGCCTATGTACAAAGTGAAACCTAGTCAGTAGGCACCTCTTAACCAAATATACACCCCAACCCACTACCCCTACTCCATCCTCCCACTCCCACCAACACCACCCTTTCTCTGTAAAGTTATGTTGGTACCACAACATCCAGTCCAAACTAATGAGGTCGTGTAGGTGTCACGATAAAAAAAAAACAAACACAGTCCACACTGTAAATGTGGTTGGTGTTAGGAAGGGCATCCAGCTGTAGAAAATTGCCAGATAGTCCTATATGAGCGACACATGGTCACCCAACAATCTTGCCTCAAGTGGGACAATTCCCATCTAACCCATGGTAGCGTGGAAGATAGACGTTAAACGATGATGATGATGATATATGATGGCTGCAACTCGATTTTAAGTAATGCCATCTTTTGATGCTTAAGCATGAATGTCACGGACATAGCTTTTAGGAAGATAGACGTTAAACGATGACTGAAATCACAAGAGCTGGTGAGGGCTGATCTTAAATCAGTGAATCTCACAGAGATGATGAAGGAATGCAATGAGTGGAAGGATGCATGCATACACACACATATATATATATGATGATATATATATATGTCCACACTCTAAATGTGGTTGGTGTTAGGAAGGGCATACAGCCGTAGAAAACCTGCCAGATAGTCCTATATGAGCGAGACATGGTCACCCGACCAACCTTGCCTCAAATTGAGACAACTCCCGTCTAACCCATGCTAGCGTGGAAGATGGACATTAAACAATGATGATGATGATATATGATGGCTGCAACTCGATTTTAAGTAATGCCATCTTTTGATGCTTAAGCATGAAATGTCACGGACATAGCTTTTTAGTCCTGCCAGGAATGTCATACATTGCCAAAAATGTCACACATCGAGCGTGCCTGTGCTTTTAAATGAGCAAAAGCTTTGCTCGGGGCCAATCCCACTCTCTAAACTGGTCTACATGCAAACGAAGTCGTAGGTTTTATATCAGAATGACCTTCTTCTAGAGAGATGTGTTAATGAAAATTAGGAGCCTCTTGCTCCACATAAAAAAAAATAATACCTTATTGGATGGGCGTTGACTCTCTTCAGTTCCTCTGTCCTTTGATGGGTTTTGTTTTTCATCCCACAAGGTGTCCAAAATCACCCTCCTGACCAAACGAGATTGCCGGTTTAGTCGCTGATGACCTGACCATGCACAGGTTGTACTAGGTTACATGTTATCAGTATCACTGATACATACATACACACACATAAATATGTACATAATCAATGCAACCGGTCACACATATTGGCGTGGCAGACTATTCATTAAATTTAAGATGATTACTATCTCTGACAGTAATGCCACAATACCAGCCGTATGCAAGCAGGGAAAAGCGGACATAAAATGATGATGGTGATTGAATAACTTGATATTCTTCTAACTATATCCACTGAAGACATCTTTTATTTGAATTCGTAGAGATATCCAACGAAATACTAAATTCATTTTACATGGATTTGCCACAAACAGCGTGACTGAACATGATATCAACAACATTAATTTACCGAAGAATGAGGAAGGTATATTTCAAGGAGACAGTCTCTCTGTGCTACTATTTATTCTATCATTAAATCCCTTGTCCTTTCTGCTCAAGAAATATGAAGGATACATAATTTGCTCACAGGAAAACAGAAATATAAAACCTAACCTATAATTTCTTTGTGGATAACCTGAAACTCTATGCCAAGAACATAAATGGGATGAAGAAAAATCTTGACCTGGTTACGACGTTCTCAAAGGATGTAGGAATGGAGTTTGGCCAGGATAAATGTTCATATATGATTGTAAAGTGGGGAAAAACTACAACCCAATCTAGCTACATTTTTATCAATGGCCTAACTGTTTCACTGATATCTGACAAGGGCTGCTACAGATACCTGGGGATAAATGAGAATATATCCTGTGATGGTATCTGTAACAAGGAACGTACAACCAGGGAGGGAATATTACATCCAATTAAGAAAAATATGGTTATCTGAAATCTCTGTGCACAATAAAACTGACTCACAATGTGTTTGCTGTGCCCATCCTAACAACGTTTGGAATACTCAATTGGACCATAGATGAAATCCAAGCAATTGATGTTAAAACCTCCAAAATCCACATCAAGTGATGTAGACCGCTTCTACTTGTAAGCAGAGAGGCAGAGGCCTAACATCAGTCCAGACAGCATTTGAGTGTTGCATCGATTCCCTCCGACAACATCTACGAACCTTCATCGAGCGAGTCTGCATGTACACATACAAAACATATGCACATGCACACATATAACTCAAAACATCCACACATACAATAGCATCCATACCTGCACACACATACAGGTGCAGACATATCTACTTAATTGATGTTGTCTAAATTCCAATGAAAGAGTCTTATCTCTATGTTAGGATCTGACTCTCTCTCTATTGGTAAAAATTTATAGAATTATAAAACCAGAAGAACACACACATACACATACATACATAGAGAGATAGGAAGAGGGAGATATACTGATATAAATAGATAGATATAAATATCAGCTTTGTCACACTGTCTCAGATATTTAAGTTAATGGTATGAATGTCCAAGTGTCTGTTGAGTGCTAAGCCACTTGCATTATAATTCAATGAGAAGGTACTACTGTTGATCAAAGAATCTGACTACTCTTCATGTGTAAATTGTTCCTCTTCTGTCTGTAATTAAGTCCTCTCCCCCTCACACCTAACCCACTACATTTCCACTGACCATTAACCAATTTAAATAACTGAAGCATACATCTACCTACTTCTATGCCTCCACCATTAACCTTTCCATTAGCACATTTCTCATGAAAAACACTGCCTATGATCTTCAAATCTTTTTGAAAATAATCAAGAATTTGAAGGGATTTATTATGTAATATAGATATTTTCTTTATTAAGCTGAGGTTTGGAGCCTAAATTATCATTACATTGAGACAGTTATTTCAGGCAGATTTGAATGTCATAGCAAGAGACACTAGAATTGACAATAAAGACCTACAAACCTTGAAGGGAAACCAAGACTGTTGGTGTGAAGTTGTGCTTGTTGTCTCATCTAAGAGACACTGGAATTGACAAGGAAGACCTTTAAACCTTGATGGGAAACCAAGACTGTTGGTGGTGAAGTTGTGCTTGCTGTTTTTCCTAAGGGCGATGGATAATGAAATGACAAAATAATTGGTGTCAAAAGGATTAACAAAGCACTGCTTGTAATGGTTCTGAGTTCAAATCCTGCCGAAGTCAGCTTTGCCTTTCATCCTTTCAGAGTCAATATAGTAGCTCTTCTTGAGTCATCCCTCCATCAAAGGTGAAGCATGCACAAAGTTCTGGTTCTTTACTTCCCAATTTCTCATCGCAGCAAGACGATCCCATCCGGTGAGGCCAGTGTCCTTCACCAACAGAGTCCTGATGATTATGCTTGGACATCTTACTCGGTACCTTGCATCTGGTGACCAGAGAAGTATCCCTGCAGGTTCATCATAGCAGGGCTGGGATGGAAGTGGGAAGTTTGAAAACACCAATGATTCTATGATACATAACTATTTGTTTTAAAATGTTAATAATTATCTTAACACATTCCATCGTAATTTTATTTAAGATCCTTTGCTACATCATGTTTCCAACATCAGCCTGATAATGAGAAAGTTATGTTATCTTACTAAATCCCAGCAAAAGAATGTTATATGGTGAGAATAACAAGCAAAAGAGAGAAATGTTTATATGTGGTCTTGTGGTAAGGACTTACGATCATAATGTCATGGGTTTGATTCTTGGACTGGATTGTGTGTTGTATTCTTGAGCAAAACACTTAATTTCATGTGGTTCTAGTATAATCAGCTGAAAACGAGTTCCAACAATAGCTGGATGGTTAATCCTCTGATGGGCTGGCATCCTGTCCAAAGGGAAGTTTTGTACTTTCAGTTGCTTTATGCCACAGAAACCGGGATAAGCAACGGCCTGATGAGCCTCCAAGCTCGAGACAGACTTTAGACTTTTAGAGAAAAATGGATACCCAATAATTTATATTTATGTTTTTAACAAAATAATTGAAATTTTTATTTTAGCTCACAGACATACTTTTATGGACCTCCCAGATTGGAAACTACAGAACTAGAGGCTGGAGTGTGATAGTGTACAGCTTTATGCTAGCCAGTGGGGTGGCTTTTATTGGAAAAGTGAACACAGCATGGTAAAATGGTTAAGAAGTCCACTCCACAATCATTAGCTCCTAGGTTCAATCCCACTACATGGCATCTTGAGCTTGGAATTGACCCATGCAATTGTGAGTGAAATTTGGTAGATAATAACTGTTTGGAATCCCATCAGATGGACTACTGTACTTGTGACTTAAAGGGTGAGCCATGTTATGCACTGTGTCACCCTGAATCTCCCTTAGAATTATGTTATGGGTACATGTACCTGTGGAATGTTCACTCACTTGCACATTAATTTCATGAGCAGGCTGTTCCATTAATCAAACAACTGGAACATTCATCATTGACACTGACGGAGATTCATTCCTTTATTGGATGTGTTCTTGGATGTCTGTATGTATAGGAGTAGTGCTATCTGTGGTGTGTGTATGTGTGTGTAAGAGAGAGAGAGAGAGGAGAGAAATACTCCACTGATCATCATAGGTCTGGGTGTGTGTCTGCTCCCTTACAGCTGACCTAGGGCTAAACGATATCAATGTGAAACATCTATTATACTACCACAACTACTACATTACAGCTGTTAATTATCATTGATTATATAGCACTGCTGCTGCTGCTACTACTACTACTACTACTACTACTACTACTACTACTACTATCAACATACCTATACTGAAATAGACATCACGTGTGAGGGAGTCCCGATATGGTCGAATGACCAGCTAGACATAATAGCCAAATTTCTCTCAAATCACACACCTTTCCTTATTATTACTATTATCATTATTATTAAATTACATTGCTGGATAATGTTGACTGGAGCTTCACAACTGGAACGTCACAACTGGAACACTTTATGGCCTCTCTTCCATCTGGCCTGACCTGGGGTTTAAACAACTGCAGCCATCACCTGTGTCTCTGATGTCACGAAACTTACCGTCTCTCGCTTGCTCTCACCCTCTCTTACTTTTTCTCTCTCTCTCACACACACGTGCATAAGCGCATATTTGTTCTCTCTCTTTCTATCTCTCACTCCGTCTCTCTTTCTATTTCTGTCTCTCGATCTCCCCCTCTTTCTACCTCTCTCTCTGACACACATGCACACGCGCATAACAGACATCTCTCTCTCTCTCAAACTCCCACCCTCTTTTCTCCTCTCTCTCTCTCATGCGCACACCATCATCATCATCATACGTCCACTTTCTGTGGTTGGATTCCCTTTTTAACACAAATCCTACAATACAAAGTGTATTGGGTGCCTGAGTGAACTGCTCACATACACACTCTTTTAGGGTTTTAGTCAATCATATCGAACTCAGTACTTGTTTTTAAGCCTGGTACTTATTTTATCGATCGCTATCGGGCGGCTAAATTACGAGACATAGATACACACACACACGCGCACACACACATTTATATACTAGAGAGTCGGGGTCGGGGCCCGACGGCTGACCTCATGCCATTTCGAGAGTAAGTTCTTAATATATATATATATATATATATATATATATATATAACAAAGGAAATGTGGTAAGGAACCAGGTGGACCATAACGCACCAAAGTACTCAATACTTAGGGTAGTAGAGTGGGTAATAGGAACAAGTAGGACCCCGACGGCTGAGCTCAAGCCGTTTCGACAGGTGATTCTGGACTCCAGAGTCCAGAATTAGCCGTCAAAACGGCTTGAGCTCAGCCATCGGGGTCCTACTCGTTCCTATATATATATATATATATATATATATATATATATATAATAAATGTAATCTGAGTTATACACAAGCCTCATTTTTAAAGCCATGTCAGTAAAATGAGTCCCTCATTTTTGATCTTATGTTGGCATGTAAATATATATATATATATACAATATTAAATAAATGGAAACTATATTTATAAAACCATATTTATTTCATTATATATATTTCAGGGATATCATCATCATCATCATCAGGTTTAGCGTCCGTGTTCCACGCTTGCATGGGTTTGGACGGGGGTTTTCCCACTTGAGGCAAGAGTGGTTGTCTTGCTCGCATAGGACTGTCTGGCGGGTTTTCTACAGTTGGATGCCCTTCCTAACACCAACCACATTTACAGTGTGGGGCTGGGAGGTTTTTACCGTGTTGCCTACACAGCCACATTTACAGCGTGGACTGTGTGTTTTTTGTCGTGACACCTACACGATCTCATTTGTTTCGGCCTGGATGTTGTGGGACCAACATAACTTTACATTGAAAGGGGCGGTGTGGAGGGACGGGGGTGTGTTTTGATAGAGGTGCCTACTGACTGTAGTAGGTTTTTACTTTGTATTTAGGTAAGGCGGGTCTTCTCTATTACTGAGTACCGCCAAAGGTCTCGGTCCAGTGACATTGTCTTGGAGAGGTGTAAGCGTGTGAGGTCGGAATTTATCAGCTCGTCCCATGTTTTTCTGGGTCTGCCTACTCCGTGGCTACCGTCTATCTTTATTGCCCTGCACTTTGTTATACAGCTGTCGTCTTTCATGCGCATCACGTGACCGTACCAACGTAGCCTTCTCTCGAGTAAACAACATCTGATCCCTCTTATTTCTAATTTTTTCCTTAGTTCGTTTATGCTTTGCCGTTCACGTATATTACTATTGCACATCCAGCGGAGCATGCAAGCTTCGTTCCTCTCTAGTCTGCGTATATCCTCTGCACACAATGCCCAGGTCTCACTGCCATGCAGCATTGCTGTTCGTATGCAGGCATCGTATAACCTGCCTTTCATTTTTAGGGAGAACCCTCTAACAATATGCTATGCCTTCCTCAGACAAAATACAATATAAACAGTTTTATAGATAAATAGATTTGACATACCGTAACAACATCGACTTGTATTTGAAAAGTTGAATTGGCACTTTTCAAATACTTTTCAAATACAAGTCGATGTTGTTACGGTATGTCAAATCTATTTATCTATAAAACTGTTTATATTGTATTTTGTCTGAGGAAGGCATAGCATATTGTTAATATGATATCCCTGAAATATATATAATGAAATAAATATGGTTTTATAAATATAGTTTCCATTTATTTAATATTGTAAATATACTCCAAATACTTGTCGAGTGCTTTTATATCAGTTATAAATATTTACTAGTTGTAACCCAACAATTTAAATATAACTTTCCATATATATATATATATATATATGTTAAGCATTTACTCTCCCTCTCTCTATATATATATTACTCTCTCTCTCTCTCCAAATGTAGCAAAACCTGTCTGCGCCTTGAACCTTGGGTGACACCTAAAGGTAAAATTCTAGGTCAACACCCTTTTGGTGTAGACAGGTTGACTATCCCCTCAAAGGGGGGGGGGGGGCAGGAAGCGATAGGTATATAAAGCCTATATTTTCCCACCTTAGACACAGAGACATCGGGGCGCTAGGATACACAACAAATTATGTAAAGATTAACCGCTAGCTTCAGACCCCAGAGGTTTACAGAAAAGCCAGATACATTGGAGCATTACACCTATAACAAACTATGTAAGGATTCACTGCTATCAATAGACCCCAGTGGTCTACAGCCAGAGACATCGGAGCATTACGCTAGCAACTAACTATGTAAGGATTCACTGCTATCAACAGACCCCAGTGGTCTACAGCCAGAGACATCGGAGCACCCCACTACAGAACAAGCTATGTGAAAGATTCACCACTATCAACAGACCCCATGAGGTCTACAGATACACACAGAGAGATTGTTGTAGTTAATATTTTTGTTTTAAGGACCATATGAGTTCTGAGAGTGCCGTGTTAGTTCTTTTAAATTGGTATTTAAAAGACGAATTGTGATTATAAAATCTTGCTTTAAAGGAAGTGGAAGTGGAACCAAAATAGGTAAAAGAATTAGTACCAGTTATAACCTTACATTCATACACTAAATTTTTATCAAGACATTGGTTACTAAGAGGACATTTAGTTCTAACAGGGCAATTACAATTACGATTAGAGAAATTACCAGAGTTATTAACAAGTGACTTAGTATTATTTATAGAAGGAATTGGATTGGAGAGGTTATTTACAATAGGTGCTAAAGTTTCCTGATTTAGATTGGTGTTATGAACATTCGACAAAGTCACGTTTGACGTCGTATTTAAATTTACGGAATCTAGCCTAGGGCTAACATTGACGTCGGGTTTACTATTGCTATTATTATGACGCTCAGTGTTGGATGGATATAATTTATTATTTCATATTTTATTATGTTTAGAGATAATGTTAGAGATGTTGGAAATGGTGGAATAAGAGAATTTGATTGTATGTTTGTTAAAGATCTTACTATAGATATGCGAGGGAGGGAAGCATTTATCTAAGGCCCTAAAAAATAGTTTAGGAATATTACTAGTAATAGATAGAGAAAAAGGAGCGTTGTACCAAATCATTTTTGTATCTAGGTCTTTTCTTTAAGTTATTGGAATGTTCATAACTAACTATTTTACTATAAGTCTCTCGATGATTGGTTTCTTTACTGTATTTAATTTTGTCAGGATAACCAGCTTTGGAAAGCGCATTATTATAATAATTGGCTTTAGCGTCGAAGATAACTTTATTAGAGGATAGATTTGAGATTCTTTTTTCAACATTACTAACGTTAATGGGGTGGTTAGATTTAAAATTAACATAATTTAGATTCTCATTGTCTTTATGGTAAGGGTAATATAGGCTGGTGTCAAGATTAAGGGATATATCCAGGAAGTTAGCTAGTTTGACGTTGTTTTCAAATTCAATTTTTAGGTTATGGTGCTTAAATAGATCAAGTATATTATTCTTAATAATATTAAGGTTAACTAAGTTACAGTTTAAGACAGTAAAAAGGGCATCCTCACGATAAATTCCACCGCGAAGTTGAGGAATTTTCCGATTTAAAGAATTCAAAATAAAGATACCAATCATGTCCTTCAATTGCGCTGAATCCGATGAACCCATTCTGATATCAAAATTGTTGGAAGTATCAGTCTAATATTCGTTGTTGAATTCCAGGATAGTTTTTCTTGCGGTGAGAATGATGTAAAGTTCATCTGTGGTAATGTCAGAATATTTAAATGCGAAAAATAGAGCGTTGTTGAGGAGTGAAGGCGAAATAGAAGAATAGTAACTGACAATGTCAAACTGAATACATTTGTGTTTGTTAATTACATCAGATGTACCAATAAATTTAAGTTATAAATAGAGCAATTAGAACGAACCTATGTGATAATTCTATCCAAAATGGATTTACTAACAACCCCAGATCTGATTTAGAGGGGGCGATTAGTCTAACAGGCAGTTCCATTCGAAAGTTACTTTTGTGATCCTTAAGATTTATCCTCGGAGTTCTTGGGAAGAATGGTTCGGTCTTTTTCTCGATGCCAAGTTTAGACATAATCTCAGAAGCTTCCAAGTTTATAGATTCCAGATTCTCATGGTTAGTTTTACGATAATTCTTCCTTAGTTCCTTAAGGATAAGGTTATTATATTTATCTTTAGATACACCATATAAATTATTAGTTTTGTCGGAATGGACTAAGACTTTTTTAGAGGAATTAAGGTCCGAAATCATATTCCTGAGATTTATAAGGTGCTCCTGTCCTCTATAAAGGTTTCTCTTGAATTTAAGTCCTCTTATAATATTAGTTAATTCTTCCTCAAACTGTGCTAGATTTTTATTGAAAGGAGGATTTCTTCTAGAGTTAAATAGAAGATCAATATTATTATGTTCTTTAGTATAAACATTTCCTTTTAAGCGCTGGTCGTGGAAAAAAGCGATCCATCTAATTACTGGTCCCCTCAGTCTCAGCACTGCAGACTCTGTGTGTGTGTGTATATATATAGTGCAATTACTACCTCATTCACTAATGCTTATTATACGAGGTATATTTTTTTGTCATTTCCACTAATGCTACTGTGGAAATGACAAATAAAACATCTACAACTCTTAAAATTTTCCTGTCATCACCAGTCTTCTTCTTTGCCTTCTTCTTCTTTTTCTTCTTTGCCTACTTCTTCTTCTTCTTCTTCTTCTTCTTCTTCTTCTTCTTCTTCGCCTTCTTCTTCTTCTTTGCCTTCTTCTTCTCCTCCTCCCGTCATTTGTAGCATTATGGATTGCCACCAGGAAAACGTCTGAGGAGACAATTCCGAACAACAACCCAGTGACAAATTATTGTAAAATAATTCCATAAAACATATATTTTACTGATGTGGGAACCAACTCATCAGAGATGGAAGAGGAAGACCTGCTTGAACCTTCATTGATCAACTCTCAGATGATACAAACCTCAGTAGGGAGCAGTTGCTAGGAGCAATGGAAAATTGTGGATTGTGGAGAGACTTTGTCAGGAATGTTCTACTGTGGTTACAACGATGAGGATATTTTACAACACAATCATTCATACTACACCATCTAGACATTTACAAATTAAAGTTTCATCCCAAACATTGTGGGAAATCATATTATCTAGCAGTATTTAATAATCTAGAAATTCATCTTGAAGTTTACACCTAAAATTCGCCTCCTCTCTGAGGGAGGAGGGGAATTTTAGGTGCAAATTTCATGTTCATTCATGATTGAAGGTTTTTTTTACCCTATATCTATATATATATATATATAATTGCTTGTTTATTGGTCTGTTTGTTACCAATGTACTCAAACACCAGTAAACCAATCATAATCAAGCTTGGCATGAAAGGTCGTTAGACTCAACTATAGGTTGTCCTCAAACTTGGACCTATATTTTTTTAAGGGATAGGAGATAATCTTCATTCAACGATAATGCTTTTTGAACTAAAATTTAACTCAATTGTTTTCCCTTTAAGAATAAAGGAAGTGATCATCATTGCCAAAAAACGCTTGTGGATCAATAATAGATTAGAATTAGGCATGCAATACTTAACATAGATAACTATATGTGTGTTCAAGTATGTAAGTAGGTATAATAGATATATACATGCGTGTGTGTACGTATATATAGATGTAAAAGGAAAGAACTCTGTAGACCCTTGACCATTTTCCAACATAACTTCTAAAATAAATATAAAAAGTTAAAAAAAGATATAGAACCCTATTCCCCCTCCCCTTCTCCCTCACCTTTTTGCCACCACTTCCGGGAGCATGCATTTATTGAACTCAGACCTGTTCCTTCTTGAAATATAAGGACATGAATAAATAAGGTAACACACATCTTGTTTTATCTTAATTTCTTCAAGCAAACTACAATATTATTCTACTCTCTCTATATATATTATATTATATTACATGTGTTACGATTATTTTCGTTTTGTGAAGTGAAGTTTGGTACAAGTGAAGTTTGGTACAGAAGTGTTACATGTGTTATACACTTTCTCAGGCTTCCGTATCACATATTGCAAGTATCTTCGCTCCCTGTTTGCTAAAACTGTGAAATTGGTGATCCAAACGGCTTATGGGTAAAGTATAAAGATTACATGCATCAAGTACAACAGAGATATCCTAATATTGCTTTGGGTTACAATAATGAGATGTACAGTAGTGCATTGATCAACATAGAAGACAAACTCCTGGCTATTGGAGAAGTGCTCCAGAATTACGGACTTCCTAAGGTTACTTGTGGCAATGAGAACAAGCTAACATCTGAAATGCTGAGAGAAACAAATTACAACATTGATGAATCGGCAAAATATGTGAAAGAAAAGGATGAAAAGCTACTTCTGAATAAAAAAGAAGCGTATGAAGCAGTTGTTGACACCATTAGGCATGAGAAGGGGGAATATTGTTTCTAGATGCACCAGGAGGAACTAGAAAGTCATTTGTTATAAAACTACTTTTGGAAAATGTTAGACAGCAAAGAAAAATTACCATTGTAGTTGCATCATCAGGCATTACAGCCCATTCCATTTTCAAACGTCCATTGGATATGTCGTCTAATGAAAGTCCTGTGTGAAATATCACAATTCAGGAATAGCTGAAATTCTCAGAAGATGCCTATTGATAATATGGGATGAATGTACAGTGTCACATAAGAGAGCATTTGAAGCTGTTGACAGATAATTGCGAGATATTTGAAATAATGATTCTCCTACGGGAGGTGTGACAGTTGTTATATCTGGTGATATTTAGACACTTATTCCAAAGGGAACGAAAACTGATGAAATTCATGCATGCTTTAAATCATCACAACTCTGGCACTACATAAAAATACTGAAGCTTGAAACAAATATGTGAGCGTATCTCCATGGTGATATATAATCTGAACAGTTTGCTCAAGACTTATTATTACTGGAAGAGGGATGAGTACCTCTAGACAATGAAGGTGCAATAAATCCATCACCTATTTGCACAATGGTGAAATCAGAGAAAGAACTTATAAACAAAGTCTTCCCAAATCTCTGTACACTATATAAGAATCACGTATAGTTGAGTGAAAGGCAATTCAAGCCCCGAAAAATGTAAAACTGAATGCAATAAACTTTGATCTCTTAATGTGCCTTCCTGGAAATTGCCAATCATACAAATATATTGACACTGTTGTTGACCAATCAGAAATAGTAAATTATCCAGTTGAGTTTTTAAACTCACCAGAACCACCAAGTTTACCTCCTCATAAGCTTGACTTGAAACTTGGAGCACCTATAATGCTTCTAAGAAATTTAGATCCTCCAAAATTGTGCAATGGAGTAAGACTTATTGTGAAGAAAATGATGCCACATGTTATAGAAGCTACTGTACTATCTGGATGTGGAGCAGGGGATAATGTACTCATTACTAGAATTCTATTAATACCTACTGATTTAACAGTACAATTTGAAAGAGTACAGTTTCCAATTAGACTACGTTTTGCAATGTCTATCAACAAATCACAGAGACAGACATTATCAGTAACTGGTTTGCAATTAGAGGAGCCTTGCTTCTCTCATGGACAATTGTATGTTGGATGCTCACATGTTGGAAGTTCAAACATTTTTTTATTTATACTCTACTGAAAAACTCAATGCTGTATATAAAGAAGTTTTATCATAATTTGCTTTTATGTGTTTTCTATTTCCAGTATATTATTGTTGTTGATCTTACAGAATTTGTAATGCCAGTAATGTTAGGAACACTAATTGCAATAACTATTAAGAAAAAACTCATATCAATTTTTGAATGAAATTTCATTATTATATTTAACCTCGGCATTGGCGGGTACTTCTGCTAGTATATATATAAATATATATATATATAAATACACACATATACATACATATAAATACATACATATATATATATATATATATATATGGATTTATATGTATGTATATGTATTTATATGTATGCATATGTATTTATATATATATGTATTTATATATAAAAAAGAAAATTTTCGTTCTCCATGGCTGAATACAATAAATGTAATCTGAGTTTTTTGAGTATTAATAATTGTTTCTACTTTTGGCACAAGGCCAGCAATTACCCAGTGCATTACTGGTACTTTATTTTATCGACCCCGTAAGGATGAAAGGCAAAATTAACCTCGGCGGGATTTGAACTCAGATCGTAAAGGGACGTAACTATGCTGGACATAACTTTTGAGTATTAATAATAACATTCAATTCGTTTGCAATTATGCAAACAAGCCTCAATTTTATAGCCATGTCAGTAGAATGAACTCTTCATTCTTCCTCTCGTGTTGGCATGTGAACAGAACTGCAGACACTAATGTTCTGGGTTTCACCCTTCATCAGTACAGCTCACTGTTCACCTGCCAACTGTCAGGGCTAGTGAAATATATGCTATTTTCAAAAATACACAGTAACTGATTGGCCTGATTTGCATATTAGCAGACTGGCTGATCAGTCAGATCTACATATTAGCAGATCCACTGATCAGCCAGATTTGAATAACAGCAGACTGGCCAGTCAGTTTCCTGTATATGAGCGATAAATGGCTGGCTTTGCCAAATTCAAATAAAAAAGAAAATTTTCGCTCAACATGGCTGAATACAATAAATGTAATCCGAGTTTTACGAATATTAATAATAACATTCGATTTGTTTGCAATTATGCAGTCTGCTAAATTTGCCAGTCTGCTAATATGCAAATCAGGCCGATCAGTCACTGTGTATTTTTGAAAATAGCATATATTTTCACTTACTCTGACAGTTTGGCAGGTGAACAGTGAGCTGTACTGATGAAGGGTGATACCCAGAAACATTAGTGTCTGCAGTTCTGTTCACATGCCAACACAAGAGCAAGAACGAAGAGTTCATTCCACTGAAATGGCTATAAAATTGAGGCTTGTTTGCATAATTGCAAACGAATTGAATGTTATTATTAATATTCGAAAAACTCAGATTACATTTATTTATATATATATATATATATATATGTATATGTATATATATATGTATATATATATATATATATATATATATATGTATCTAGGGCGGGTAAAATTCCCGAGATCCATGGACGAGTTCTCTCCAGCGGTTTCTGTCCCTCATTATCGCTTCCATGTCCTGCGTCTCCAACAGACCAGTGTCTGTGCTTAGTGCATCAACATACGTTAACCTTGGTCTTCCTCTTCCAGTGTGTCGATGTAGGGGCTCCCACAGGAGCACTGAGTGCAATGTCAACTCTGGATGTCAGTGAGCATGTCCAGTTAACCTCAGTCTCCTCTGTGTCACTTTTGAGCTGACTTTTGGGAGGCTCCCATACAGCTCTGAGTTTTTCATCCTCAGTGTATACTGATTAATGTTCAGAGCCATCCTCAACATTCTTGTGTAGCACCCATCCACCATCTGAGTGAGTTTCTTGGTCAGTGTCCAAGTCTCAGACCCGTACAGCAGCACAGACTCCACTACAGCAATGAAGAGGCGGATTTTCAGGTCTTTACCGATCTCAAGCTGTGGCACGCCGCCCAGGCTTGGCTCTTCCTCTCAACCACATCTTCCGTATTCCCAATCTTTGCTCCCAAATACAGGAAGTCCTCAACCAATTCTAGCAGCTTCCCACCTACATTAGTGATCCCCTCTGGCTTTTCAACATTCTCTACCAGATATTTTGTTTTAGTCTCATTCATTCTCAGCCCCACACTCATTGACTCAGTCTCAACCTCCTGCATCAAATCCTCTGCCTCCTTCACTGTATTTGTCACCAAAACTATGCCGTCAGCAAATTCAGCATCTGATATCTTTTTCGCCTTAACTCTCCTGCTCCGAGTCAGTGCTACAGTAAAGCCAGAGTCCTGGTGTTTCTCCAGTGCAAGGCGCATACAATAGTCCACTACGATGATAAAAGGGTAGGGAGCCAATGTATCTCCCTAGAGCACTCCAGCCAGTATCTCAAAGAGCTCTGTAATCCCATCAGGTGTAATGACTTGGGCTTTGGTGTTGGTGTAGAGCAGTGATATCAGGTCCACTATCTTCTTGGGGATTCCATAAGCCTGTAAGATCTTCATTAGGCAATGACAGTCCACAGAATCAAAGGCCTTCCTAAAGTCAATGAAAACCATGTGTATATATATATATATATATATATATATGTATATTTATTAAAATAACACATTAAAGTTTAAGCAAAGAATCGTTGCTTTCACCCTTAACGGGATCTTCTGAAACTGTTTCAGAAGATCCCGTTAAGGGTGAAAGCAGCGATTCTTTGCTTAAACTTTAATCTGTTATTTTAATAAATATTTGCGCTACGGTTCTTATATATTTGATATATATTTATCCTTATTGAGCCCCCTTTGGATTTTAGTCTTCAAATTTATTATGATTACTATATATATGTATATATATATATATATATATATAAGGTGTTGAGATGTTTCTTGAAAACATTCACGTCCACTCCATGCAGATCTCTCAGATCCCTTGGCAGCCTGTTGAAAAGTTGAGGGCTCTTGAACCCCAGGCTATTGCAATATCTGCTCCTTATTCTAGATGTGGAAGATGGGACCTTTGGCACCACAGAGTGACGTCCTGTTCGGGCAGCGTCAGCCGGGTTTTTGATTGCCTGTGCTACCTTAGTCATCAGCATAGCTAGTGAGGGATGTTGTATGTACTATAGAGGGCATGTCTGAGAGAGCCACCAAAAACAGTAGTGGTCCCTGGACTGTGCCTTGGGGCACCCCACTTGTTATTGATGTTTCCTTTCAGCGGGCCTTGTTTGCTGCAACTGTTGATGACAGCCTCAAGGCGGCCTCGGAACCGGCTACAGGCCTTCGTCACTGTCTTAGGCCCCTAAAGGCACTTGTGATCCTGGCCTTCAGATCGTCTTTCGTATTGCAGCTAGATCTGTTGCTGTCTCATTCCAATGCGCCCCACACAAAGAAGTCGAGGGGATTGCAGTCAGGCAAACTGGGAGGCCAGATGTCAGGTGAAGTGTGGTCGATGAAGTTCTCTGACAGTCAGGCTTGGGTCTTTTGGCTGGTATGGCAGGGTGCTGAGTTTTGCTGCCACATGTATGGCCTACCTGCAGCTACCTGGTTGATCCAGAGCTTTACTACCTCGCTCAGAACGCGGATGTAGCCATCGGTGTTCAGTTTGAGGCCCTCAGGGAAGAAGTGAGGTGGCATGATGTCACCTTGACTGCTGACGACACCTAAGACCAATGTTGTCGCTGGAAACCTTGTCTGCATGACTCTGGGCATGTCTTTGGATGAAACACCATTCTCCTGCTGATGCTGAGAAAGTCTGAAATTTCCTGATTTGTCCTCCCGGCGCGGATTCCAAGAAGAACTCTGTGTCTCTTCCACAAATCTGGAGGTTCAAAATTATTCATAATCAATTATTCAGAAAATAAATAATGGAAATATAGTCACTGTTTTTATGAAGAAGAGTGACAATGGAAGTAAAAAAAATTTGCATAAAATTAGCAGTTGAAAATTGCGAACAGATGTTGTCCGCACCCTGTATATATATGTATATATATATGTATGTATTTATTTATATATATATATATATATGTATGTATATGTATTTATATATATATATATATGTATATATATATGTATTTATATATATATATATATGTATGTATGTATATGTATTTATATATATATATGTATGTATGTATATATATTTATATATATATATGTATGTATATATATTTATATATATATATATATGTATATGTATTTATATATATATATGTATGTATGTATATATATTTATATATATATATATATATATATATATATATATATTTATATATATATATATATATATATATATATATATATATGTATGTATGTATGTATATGTATTTATATATATGTATGTATATGTATTTATATATATGTATGTATGTATATGTATTTATATATATATATGTATGTATGTATATGTATTTATATATATATATGTATGTATGTATATGTATTTATATATATATATATGTATGTATGTATATGTATTTATATATATATATATGTATGTATGTATGTATATGTATTTATATATATATATATATGTATGTATGTATATGTATTTATATATATATATATATATGTATGTATGTATATGTATTTATATATATATATATGTATGTATGTATATGTATTTATATATATATGTATGTATATGTATTTATATATATATATATGTATGTATGTATATGTATTTATATATATATATATACCCCCGTCCCACTAACCCCACCCCATCTACTCCACCCCCCTTTCAATGTAAAGTTATGTTGGTACCACAACATCCAGTCCTAAATAAATGAGGTTGTGTAGGTGTCACGATAAAAAAAACACACAGTCCATGCTGTAATGTGGCCGTGTAGGTAACACGGTAAAAACCTCCCAGTTCACACTGTAAACGTGGTTGGTGTTAGGAAGGGCATCCAGCTGTAGAAAACCCGCCAGACAGTCCTATACGAGCAAGACAACCAGTCTTGCCTCAAGTGGGAAAATTCCCGTCCAAACCCATGCAAGCGTGGAATATGGACGTTAAACGATGATGATGATGATGATGATATATATATTTTATATATATATATATTTTATATATATATATATATATATATATATATATATACAATATTAAATAAATGGAAAACTATATTTATAAAACCATATCTATTTCATTATATATATTTCGGGGATATCATATTAACAATATGCTATGCCTTCATCAGACAAAATACAATATAAACAGTTTTATAGATAAATAGATTCGACATACCGTTATAACACCGACTTCATTTGAAGAGGTTTACGCTGGCCAGCGTAAACCTCTTCAAATGAAGTCGGTGTTATAACGGTATGTCGAATCTATTTATCTATAAAACTGTTTATATTGTATTTTGTCTGATGAAGGCATAGCATATTGTTAATATGATATCCCCGAAATATATATAATGAAATAGATATGGTTTTATAAATATAGTTTTCCATTTATTTAATATTGTAAATATACTCCAAATATTTGTCGAGTGCTTTTATACCAGTTATAAATATTTACTAGTTGTAACCCAACAATTTTAAATATAACTTTCCATATATATATATATATATATTTTATATATATATATATTTTATATATATATATATTTTATATATATATATATTTTATATATATATATATATATATATATATATATATATATATATATATAAAATATATATAAAGAAGCTCCAACCGGTAAGGTTGCATTTTTTCCAGGGTATGTCAATATTTATTTATAAAACTAATCTGTATTATATTTTATCTGATGAAAGTGCACCATAATCTACCTCGGTGGCCCTTGAAATATGTATAATGACATAAATATGGTTTTATAAATATAGTTTCCATTTGTTAATATATTGTATATTTACTCCAATAATTTGTTGAGTGCTTTATATCAGTTATAAAAATATTTTAGCTTGTTGTATCCCAACAAATTAAATACAACCTCTATATATATATATATATATATATATATATATATATATATATATATATATATATATATATATATATATATAAGTATTGAAATTTCCGTTGGAAACAGAAAAGGTCATAGAAGTGAAGAGTGCTCTATGTAAGTATCAGAGCAAAATTTAATGTATAAAAATCAATACAATATAATTACCTCATTACCAGAGGTTTCCCGAATGAGGCGAATACGAAAGAAACGTCTTCATTCGTTCGTCAGACGAGGCAATATATATATATATATATATATGTAGAGGTTGTATTTAATTTGTTGGGATACAACAAGCTAAAATATTTTTATAACTGATATAAAGCACTCAACTGTCGAACGAATGAAGACGTTTCTTTCGTATTCGCCTCATTCGGGAAACCTCTGGTAACGAGGTAATTATATTATATTGATTTTTATACATTATATATATATATATATATATATATATTTTATATATATATATATATATTTGATATATATATATATATATATATATATATAACAAAGGAAAAGTGGTAAGGAACCAGATGGACCATAACGTACCAAAGTACTCAATACTTAGGGTAGTAGAGTGTGTAATAGGAACGAGTAGGACCCCAACGGTTGAGCTCAAGCCGTTTCGGCGGCTTGAGCTCAGCCGTCGGGGTAGTACTCGTTCCTATATATATATATATAGTTATGTAATAAACAACATAAGGCAATTATTTAATTTACCAGTGGTTTCTTAAAAGCAAACAATTTTTGCTTTCAATCATCAGAATGAAAAAAATCCTGGTGTATTTATTGGCATTGGATTTTAAAAACAAAAATATAATCTATGACAGTGAGGCTGGAAAAGGAAGAAGGAAAGGAAAAATAAACACACATGCACACGCACACACACACAATTATATACATACACATATATATATATATACATACACACATACATACACATATATATATATACATACACATACATACACACACTCATATACACACACACATACACATATATGTGT
>OZ024740.1:259990740-260000740 GCA_964016885.1 Eledone cirrhosa | reverse complement strand
TTATATATATATATATGTATTTTATATATATATATATATGTATTTTATATATATATATATGTATTTTATATATATATATGTATTTTATATATATATATATATGTATTTTATATATATATATGTATTTTATATATATATATATATGTATTTTATATATATATATGTATTTTATATATATATATATGTATTTTATATATATATATATGTATTTTATATATATATATCATCATCATCAACGTTTAACGTCCGTGCTCCACGCTTGCATGGGTTTGGACGGGGGTAGTCCCACTTGAGGCAAGAGTGATCGTCTTGCTCGCATAGGACTGTCTGGCAGGTTTTCTACAGTTGGATGCCCTTCCTAACACCAACCACATTTACAGTGTGGGTCTGGGAGGTTTTTACCGTGTTGCCTACACGGCCACATTACAGCGTGGACTGTGTGTTTTTTTGTCGTGACACCTACACGATCTCATTTTTTTCGGCCTGGATGGCTCGGCACCAACATAACTTTACATAGAATGGGGTGGTGTGGATGGGGTGGGGGTGGTGGTGGGACGGGGTGTATTTTGTTAGAGATGCCTACTGGCTGGAGTAGGTTTTACTATATATTTAGGTAAGGCGGGTCTTCTCTGTTCCTGAGTACCGCCAAAGGTCTCGGTCCAGTGACATTGTCTTGGAGAGGTGTAAGTGTGTGATGTCGGAGTTTATCAGCTCGTCCCAGGTTTTTCTAGGTCTGCCTATTCCGTGACTACCGTCTATCTTTATTGCCCTGCACTTTGTTATACAGCTATCGACTTTCATGCGCATCACGTGTCCATACCAACGTACCCTTCTCTCGAGTAAACAACATCTGATACCTCTTATCTCTAATTTTTTCCTTAGTTCGTTTATGCTTTGCCGTTCACGTATATTACTGTTACACATCCAGCGGAGCATGCAAGCTTCGTTCCTCTCTAGTCTGCGTATATCCTCTGCACACAATGCCCAGGTCTCACTGCCATGCAACATTGCTGTTCGTATGCAGGCATCGTACAACCTGCCTTTCATGTTTAGGGAGAACCCTTTAGCAGCTAATAGTGGTATAAGCTCTCTGAACTTTTTCCAACCAGTTCTGACTCTAGCTACAGTACTTTCAGAGCACCCTCCCCCACTGCTGATTTTATCGCCCAGGTAACGGAAGCTGTCCACTATTTCTATAGAATCCTCTGCGCAATTGAAAGAGCTAGTATTTTGTGGGCACTTGCTGCTACTTATTGCACCAGAACACCGGCCACATGTAAAATCTATGTTCTTAGTTACCTTACCTGTGATCCCACTACATCTTTTATGCACCCATACTTTGCATTTAGGACATAAAATGGAGTTTCTACCTACACCTTTCCTACACACCGAGCACGACCATATCCCAGAAGGGCCCGCCACCTTGTTTTCTTTCCTACAAACTAGAACTTTGGTCTTAGCCAGGTTAATTTTAAGTCCTTTTGACTCTAGGCCGTGCTTCCATGTTTGGAATTTCTTCTCTAGCTCGGCCATTGATTCCGCTATGAGTGTCAGGTCGTCTGCGTATAGGAGTTCCCATGGGCAGCCTGTCTTGAACTCCTCTGTTATAGCCTGAAGGGCAATAATAAATAGTAGGGGGCTGAGAACAGAGCCCTGATGGACGCCAACTTTTACGCTAAACTCTTCACTATATTCGTTGTTAATTCTAACCTTGCTGACTGTTTCTTTATACATGGCTTGTATAGCCCTCACAAGCCATTCGTCAACGCCTAGTTTTCTAAGAGCCCACCAGATAATGGAGCGGGGGACTCTGTCGAAGGCTTTCTCCAAGTCGACAAAAGCTAAGTAGAGGGGTTTACCTTTAGCTAGGTACTTCTCCTGTAGTTGTCGTACTATGAAAAGAGCGTCTGTGGTGCTTTTGCCTGACACAAACCCGAACTGCATTTCATCTAGATCAATTCTCTCTCTGATTAGTTGCGCTATTACTTTTTCCGTGACCTTTATGACCTGGTCGATTAATTTAATGCCTCTATAGTTACTCCTATCTAGGGCATCTCCTTTACCCTTATAACAGTTAACGATATATATGTATTTTATATATATATATATATGTATTTTATATATATATATATATATATGTATTTTATATATATATATATATATATGTATTTTATATATATATATATATATATGTATTTTATATATATATATATATATGTATTTTATATATATATATATGTATTTTATATATATATGTATTTTATATATATATATATATGTATTTTATATATATATATATATGTATTTTATATATATATATATATGTATTTTATATATATATATATATGTATTTTCTATATATATATATATGTATTTTATATATATGTATTTTATATATATATATATATATATATGTATTTTATAGATATATATATGTATTTTATATATATATATATGTATTTTATATATATATATATGTATTTTATATATATATATATATATATATATATATATATGTATTTTATATATATATATATATATATGTATTTTATATATATATATATATATATGTATTTTATATATATATATATGTATTTTATATATATATATGTATTTTATATATATATATATGTATTTTATATATATATATATATGTATTTTATATATATATATATGTATTTTATATATATATATATGTATTTTATATATATATGTATATATGTATTTTATATATATATGTATATATGTATTTTATATATATATGTATATATGTATTTTATATATATATATATATATATGTATTTTATATATATATATATATGTATTTTATATATATATATATATGTATTTTATATATATATATATATTTTATATATATATATATATGTATTTTATATATATATATATGTATTTTATATATATATATATATATGTATTTTATATATATATATATATATGTATTTTATATATATATATATATATGCATTTTATATATATATATATATGTATTTTATATATATATATATATGTATTTTATATATATATATATATGTATTTTATATATATATATATATGTATTTTATATATATATATATATGTATTTTATATATATATATATATGTATTTTATATATATATATATATTTTATATATATATATATATGTATTTTGTATATATATATATGTATTTTATATATATATATATATATGTATTTTATATATATATATATATATATGTATTTTATATATATATATATATATATATATGTATTTTATATATATATATATATATGTATTTTATATATATATATATGTATTTTATATATATGTATTTTATATATATATATTTTATATATATATATTTTATATATATATATTTTATATATATATATTTTATATATATATATTTTATATATATATATATATATTTTATATATATATATATGTATTTTATATATATATATATATATGTATTTTATATATATATATATATATGTATTTTATATATATATATATATGTATTTTATATATATATATATATATGTATTTTATATATATATATATATATGTATTTTATATATATATATATATATGTATTTTATATATATATATATATGTATTTTATATATATATATATATGTATTTTATATATATATATATATGTATTTTATATATATATATATATATGTATTTTATATATATATATATATATGTATTTTATATATATATATATATGTATTTTATATATATATATATTTTATATATATATATATATGTATTTTATATATATATATATATGTATTTTATATATATATATATATGTATTTTATATATATATATATATGTATTTTATATATATATATATGTATTTTATATATATATATATATATGTATTGTATATATATATATATATGTATTGTATATATATATGTATTGTGTATATATATATATATATTTTGTATATATATATATATATTTTGTATTGTATATATATATATATATATTTTGTATTGTATATATATATATATATATATATATATATATATATATTTTGTATTGTATATATATATATATATATATATATATATATATATATATATATATATTTTGTATTGTATATATATATATATATATATATATATATATATATATATATATATTTTGTATTGTATATATATATATATATATATATATATTTTGTATTGTATATATATATATATATATATATATATATATTTTGTATTGTATATATATATATATATATATATATATATATATATATTTTGTATTGTATATATATATATATATATATATATATATTTTGTATTGTATATATATATATATATATATATATTTTGTATTGTATATATATATATATATACATATATATATTTTGTATTACATATATATATATATATTTTATATTACATATATATATTATATTACATATATATATATTTTATATTATATATATAATATATATAGAGAGAGATAGAGAATAAGGCATGGAAGAAAGTAAAAGTACTGAAGGCAAGAGAATGATAAAAAAAGGAGATATCGGGGGATGTGACAGAGAAAGAAAAAGTAGGAATGTATATATACAGAAAGAAATAGAAATAGAGAGAGAGGCGGCATAAGGAGAAGAGGAAATATAGATATTTAAAGAGAGAGATAGAGAGAAAGAAAGAAAGAAAATGTGTGTGTGTTATTTAATTAGTAACAATTAGATTCGTCTCGTGTCTGTTGCTTGAAAGACTGTATTGTTACGACAATAGCAGCAGGAACAACACTGGTGCAATTAATGGTGGTGGTGTGTAAGAAAGAGAAGCCCCTGTCTATATACAATATGGATAATGGTGTCGGTAAGTTACTGCTTCTTTGCTTACAGGAAATCCGCCTGCAATATTTCGACTTAAAACTACGTATTTTATGTGTGTGTTTGTGTGTCGGAGTTTTCTCTGCAAGTTGTCACTGTTGCAATTGTTTAAACTCCGGCTGACAGAAAGAAAACATCGTTGTATTTATATAGGAGCGCTTGACTGTCCACGGGTGCACTTGCTCCCCCCCCCCCCCCCACTTCTCATGTCATGCTTTGGTCATATTATATATGACCCTTCACCCCCCCATCCCCCGTTTAACACCATTCTAACTAACCTCACCCTCGCAGCTACCATGTAGCTTATATTTTTACATACAGTTCATATTTTTTTTCTCTTATTTCAGAAGTTGTCATCATCATGATGTCGAAACGACACTTAGCTATTATCAACCGAAGCAAATAAAAGTCAGAGTTGAAATGACTGATATTCGTGCTACCACAACCAGTTTTAACCCTGTCACATCTAGAAATGTTTATCTAAACACACAGATCCGACTGCAAAGCTTCTTCTACACGGTCCATTCGTGAAAAAAAATATTTATCCAACTGATATATATAGATATATCAATTGGATGTGACTGCATTGACTTATCTGGCTTGTCTTATTGTTTTCGCGAGAACCTTTGCTAAAACCTTTGCCATGTCTGTGAAAGTGACCTCACACAATGTCTGGGATTTATACCTGAGGACGCCAGAAGCACAGGTAGGAAGGAAGAAGATTTTATTTCTTAATTGCCACCAGAAACATACTCTGTTCTCTGTCTATCTATTTATTTATCTATATCACTCTGGGTATCTCTGTTTCTGTTTGTCTCCCTATGTTTATACCTTAATACCATTTTGGAAATATACCCTGTTCTCTCTCTCTCTCTCTGATTCTATCTGTCTCCCGTGTTTATACCTTAATACCATTGAAAACATACCCTGTCATTTATCCCTGTATGTATCTATCTGTATGTCTATCTCTGATTGTGTCTGTCTTCCGTGTTTATACCTTAATGCCATTGGAAACATACCCTGTTATCTCTCTCTGTACCTATCTATCTGTA
This sequence comes from Eledone cirrhosa, assembly GCA_964016885.1. Taxonomy (NCBI): domain Eukaryota; kingdom Metazoa; phylum Mollusca; class Cephalopoda; order Octopoda; family Eledonidae; genus Eledone; species Eledone cirrhosa. Next base: position 259,994,813 of record OZ024740.1, on the reverse strand, counting down.
TGTCTATCTGTCACACCTTTTCACTCTTACCATCTATGTTTCTGTGTGTTTCTTGTGTTTAAACCTAAATACCATTTTGGAAATATACCCTGTTTTCTATCTATCTACATGCTTCAATCTCTCGCTTTGGCTGTCGCTTTCTGTTTCTGACCGCCGTCTCGTGTATTTATATTATGTATCTAAAGATAATTAGTGGTAACTCTCTCTCTCTCTCTCTCATGCTGGTCAACATTGACTGAGAAGAGGTACCATACGATGTTGTCTTATCAACATACGCTACCATGAATTATCAAACAATCCCATACTATGGTTATTTCAATATTTGGTGTTTTCCCAAGACTTTTCTCTCTTTGTATCCTATACATTGTTGTATGCATGCATATACGTGTTTATATGTACGTATGCGTACACGCGCACGCACACACACACACACACACACACACACACACACACACACACACACACACACACACACACACACACACACACCCGAATGGTTAACGAGTTTCCTTCGCAGTTATTACGTCTTGGGTTCTGTCCAACTGCGTGTATTCTTGGATAAATGTCATTTGCTATAGCCTCGTGTCAACCATGCTCTTTGAGAAGAATTGGGTAGGCGGAGACGGCTTGGAAGTCCGTCGTATGGACTTACTTCAAGCAGTCAGTTATATCATACCTGTCAAACTGAATCTCCCTGAGAATTACGTGGAATACACAGACACACACTTAAATTCAATGAATTAATGAACACGCCCACGCACATGTATATATATGTATATATATATATATATATATATATATATATATAATATATATATACACACACACACATAATAAACAACACAATATAATTCCATTACCAAAGGTTTCAAGAAACTAGACGATCCTTACTACCGAAACCCTTTGGTTATGGAATAATTATATTGTGTTAGTATGTAATTAATTAAATAGCTCTATATAGAGCACTCTTCTTGCCTTTACCTTTTTACGGAAATACTTAACACACACACACACACCTATATATATATAAATGAAAATATTCAGGATGGCCGATGGCTGAGCTCCGGCCGTTTCGACAGCTAGATCCGATCTAGCTATCGAAACAGCCGGAGCTCAGTCGTCGGGGTACTGAATCTTTTCATATTACCCACTCTACTACCCCAAGTATCGAGTACTCTGGTGCGTTCTGGTCCAGCTTGTCTCTTACCACACCCTCTCTGTTATATACGTATATATATATATATATATATACATATACATACACACCCACCCACACACACATATATGTATATATATATATATATATATATATATATATATATAGACACACACATGTATGTATATATATATATATATATATATAGACACACACATGTATGTATATATATATATATATATATATAATATATATATATATAGACACACATCATCATCATCATTTTACGTCCGCTTTTCCCTGCTTGCAAGGGTGGGATGGGTCTTATTCAGCACACAATCTCTCCACTTGTCACGGTCCTTCGTCATCTCCACTGTGAGCTTCAGCGATCTGAGGTCTGTTCTCACCACCTCCACCCATGTTTTTCGTGGTCTACCTCTACCACGTCTTCCTTCAACTGGCATTTCCTGTCACTTCTTCACCCGTCGGTCATCCTCCATGCGCATCACATGTCCATACCACCTCAGTCTCCTCTCTCGCACACTACATTCTATCCCTCTCAGACACACTTTCTCTCTCACACATTGACATTGCACATCCAACGGAGCATGCTTGCCTCATTTCTATCCAGCCGTCGCATATCCTTGCTGTTGCTGCCCATGTCTCACTACCATGCAGCATTGCGCTCCTCACACAGCATCATATAACTGGTCTTTCGTATGCAGGGAGAAACCCCTTCTTCGCCAGCAGAGGAAGCAGCTCCCTAAACTTCTTCCAACCCGTCCTTATTCTCGATACTATGGCCTCGGCCCCCCCCCCCCCCCCCCCCCCCCGCCATGCTAATCTGATCTCCTAGGTACTGGAAGCTATCCACCACTTCTATAGCGGCCTCCTGCATTTGAAAAATGTGTCTATCAATGCGACTTCTACTGCCAAATTTCCCTGTACGTATTTCTGCATACGTATTTCTCCCCTACCTGTTAGTTTGTCTGCTATCCCGCTACATCTCTTGTGTACCCAGGATCTGCATTGTGTGCATTTATAGAATTTATGCCAGTTCTTTTCTGCATATCAAACATGGCCATTTCCCTGACGGAATCAGAGTTTTGTCCTCTTTTCTACTCATCAACACTTTTGTCTTAGTTAGGTTCACTCTCAGTCCTCATGCTTCCAACTGCTGTTTCCATAGCCAGAATTTATTCTCCAGCTCCTCTACTGATTCTGCTATATAAGAATCAGATCGTTCCCATGGACAACCAGTCTTAAACTCCTCTGTTATGGCTTGGAGGACTATAATGAACAAGAGCGGGCTGAGGAACGAACCTTGATGTACTGCTACTTGTATCTGGAATTCCTCACTAAACTCCATTCTTACCCTGACTTTACTGACAGCACCTCTGTACAAAGTTTGCACTGTCCTCACAAGACATCCTCAACACCTTGTTTCCTTAGGGCCCACCAGATGATAGACCGGGGTACCCTATCAAAGGCCTTCTCTAGGTCAACAAAGGCTAAGTATAGTGGCTTATTTTTTCTCTTATTTTTATACACATGTATATAATTATATATATATAGAGACACACATGTTTATATAATTATATATATATATTCCACACTGTAAATGTGTTGGTCCACACTATAAATGTGGTTGGTTTTAGGAAGGGGCATCCAGCCATAGAAAACCTGCCAGATAGTCCTATATGAGCGAGACACGGTCACCCGACCAACCTTGCCTCAAGTGGGGACAACTCCCGTCTAACCCATGCTAGCGTGGAAAGTGGACGTTAAACGAAGATGATGATGATATATATATATAGACACACACATGTATATATAATTATATATATATATATATACACACACATGTATATATAATTATATATATATATATATAGACATACACATGTATATATAATTATATATATATAGACATACACATGTATATATAATTATATATATATATACACACACATGTATATATAATTATACATATATATATATATATATACACATGTATATGTAATTACACATATATATATATATATACACTTATATATATATATATATACACATATATACACATATATACACATACACATACACACACATATATATATACACACACAGATACACATGTATGTATGTATATATATATATATATATATATATATATATATATATATATATATATATATATATATATACAGTATTTACGTATCGAGAGAGAGAAAAACAGGGGAGGATAGGTGATACATATAGTTATTTGCCAAGTAGCGTATACCAAAGGTGCTCGATACTAGTGCCGGCAGTATTAGATATCGAAGTGTTAATATTTAGTGGACTAGAGAATTAGCAGAGCGTAAGCACGTGGGAAAGTAAGAAATTGGAGTATAGACCGTTAAAACATGTTTATTTAAAACAGCACCTACGCACGTTTCGCCCAGTTGGGCTTCTCAAGGGCATAAATAACCAAAAGTGTTCCTTACATTGCTCGGAAAAACCCAAAACCTCTTTCCGAGCATGTAAGGAACACTTTTGGTTATTTATGCCCTTGAGAAGCCCAACTGGGCGAAACATACGTAGGTGCTGTTTTAAATAAACATGTTTTAACGGTCTATTCTCCGATTTCTTACTTTTCCCATGTATATATATATATATGTATATATATATATATATATATATATATATATAATTGAGATAAGCGGAGCAAGCAAGATTCAAACAATTTTTTTAAAATAAATTAAAAAATATAATTTAAATATTTACCTATTCCATTTGCTTATACCGACGGTTTCACTTCGCAAAAGATTGGAGATCCCTAGGGGACTCCAATGGAAAAGTTTAGATCATCAGAGAGCATTTTCCATTCCTAGGACAAAAAGTCCCAGGAACGGAAAAATATATTGCCATCTGCCAG
>OZ024740.1:259985950-259988450 GCA_964016885.1 Eledone cirrhosa | reverse complement strand
CGGATAGTTAACCAAGTCGTACAGAATGGGGTTGTTCCGAAGGAATGGCGTAGCAGCATCATCGTTAACTGCTATAAGGGAAAAGGAGATGCCCTAGATAGGAGTAACTATAGAGGCATTAAATTAATCGACCAGGTCATGAAGGTCACGGAAAAAGTAATAGCGCAACTAATCAGAGAGAGAATTGATCTAGATGAAATGCAGTTCGGGTTTGTGTCAGGCAAAAGTACCACAGACGCTCTTTTCATTGTACGACAACTACAGGAGAAGTACCTAGCTAATAGTAAACCCCTATACTTAGCTTTTGTCGACTTGGAGAAAGCCTTCGACAGAGTCCCCCGTTCCATTATCTGGTGGTCTCTTAGAAAACTAGGTGTTGACGAATGGCTTGTGAGAGCTATACAAGCCATGTATAAAGAAACAGTCAGTAAGGTTAGAATTAACAACGAATATAGTGAAGAGTTTAGCGTAAAAGTTGGTGTCCATCAGGGCTCTGTACTTAGCCCCCTACTATTTATTATTGCCCTTCAGGCTATAACAGAGGAGTTCAAGACCGGCTGCCCATGGGAACTCCTATACGCAGATGATCTAACGCTCATAGCTGAATCAATGACCGAACTAGAGAAGAAATTCCAAACGTGGAAGCACGGCCTAGAATCAAAGGCCTTAAAATTAACCTGGCTAAGACTAAAGTTCTAGTTTGTAGGAAAGAAAATAAGGCGGCGGTCCCATCGGGGAAATGGCCATGCTCAGTGTGTAGGAAAGGCGTAGGTAGAAACTCCATCTTATGTCCCAAATGCAAAGTATGGGTGCATAAAAGATGTAGTGGGATCACAGGTAAGCTAACTAAGAACATAGATTTTACATGTGGCCGGTGCTCTGGTGCAATAAGTAGCAGCAAGTGCCCACAAAATACTAGCTCCTTCAACTGCGCAGAGGGTTCTATAGAAATAGTGGACAGCTTCCGTTATCTGGGTGACAAAATCAGCAGTGGGGGAGGGTGCTCTGAAAGTACAGTAGCTAGAGTCAGAACTGGATGGAAAAAGTTCAGAGAGCTTATACCACTATTAGCCGCTAGAGGGTTCTCCCTAAAAATGAAAGGCAGGTTATACGATGCCTGCATACGAACAGCAATGCTGCATGGCAGTGAGACCTGGGCATTGTGTGCAGAGGATATACGCAGACTAGAGAGGAACGAAGCTTGCATGCTCCGCTGGATGTGCAATAGTAATATACGTGAACGGCAAAGCATAAACGAACTAAGGAAAAAATTAGAAATAAGAGGGATCAGATGTTGTTTACTCGAGAGAAGGCTACGTTGGTACGGTCACGTGATGCGCATGAAAGACGACAGCTGTATAACAAAGTGCAGGGCAATAAAGATAGACGGTAGCCACGGAGTAGGCAGACCCAGAAAAACATGGGACGAGCTGATAAATTCCGACCTCACACGCTTACACCTCTCCAAGACAATGTCACTGGACCGAGACCTTTGGCGGTACTCAGTAATAGAGAAGACCCGCCTTACCTATATACAAAGTAAAAACCTACTACAGTCAGTAGGCACCTCTATCAAAACACACCCCCGTCCCACCACCTCCACCCCACCCACACCGCCCCTTTCAATGTAAAGTTATGTTGGTCCCACAACATCCAGGCCGAAACAAATGAGATCGTGTAGGTGTCACGACAAAAAACACACAGTCCACGCTGTAAATGTGGCCGTGTAGGCAACACGGTAAAAACCTCCCAGCCCCACACTGTAAATGTGGTTGGTGTTAGGAAGGGCATCCAGCTGTAGAAAACCCGCCAGACAGTCCACGCTGTAATGTGGCCGTGTAGGCAACACGGTAAAAACCTCCCAGCCCCACACTGTAAATGTGGTTGGTGTTAGGAAGGGCATCCAACTGTAGAAAACCCGCCAGACAGTCCTATGCGAGCAAGACAACCACTCTTGCCTCAAGTGGGAAAACCCCCGTCCAAACCCATGCAAGCGTGGAACACGGACGCTAAACCTGATGATGATGATGATGATGATGATATATATATACATATATATATATATATATACATATATATATATATACATATATATATATATATACATATATATATATATATACATATATATATATATATATACATATATATATATATATACATATACATATATATATATACATATACATATATATATATATACATATACATATATATATATATACATATACATATATATATATACATATACATATATATATATATACATATACATATATATATATACATATACATATATATATATATACATATACATATATATATATATACATATACATATATATATATATATATACATATATATATATATATATACATATATATATATATACATATATATATATATACATATATATATATACATATATATATATATACATATATATATATATATACATATATATATATATATATACATATATATCCATATATATATATA
>OZ024740.1:259933450-259970950 GCA_964016885.1 Eledone cirrhosa | reverse complement strand
TCGTCCGTCGCCTTTAGTAAGTTATTTTTTGGGGGGTGCGTAAGCTGATACTAATGTTTTATTCAGGACTAGTCTGAGTTTAATGATTCTTACATTCCCCCTGTTCCCTGAAATTACCTTATCAACCCATTTGTCAGCTAATGGTACACCTACACCGCCCATCCCGTTGTCATTTCCCACCCAGAAAAATTTGTAGCATTGACTTTTGCCTCTGAGGACTCTAGCGGACTCTCCTCTCCAACTAGTCTCTTGCACACAGCATACATCAATTTCCTTTTGCTCTAGCATCTCTACAATTTCTCCTGCCCTTCCTTTCATTGTGCTTACATTGATGGTTCCAACTCGGAGTCTTGGACATTTGCCATCACTTGTAGGATGGGGGGAATTTTTGAAGGGGATGGGGAGAGGGTATGCTTCCTGTCTCTGGATTAAAGAAATTGTGAGATAGACAGCCAGCACACGTATATCATCATAGGAGATTTAGGAATAACAACAATAAAAATAAACGATGTAAACAGGACATTTTGAAATTGAGGAGGAAGGAAGGCAGATACCTGCAAGAGAGGAGAAATAATTTCTATGAATGAACTTGGGACAGGCTGAGAGTATTTAGGAATCCATGTAGCCTTTCGGAAATCTGAAATCTGTGTCTTGCTTCGTACCACCGGAATGAATGAATGATATATATATATATATATATATATATATATATATATATCCAGGGGGTGTAACTAGGAGTTACTACAGGTTCACCCGGGAGAGCACTCGATGTTTAGGTTCACTCCTGTGATGAGGTGTAGAGCTATACAGAGTGTAATATATAGAAAGGATAAAAAGGACGATTGATTATTCCTTCATTGCATTTATTGATAGATGACGCGCGTTTCGCCACTGATCAGCTCAAGGTTCGATCTATATCGATCCTACCCGACTCAATAAACCGCAGCTCGACGGACCTTCTTGAAATGCTATGAAGGTCCGTCGAGCCGCCGATTATTGAGTCGGGTAGGATCGATATAGATCGAACCTTGAGCTGATCAGTGGCGAAACGCGCGTCATCTATCAATAAATGCAATGAAGGAATAATCAATCGTCCTTTTTATCCTTTCTATATATATATATATATATATATATATATATGTATATATATATATATGTAAGTATTTATATGGATCTTGAGGACATTCTGGACAAGAGACAGAGAGACCATGCTGATATTATGGAGGACATTTGTCCTAAGCCACCTGGACTACTACTCCCAGCTGTGGTCACCTCATAGTATCAAACTAACCATGGAGCTTGAGGCAATCTAACAAAGTTATATCAAGAGGATTGCGACGATGAAAGAGATGGGCTACTGGGAGAGGCTAAAAGAACTGAAATTCTCCTTGGAACAAATACAGGAGAGATACACAGTGATATACATATGGAAAATTCTGGAGGGACTAGCACCAAACTTTGGCATTGGGAGCTGGACCAAATCCCAAACAGGACGTCACTGTTTGGTGCCAAAGGTCCTGTCTTCCACATCTAGAATAAGGGGCAGATATTGCAATAGCCTGGGGTTCAAAGGCCCTCAACTCTTCAACAAGCTGTGAAAAAATTTGAGAGATCTGCAGGGTGTGGACATGGATGTTTTCAAGAAACATCTTGACACCCTGCTATCCAATATCGCGGATGGGAGCACAGCACGGTACAAAGGTAACCTAAGGACAGCAGCAACAAACTCCCTCTTACACCAATGGCCAGCCAACACAGGCTGGAGATAGAATGTGGAGCGACAAGAGTGATGTCCCAGCATGGTCTCAGCCGGATGGCTGGAACAGGTAAAAGAGTACATTATATATATATATATATATATATATATTATATTATATTTATATTTATCTTATATATATATTAATAATATATATATATAATAATATATATATATAATTCGTGTACAGATATTTTTGCATACACAAAAACAAAATATAAACAAACGTATTTATTTCACGAAAACACAGACGGCTTATCGTCATTGTTATTGCCAATATGCCACCCCAAAAGTCCCACTACTTTTGGCACAAGGCCAGCAATTACATAGTCAACGGTTCGGAAATCACATGCATCACTGACGAGTTTACTCCTTACTCTACCAATTAGTCTTAGTGTACTTCATCCTGCTTTTAGGTCATGCCTCGAAGGAAGAGATACTCCATTGGCCGAAATACTGCGAAAGCGGCAAGAAAAAGTACAAGGCGGGCAAACAAATCATCAGTGGAATCTGCTATTCGACACTTGCAAGATGCTGAACGTACTGCCACCAGAAGAGCACTTGAAACAGACAACCAACGAACTATTCGCTGAACCGTGTCAGCTTTGCACTGTCTATCAACAAATCCCAGGGTCAGACCCTAGTTGTTGCTGGTCTTCTTTTGGAAGAGTCATGTTTTTCACACAGGCAACTATACATTGGCTGCTCAAGAGTGGGAAGCAAGACAAATCTCTTTGCATATGCCTGACACGGAAGAACAAGGAGGTGCTACAATCATTGTTTAGGTAGACGTGGCAGAATGGGATATACACAATTGGCTGAAGAAGGATGAGACTGTGTTAGTAGTATGACCAACGGCTGCTATCACACCAACAGCAGCAAAAACAACAACAAAAAAGAGAGGGAACGCAATTACATGCTTTTGAAAAATCTTAATGGAAAATTATTTGCCTAAGCACAAAATGTAGACACCATCCCCAGGCCGAGGTATTCCGTACTTCTCTGTAGTTTCAGAAAGGAGGGATAAACATGCCAATCTATGTTTAGAAGCCTGAGCAACGCTGGGCCATTTTGCTAGTATATTATATATTATATTATATATTATATCATCATCATCATCGTTTTACGTCCGTCCTCCCACGCTAGCATGGGTCAGACGAATTGTGCTGTTGTGGGCAGTGTCCGGTCGGCTGACCTTAGCTTGCTCATACAGGAACTGATTCTGGCTTGATTTCTACAGCTGGATGCCCTTCCTAACACCAACCTCATTTACAGTGAGAGCTAGGTGCTTTTTTGCCATGACACCTCCACACACTATATATAAAGAAAGAGTCGGGGCCTGATGGTTGAGCTCTTGCCATTTTGACAACTAATTCCAGACAGCCTGGAATTAGCTGTTGAAACGGCAATTCTTTCTTATATAGTCACACTCTACTCTCCTAAATGTCAAATACTTTGTTGAATAATGGTCTTACTAGTTTAGTACTGGTTTGATCCTGATATATATATTATATATATATATATATATATATATATATATATATATATATATATATATATATATATACACACACAAACAAACACATAGCATGGTTGATAATATTGAAAATAATAAAGAATTTTGAGGGGTTTAGTAATATAACAGTCTCATTGTTAAGCTGGTGTTTAGAACATAATGAAGGTTACATATAATTCATTTTTCTGTTTACTTTTTCTCACCTAGGTCATTGACATCTCACCTATGCCTCATCCTATGCCCCCTCACTACATTCTTCTAACATTCCTTAATGCTATTCATAATCTTTCCACACAGACACACTTCTCTCACCTCCAGTGGTTCATTAGCCCCATATCCTCTACTGCTGAGCCCCATGTCTTCCACAGGTGAGTTCCGTTTCATTTACAGGTGAGTTCCTTCTCATCCACAGGTAAGGTCCATGTCATCCACAGGTTGAGAATTGGCAGAGTTGTTCGTGCATTAGATTGAATGCCTTGCTGTTTGTTTTAGTTCACTGTGCTCCAAGTTTAAATCTTGTTGAGGTCAACTTTGCCTTTCATCCTTTAGAGGTTGATAATGTACCAATCTTGTACTGGGATGAATTTTACTTTTCTCCCTTCTCTCTCACCTTTTACACCATTTTCTCCTCTCTCACCATTCTCTAGTCTCTCCCTCTCCTCCCTCCTTGCCCTCCTCTCCCTTCTCTCTCCCTTCCTTCTCTCCCTCCTCTCTGTTCTCTCCTCTCCCACCTATTCTCTTTTACCTCTCTTCTCTCCTTTTCTCCTTCCCTTTTATCTTCTCTTTCTCCTTTCCCCCCTCTCTCTCCCCTCCCTTCTCTCTCTCTCTCCTCTCCCTTATAACACAACTGTAAAATTTAAATTTAAAATTTAAAAAAAAAAAAAAAAGGCCAACAGGAGGCAAAATAAGTGTAAAAGAAGATAAAGAAAAAATGTGAAGAAAGGGAAACTGTAAAGCAGCTAGAAGGTTCTGTTATTGAATCTTTTTGTAGCCTCCATGTACTCAAACATTTTGGTAGATCTTTTACAATATATTGGCAGATACTTGTATATATAAATGGCATGCAGTAATAGATAATTTCACTTCATTCCATTTTACATTTTACATTGATCCTTCAATGTCATGGGGCAAATACAACCCAGTGGAACTCATCTCTCTTTGATTGCCTGCATTTAAGATTTTGTAATATGTTGGTTTCATTATCTAACTTTTCAATCCCTGAGCAAGTTGCATGTGGGTTTTCATGTCCATTTTTTGTTTTAGTACAACATGGCTATCTGTGTCCAGTTTAGAATAGGTACACTGTATCCCTGCATGTTGTAAGAAGCAACTAAAAGAGTTGGTGCCTGAAAGGACATCCATTTCTAAAACATTGTCTGAAAACATTCCCTCAAACTGTGCCAGCATAGAAAAGTCAACGTAAAAACGATGATAATGATGGCTATAATATACTAATGAGTGTATATGACATTTAACAGTTGATACAATAAAACCTCAACTAAAATAATTAATTATTTCATTAAGTCAGGATTTATAATACTATTTAACAAATGGTTCTTATGTCAAATTATGTTGGAAGATTTCAGTTTAAATAGGAACTTTCTAAAATGGGTTGTTTTGTTTTATAGAACCAGAGGTAGTTTGGGGGGAGTTAGTAATAAGAGGGTTAAGAGTTGTTTTGAAATTAATTTTGGTTTAGTTGTAGGTGATCCTTGATCCAGCAGAGCTCTGATCCAAGGTAGTCTATCTGAAATCATCTTATCTTTTTAAAGATATGGGGGATTACATTGTATAATGTGACTTTCTTTATTTAAGATAGTGGAGTGAGATTTGATGGGGTTTTGGCTACTATTTATAAAAGGTTGGCTTAACCAGGTAGAGGTTCACTTATTGTAGGAAATGATAAAACTACTGAACTGCAGAATTTAGTTTCAACTTGTTCTATTCTGAATTGAAGACATAATGGGGGCTTAACTTAACCTTTCATCCCTTCAGAGTCTGTAAATGAAGTACCTGTCATATATTTGGGACAATTCACTCAGGTGGTAGACTTAACCCTTTAGCATTCACATTACTCTATATATATTATTATATTTTCATGGTAAATGCTTTACCTCACATAATATCTCACATAATATCGAATCTATGAGATTTTGAAAGTATTTATTTTGAGAACAATACCTTAACATCAGTTTGAGCGATCAGTTACAGCCAGTTTCAACAGAAAAAGGTAGAGAATTCTTGGAAGATTTTAAATGATCAGTTCTCTTAGACTAATAATTTTTACGTTGGAACAAATAGTGCCAAAGAGTTTCTGGGAAGTCACAAGAACATAGAGGTGATTCTCTCAATTATTTTCAAAAATAATTTTAAAATTATGTGTAGTGACTTTCGTAAGAAACATAACAGTAGGTAAAATAATTTAAGAAACATAACAGTAGGTAAAATAATTTATGTAAATGTTTCTTTATAAGACTTCCATGTTTCATATTAGTAAAATCTCTAGAAGTTTCCATCCCAGGGGAAATATATCTATCACTTATTTCACTGTCAAATGTCTGAAATAAGCCATATATGTAATATGGTTTAACTCCTTATTTTATATTCCTGCACAGTTGCAGGAAATACCTACCATATAACTGCTATGCCATAAATCACATTCTATTATTGTTGTAGTAGTTGTGGTGGCGTTGTTGTGGTTAGTGGTGTTGGTTGTGGTGTTGGTAATGTTGTTGATGGTGTTAGTGATGTTGATGGTGGGGATGGTGGTGGTGTTGGTGATGGTTTTGTTGTCGGTGGTGGCGGTGGTGATTGTAGTGGTATTGGTTGTGGTGTTAGTAATGTTATTGGTGGTGGTGTTGGTGATGGTGACGCTGGTGGTGGTGGTGTTGTTGGTGGTGGTATTGGTGGTGTTAAGTCTGGTAGAGTTGGTGGTAGTGAGGGTGTTGTGTGAGGTGGTAGTGTTGTTTGCATTTGTTTTTATTTTACATCCTTGTAATGCCCCCCCCCCATCATCTTCCCTTTTGGACAATAAAAGAAATTGTTGTTACTGTTGTTTTTGTTATATATTGCCCTATTCTGACAGTTTGGTATGGATGGCAAATATGTTTGATATACTACTTCTGAAAATATTATTTCCTATTATGTATTTATCACCAGGCTGACTAGTAAAGCATCAGGTTTCCATCCACAGCTGCTGAAATGTAGGCATGCCTAGTTGTTAGGGTGTTGGACTCATAAAGTTGTGGGTTTGATTCTTGGACCAGGTAACATGTATTCTTGAACTAAACACTTCATTTCATGTTTTTCATGGTAGGACTGGGTTTCCTCTCATTATAACGCCTCCTTTGAAATGTAACGTCATAAGAGGTCAGCTAAACTTGCATAGAGGGGGGCTGCTTTCCCGTGCTGGCATGTGATGGACATGTCATTACAGACCACGTGAGAACTTAATCAGTGATTGTCCTATCAGATGGGCTTCTTCTTATGTATGAGACAGCTACAATAATTTGATGTCCCTTCCACCCAAGTATTGAAACTAGCTTATGGTGGTGGGATTAGGGTGTGTGAGGTCCATATTCTCATGTGGGCATAGATCTGGGCATTCACTCAGTATATGTTTAGATCGACTAGAAGCCTATGTCTCACAAATACTTTCCAGTTTTGGCATGGTTTCTATGACTGGATTCCTGTTGTTATCAACCAATTTACAGTATTTATGTGGTGTATTTTATCATAATACTAGCCTGCACAGTGCATTCTACACATGAATGGAGTTTCACTGAAGCAGGTGGAGAAGTTTGTGTATGATAGGGCCATGTTTAATGAGTGATGGAAGGCAGGAGGTTGAATTAAATGCAAGAATTGCAGGAGCTGGTGCAGTAATGCACCAGCTTCAGCATTTAGTAATCAGAAGAAGGGAGGTAGGTGTAAAAGCTAAACTTGCTATCTTCAATTCAGTGTTTGTGCCTACTCTTACCTATGGTCATGAATCTTGACCATAGGTAAAAGAATATGGTCACGAATACAAGTGGCTGAAATGGTGTTCCTCTGATGGGTCTTTGGAGTAACGTTACTTGATAGAGTGCATAGCTTGGAGATCAGAGAGTCACTCCAGGTATAGCCACTACTTTCCGAATTGAGAGATCACAGCTCCAATATTATGGACTTGTGGTTAGAATGTCTCAGGAAAGAATCACAGGATAGATTTTATGGACAATACCAACCGGCAGGAGGCCCAGGGTTAGAACCTGAGCAAGATAGTTTGATAACATTCATGTGTTCAGCTGGTCTTTGGGGATCTAGCATGATCAATTGGAGACAGTTGCTTCTGACAGGACCCATCTGAAAGCGTGTTTGAGGAATCTGCCACCATAATCCTCCCAAGAATAAGTGGGTAAAGAGGAAGAATATCTCTAATATAATGTGTATATTACATAACTTGTATATAGAGTGTAACATATAAATATCTCAAGTTCTTACACTTAAGGCCTAGATCAACCTTGATCAAGTCAACCTATTATCAATGATAATCCAGTAGTGACTATCCCATCTTTATTTCACACACTGTGTAGCTAGGACTACATTATCCAATGTGTTCTTCTTTTTGATACCAGCCCAGCCCAAACTGCTTCTGGTTCTATGAAACATAACCATGTTTTAAAGGGTTCCTATTTAAATTAAAATCTTCCAACATAATTTTATATAAGGACCATATGTTAAGTTACTATCTTAATTAATTTTAGTAAAATTCTAAATTAATTCATTGAAATACAGTGTTTTTCATTAGATAAGGGTCTTTGATTTCTCGCAGGCCAAGTGACCATGAAGCAGCTCGTTCTTGTTCAGTTCTATTTATTATTTGTTCATCATGTATTTAAAAACATTTCCTTGTTTGTTTGTTTCTCTTTTGTTTTGTTGTTTTTTCTATAAATTATTTCTTTATTTTTTATATTGACTCCCATCTCAGTTTCTCCTGAATAAACTTCCTTGTCTATCAAACAAGTTGATACAAGTTGCAAATGGTTTAGATCACTAATTAACTTAATCATCATTGTCCTCATAAACGTCATCATCATTGACATCACTATCATTGTCCTCATCATCACCACTATCACCGTTGTCACCACTATCGTTGTCATCGTCATTATCATCTTTGTCATCATCACTACTATCATCGCTGTCGTCGGTGTCACCACTGTCTTCATCATTATCATTATATTCTTGACACTATTAACTTCATTTGATATTAAAATGGTAAGTGCAAATTTAGATACTTTTCTTAACTCTTAATATCATTTAATGATTTAGCAGAAAATATCTAAACCAGGTTTGTCAATTGAAATGTTTGTAGTACCTTTACTAATGGGCAGATTATTGTAAAGATTTACAGTATTACAGGAAAGACTTTAATTTTTCATGTGGTGCAATCATGGGGCTATTTTGTGCTTTCTTAAAATGGTTTCATTTACAAGACATTAAGATTTAAAGAATTTATTGAAATGACTTTAGATCTTGAAGTAAGTCTATGTTCACATTTAAAGGAATTGGGTATAATTGGATGAATGAGTAAAATATCCCTAGCTTTGTGCAACTCTTGAATCCATTTTACTAGCTATTCCAAGTTGGTATAAGGTGGAATCTGGCTTTAGCCTTGTGTATTATCAACTTTGCCGTTCAACCATTTGAGGTCAATAAAAATAGTACTCAAACTTCATTGCACAGGGAGGTCAGATTCAGATATTGCAAAGTTACTTTCGGTTGCTAGATCTACTGCTTGGAAAGCTGTGAAGTGGTTTAAGGAGCAAGATTTGTCAGGTAGACCCAGCAGTGGAAGACTGCGAACTAAATGGACTCCAACTTTAATTAAAGCCTTTCGAGAAAGGATAAGAATAAATCTGAAAAGGTACATGAAAAAAATGGCAAGAGGTTTGAGTAAGCCCTAGGACAATGAGAAGGATCGTCAATGATGACTTATGAGTATCTTCCTTCACCCATCAGAAGAGACGAACCCTTTTTGAAAAGACAAGACAAAAAAAGGCTAGGGAGAAGCAAGAATTAGCTTCAAGAAATGAAATGTGGCATGGCGGGGAAAATTGTCTGGTCAGATGAACAGATTTTCACTGTTGAGCAGACACACAACCAAAGAAATGATTGGGTCATTAGTAAAAAGCATTAGCATTCAGTGTTGACAGAAAATCTGTATTCTATACAATGAAATCAGCTTATGTTAAGGTCTGGTGGCTGTTTCATCATCTTGGAGGTCTCCTGTCATTTTTGTGGACAAAAATCAGCTTCCTAACTTGCATAAACAGTATTCTGGAGCCTATGCTTGCTTTTGCAACTAATCATTTTGGCAATGATTACTTGTGGATCTTCCAACAGGATGGAGCTACTTCCCATACAGCAAATGTCACACAATCTTGGTGCAGAGACCATCTTCTCAGGTTCTGGTCGAAAGAAACATGGCCTCTTTGATCACATAATTTAAACCCTATGGACTTTTCAGTATGGTCTATCCTTGATTTAAAGGTATCTTTATTGAGCGCTTCAAAAGAAATTCCTCAAGAAATATTGCGTGCTTCAGTGAAAGATGTTCGACGGAGGTTAGAGGCTATTATTGCTACACGAGGGAGGTCATTTTGAATAAACTCTACACATTATATTCTAAAGATATTTATTTATAATTACATATATGTTGCTGGTTAATAAACTTAGTAGTTTTGTTATTAAAAGCATTTTTATTTGCTTCCAAACTTATGCTCTGCCCTCTGTATCTCTTTCTGACTTCAATTCTCTCACTCTGTCTCCTCTGAAAGAAATCTGCTGATTTCAGCCCTAGAGAGGGGATGGGCTCTGCTAGGTTTTAAAATGCCTTAGAAACACCATATGCCACTACAGTACCCCACTTTTTATTATGACTAGAGAAGTTGTTATATACTCAACAATACTGAAGAATCATTGAAATGTTTAAGACCAACAAGAACCCAAGGGAAGTAGCATAGATGCTAGTGTGTGTGTGTGTGAGTGATATTAATGATTTTTAATTAGTGATGTTCCATAGTTTGATATTCAATCTCATATCAGGTTTATCTCATGGAAGATAATGAGATATTTTATGTGATATTTCAGTTAATTACACAAAGGTGTGTGAACATGTGTGTGGGAATTTGTGTGCATGTGTGTGAACATGTATATGGGCATGTGTGTGAACATATATGTGGGAATGTGTGTGAACATGTATGTGGGAATGTGTGTGAACGTATGTATGGTAATGTGTGCATGTGTGCATATATGTTTGCATGTGTGTAGAAATGCGTTTAGGAATGTGTGTTTGTATGTGTATGAAACTAATCACCAGTTTGTCAACTAAAGATTAACATGAGCTGGTGTGTGTGTGTAAGTCATCATCATCAGTGTCATATACCATGGCAGGTAATCAACATGTTTGAAATTCTCAAGAGTGGAGTTTATATTTTTGCAGTTTTGATATTTTGATATTTAAAATATTTTAAGTGTTGTTCAGAGTGTAGTTTTTGTTACACAATTCTATTATGTAATTATTTTTTTTACCAATTTCCGACTGTTTTGAAGGCTATATTCATTCAAAACATAAAAAAACAATAGAAAATTCACTTCCAAACTGAAACCGGTGAAATATTCACGTCCAAAGTGAAACTGGTGTAATATTCACCTCTGAAGGTGAAACCAGTGTGATATTCACCTCTGAAGGTGAAACCGGTGTGATATTCACCTCCAAAGTGAAACCAGTGTAATATTCACCTCTGAAGGTGAAACCAGTGTAATATTCACCTCTGAAAGTGAAACCAGTGTAATATTCACCTCTGAAGGTGAAACCGGTGTAATATTCACCTCTGAAGGTGAAACCGGTGTAATATTCACCTCTGAAGGTGAAACCGGTGTAATATTCACCTCTGAAGGTGAAACCGGTGTAATATTCACCTCCAAAGTGAAACTGGTATAATATTCACCTCTGAAAGTGAAACCGGTGTAATATTCACCTCCGAAGGTGAAACCAGTGTAATATGCACCTCTGAAGGTGAAACCGATGTAATATTCACCTCCGAAGGTGAAACCGGTGTAATATTCACCTCTGAAGGTGAAACCAGTGTAATATGCACCTCTGAAGGTGAAACCAGTGTAATATGCACCTCTGAAGGTGAAACCGATGTAATATTCACCTCTGAAGGTGAAACCAGTGTAATATGCACCTCTGAAGGTGAAACCAGTGTAATATGCACCTCTGAAGGTGAAACCGATGTAATATTCACCTCCGAAGGTGAAACCGGTGTAATATTCACTTCCAGAGTGAAAGTATTTTAGCACATCATTTACGCAGAATTTGAAGTTGGTGAAAATCAGCAAAATATTGACCTTGAATATAAGCCGACCCCACCATTTTACCATTTCATTTTTTGTCAGATATTTCTCTGCTAATTTACAAATTTATACGGTAACTACTCTAACTACACCACCTAAATTATAACATACTTTTTACATCTTTTTTTTTTCCCCTTGCTTTCATGGGTTGGGTTAAGACATTTGTGGCAGGTTTTCTATGGTTGGTTGCTCAGCCTGATGCCAATCCAAACTTAATTTCTCAGTTCAAATTTTGCTATGACCCACTTGGGTGGTAAACTTAATCTGTCACTCAGGTTTAACACTTCTACCTGCCCATTGAGTGCTTTCAGCAGGAAGTTCACTCTGTTGGAAGCATTTGGGTTAGGTCTCCAGTTTAAAGACACCTTCCTCCCCCCATCACTCCCACTATTCTCAGAAGCCTTGAAAGGGGGTCATGCGTGCTACACCCCCCCTCTCCGACTAAACAGTAAAACCAAACAAACAAAAGGGTATCTTTTGACTCAATTAAGATAGAAGATGACATCAGCAAGCATCACCAGTTGTAGGTGTATCAATAGCAAGCTTCAATCATGTTCACTCAAGGTAAGAAAGTTCGACAAAGTGACAAGTTGATTAAGTACATTTATAACACAAGTGTTCTCTTCCTTCCAGTAAAGTGCTACGCTTAGTTTTCAAATGCAATGAAAGAAATTCCGAACAGCAGACTACTATTTACGTCACTAGCTTAACATCTCAGACTATTGACTGTGCTTTGAAGAAATTTTCTAACCTGAATAAAAAATACAAAAATCAAATTTGATTCTAATTGAAGCTATGTCAAAAATCTTGGTTACACCATAAGAATCGATAAAAGGTTTTCAATAAATTGACATGGATCTCACTAATTTCCTATACTTTATAGCTATTCAGCCATTTGTAGATTCTATAATAGCAATGAGGAATTGATGTACTAAGTCTTTTACAGTTAAATATATTTACTGATAGCAAACCACTCTACAATGAAATTAGGTGGCAAATTGACAGTTTATTTTTTTGGGGATGTAGAACTAAATGTCTTGTGGTATTTGTTCTGGCTACGAGTTCAAATCCTACAAGAGCAACTTTGCTTTTAATCCTTTTGATGGGTTAATAAAATAAAGTACCGGTCTGGGAAAGCAGAGAAGTGGAATTGTTAGAACATTGAATGAGATGCCCTTTGTGGGCTTTGCTTCAGTCCTTTGTGGGCTTTGCTCCAGCTCTTTTGTATATGGATTTTATTGAGAATTAATCTTGTAGAGTATATGTTGTGAGTTATGTTGTTTTATTGGGTATTAATGTACAGTATATGTTGTATTTCATCATCATTTCATCATTTCATTTTACGTCCGCTTTTTCCCTGCTTGCAAGGGTGGGACGGGAACTGATGCTGGCTGGATTTCTACAGCTAGATGTCCTTCCTAACACCAACCTCATTTACAGTGAGTGTTGGGTGCTTTTTTGCCGTGGCACCTCCACGACCACTTTGCAATGGAATGATATGGACCCCAGTCCCTATCATTTCATTTCTACAGCTGAGTAAACTGGAGCAATGTGAAATAAAGTGTCTTGCTCAAGGGAACAACACATCAGCTGGTCTGAGAATTGAACTCACAACCTTTCGATTGCAAGGCCAATGCTCTAACCACTAAGCCATGTGCCTCCATGTATTTGTTGTGTTTTATTTGGTATTAGTGTAGAGTATATGTTGTGTGAGTTGTGTTGTTTTATTGGTTGTTTATTGTATAGTGAGTGAAGATTGTTCTGTTTGGGTTGTGTTACTGAATCGGTAATGTCTAGCACACAATGTGGGCAATCCCTAGCAGAAGTAATTTTTGAATAGTGTGTAGTGTTGAGCCTTGGTATGGCTTCTAGTTCATTGTTCATATTTTTTTTATCATACCTAGTGCTCCAATTATTGCTGACACTGTTTATTATTACTATTGGAGGACAGTTGATTGACAGTAGAATTGGTAGTGTCAGACAACATGTTTTGCTGCATATAGTTATTGACTTTCGCGTTCTTAGTTAAAATCCCGGTATGGTTAGCTTTGTCTTTCATCCATTCAGGGTCAATAAAATAAAGCTCCAGTAAACACTGGGGTCGATTCAATCCACTTTCTGTTCCCCTTCAAATCGTTGGCCTTTTTCCAAAAGTAGAAAGAACTATTATCATTGACAGAATCGTTAGAGCATTGAATGAAATGCATGGCAGCACTTAATTTTGGCCCTTTACAGTCTGAGTTCAAATCCTGCAAATGTCAACTTTGTTTTTCATCTTTCTTGAGTTAAAGTAAAGTACCAGCCAAGTAATGGGGTTGATATAACCCCCCCCCCCCCTCCAACTGGTGACCTGCTTAAATTAGAAACTGCCTTTCATCCTTACGGGGTCGATAAAATAAAGTCCCAGAAATGTACTGGGTAATTGCTGGCTTTGTGCCAAAAGTAGAAACAATTATCATTATTATTATTATTATTGGTCTGTTTGGATGTCTTTTTGCTTGCTCTCAGTAAGTCGCTTTATTTACCTGTTATAATTATTTGTTAAATTTTTCTTGTTGTGTAAAGGATATAAGCCCTTGGACTTTGCCCTGTGAAGGGGGAAAGTATAATATTTGGGCCTTTTGACCCAAATATTTGAACATTTTACTTCTAAAAATTAAAAAAAAAAAATCATGGCTGAGTCATGCCCCCCCCCCCCCAGCAATATGTCTGCTGTCGTGTGACAAAGACGTAAAAGTTAAGAGGGTTACAGAAATTGATACAACAAACAACGTGAACAAAGACAGCAATGACAACAACACTGACAACACTAATTTAAAAAAAATTACCACACCAACTACAACAATAATAGCAACATCCAAAATACAGACAACAGAAAAAAATTACAACAAATGCAACAACGATATTAACACCACTAACAAGAAAATAAACAACGACAACACCAACAGCAATATTACAAATTGCACCGAAAACACAACCAACTACAACAGTGATAACAGCAATAACACCAACAACACCATTTGTAGCAGTAGCAACAGCAACAGCACCAACAACAAGACCAGTAGCGGCAGCAATAATAGTGCCGCTGAAAAAGGGGCCACTTCTTTCGCAGGTGTGGCCCGAAATATAGAGACAGTGCTAGTCACGGAGGAGGAGATGGCAGTCGCAAGAGCCATGATGACAAGAAATGACAATAGAGTTTCCCTGAAACCTCCACCCAATTTTTTTCAAGATCCAGCAGGTATGCACGGTGTCTTACCGCACCGTAAGCAAAATGTCACATCGGGTGGAGAGCACCACGGAGGCTCAAATCCAAAAGGCCTTGAGGTGCGTCTGGATGTGCAAAACCCACATCACCCGAGGCAAAAAGTATGCCACAGTAGACGTACTTTGTGCCACCCTCCAAGAGGTGAAGTCTCACTCTTTGGAAACCCTAAAGAGTGAGGAGATAGTCTTGGTGCCCTCCTACTGCGGGCAGAAAATTGTGAGGGTCAAAGTGACCCAGGTTCCACCCGATGTGCCCATACCTTGGCTGGCTGTGTCTGTACAAACTGACCAGGAGTGCATCGAGGCCATCCCAGATATCATAGACCTCGAGGAACGACTCCAACTCCCAATAAGCGTGGAAGGAAGGCATTCAAAGTGCTATCTCTGCGGGCAGAAGGGTCACCTCGGGGCCTTCTGTCCGCTGAAGACAGCCTGATCCGACACTTGATCCGCTGCTACCAAGAGCAGGGCAGGCAACAGAGGCAGAAGAACCTTCCATGGTGAGTATGAGGGCAACGTCCGTGGCACGCATACCAAGACCACGGACAACTAAAACAGCGGCAGCAGTGGCGGCAACACCAACAGTCGCAGTAGCTACACCAGCGACAAAATCGCCGTAGCGGGCTCCACTACCATCACCAACAGCCGTGGAGCTCATACCCCTCCCAGATGTCACGGAATCCGACATGGATTATGAGGTGGGAGTGAAGTGGCAAGAGGTCTGCCACAAAAATCAAAAACGAAAGAACCACTTAGCTTTGCCCTGCAAAAGCAAGAACAAACAAAGAAGGGTAAAGGCTGCAAGGCGGCTTGCAGCAACACCATCACCACCACAAGCATCACCACCAACAACCACACTACCACTAGCATCACCAAAAACACCAACATTGCAAACATAACAAAGCACACACACTCAACAGAAACAACAAGAAAACAGCAACCACCCTCCCCTCCCCCCCCAAAAAAAAAGTACACAGCCATAAACATTGCACACCAAGGACTAATGGAACATATAAAACAGCACACTGATATTTCAGACGTAAATTACCATACCCCACCAACACCAAGAACATTATCAAAAAACATTAACATTATGGAAATTGAACTCGAAGATTACAAACAATCAAAACAAAAATTTCTCAACGCAGTTGGGGATTTCAGGGGGTCACTTGGAGACACCCATGACCAGCCGAAGGGGCGGTTCTACTGTCCCTTCCCCACACGATCAAGGTAAGTGATCCTTTCTCACTTACTCCGTTCCTCATCCAACATGGCCGTACTTAGAATAGGCAGTATAAATGTACGTAGCCTGGAGTCATCTTGGAAGCAGGGTCACCTCCTCAACGACCTCAGGTCACTAAACATAGATGTGGTGGCCATCAGTGAGACCAGAATCTCCGAAGCACGAGCCTTCGCACCGATCTTCGGCGGCTACGATGTATACACATCTCCCAGCCGTCCAGGATCAGGGGGAGGAGTTGCTGTGCTTTTTTGGAGAGGCTCGACCGGCAGCGAAGGCAATGCTTTCAGGCTAGTAGCCGTCTACGCCCCAACTGGGGTAGGACAGCCAGATTTCTTCAGATTTCTTGGAACGTCTAGAGACCTTTCTTGGAACGTCCCGCTCTTTAGTGTTAGTGGGTGACTGGAACGGTATCTTAGATGCACGCTTGGATTATGTGGGGTTAGTAGACAGAGGAGGAGGAGGGTGTAAAAGCCTCAACAACCTGCTCAGACGTTTTGAACTGTGTGACAATTATTGACTGGATTATCCGAATGTGCCAATGTGGACATGGGTAAACCGCATCGGGTCATCCAGATCGTAATTAGGTAGGGTATTCTGTAGGTAAACAGATAAGGCTAGTGTAGGCTGTCCGCAATTTAAAGTAGTCGACTACACGGACTACAAATTGGTGATCTGTGAAGTTGACTTAGATAGACTCCATAGGCAAGGGCCCGGTTACTGGAAGCTGAGCGCGTTGTTCCCGGCGCGCAAAGCTTACAGAGACTGGATGAGCAAATTAGTTAAGCGTGCGTTGACGGGTGTGATCGTCAACAACAGGTGGTAGTTTACCCTGAAAAGGGCTATTAGAGTAGAATCGATAAGGTTTAGCAAAGGAGTAGTGATAGAGGAAAATGGAGTAGAGGGAGAGTTAGAAAGCTAGAAGAGGCATTTAGGACAGGCATCGCAACCGACGTGCTTGTGGCAAGATTGCCACTCGACCAATTCTTCAACGCAAAACATGACGGCTGCGTTGTCAGAGTTAGAACGCATGCTCTAAGACACAAGGGGATGAAAGCCGTTCAATGGGCCTGGGTGGTGGAGGCGTGACGTGGCGCATATTGTTCGAACCCGAGCAGATGTGTGCGGCTTTTCAACAGCACTTTGCTCAATTGTTTGGGAGCGGCAGTGGGCCGGATCGGAGTATGGACTTCGGTGCATACCTCAACGGACTTCCGTGGCTCTTGACGACTGCAGCGCAGTTCTGCGAAAGGCCGATAACAGCAGGTGAAATACGGGAAGCGATGTCTGACTGCACGAGGGGTAAATCGCCAGGTTTGGATGGTCTGCCCTACGAGCTTTGTGTATATGCCAGACTTGTTCGGCGACCTCTTGGCAGATGGCTACTGCAACTGGCAGCAGAATGGGAGCATTCCCAGTTTTGTGAGCCAGGGAGCGGTGTCGCTGCTGAGAAAATACCCGAACAAAGGGGACGTTATAGACAACTTCAGGCCCATAACTCTACTAAACACAGAGTTTAAGATCTTGGCCAAGGTCTTAGCAAAGAGATTGGTGCTTGTCATCAGTGATCTGGTGGGAGAGGCGCAGACATGCGCCATTCCGGACAGATCCATCCACGACAGCTTCCATCTCATATGATACATCATAGAGAGGGTGGCTAAGGAATCTGGCACGGGTGGGGCCCTGATCAACTTGGATCAATCTAAAGCATTTGATAGGGTCGACCATCGGGACCTGGCTTTGGACCCGTTTTTAAGTGGTGGATTGCTGCGATGAATGATTGTGAGGGTGAATGATCTCCTGTCACAGCCGTTCAGCATCATGCGCTCGGTCCGCCAGGGTTGTCCCCTCTCGTCCCTCTTGTACGTATTGGCCTTCGAGCCATTACTGCACAAATTGGAGACGATAAGGGATGTCCCACACGAACTGGGATGTGGGAGATTCGTGTCAGCTTATGCCGACGACATCACTGTGGTGCTGTCGAGCACCATACACGCCCAGATGCTCGGCACCGCTCTCAAGGAATACGAAGCGGTGACAGGAGCAAAGATAAACCAGGAAAAGTCGGTGGGCTTGCAACTCAGCACCTAGAGAGGCAAGTCCATGCCGTCCGACAGCGTCGTGGGGCGCTGGACAGAAGGACCGGTTAAATTGCTTGGGGTCTGGTTCGGTCCGGACCTCCAGATGGAGAAAAACTGGGGCGACGTGATGAGCAGTGTGGCTTCTCTAACCCAGAAATGGAAGGTCGGGTGGAGGTGGAAAATGCGTACATCGCGTCCGTCATCTGCTACCGCCTGACCGTCGTACCTTGTCCTCGCCCAACTCCGACCAAAATGGAACACCTTCTCTTCCGCTTTTTGTGGAAGGGACGTACTCCCATGGTCAGACGATCCATCTGCTGTCACACCCATTACGTGGAGGACTAGGCATGCCGTGGCTGATGATGCGCAAACATGCACTGAGGCTGCGACATCTCTGGTGTTTCCTTGACGGTGAACAGGTGTGGTTGCCGTATGCCAGATGCGCTTTTCCCCAGCTCGTCTCCTTGACGGAGCTGCAGTCCTGGATCAGGAAAAGACCGAGGGATAGCGCTTGGAAGCTGGAATGTTTCCAAGCGTTCACCACCCTCTACCAGCTGGGCACTAGTATCGATGCAACATCCACCTTGGCGTTCTATAGAGGACTAGTGGAGGGGAAGAGCGACGACGTTCTCGGGGAGACCCTGGGTGTCGAAGACAATCAGCTGTTTGCTCTTTTCAAGAGAACTTTCAACCCAGGGCCCATGGACAACTTCCAGAAATCCCTGGCCTAGCAGTGCTACGGGGAGCGTTGCCGGTTTGGGATAAGCTCTACAGACACGGAG
Organism: Eledone cirrhosa; assembly: GCA_964016885.1. Lineage (NCBI taxonomy): Eukaryota > Metazoa > Mollusca > Cephalopoda > Octopoda > Eledonidae > Eledone > Eledone cirrhosa. The sequence continues at coordinate 259,951,908 of OZ024740.1, read as the reverse complement.
GTGTCGTCAGCCGATCCTGTCCGAGATACGCTCAGGACGACGAAACTGTCCTGCATGCACTCGTTCAGTGCCCGAGGATTGCTGACTTGTGGAGCTATGTCGAACAACTGCTGTCGCGTATAGGACGGATCTGGTTATCGACTGAGTCCATTGTGCAGATAGCCCCGCCATCCTCCTTTAAAGAGGAGGAAGGGCAGGCAGTTTTCATCTGCCTGGTGGCCATGGCGAAAGAGATTGTGTGGTGGACAAGGCTGAAAGGGTTGAAGATGGACGCTTTCCTCTCCGGCCCATCCTTGATTAACTTGAAGAGGAAAATCAGAATGGAGAGGCAAGTGCTGTCTTCTAGTAAGTTTGTTGAAAGGTGGGTGAAAGTTGCGAGTCTGGTCCGAGTGAACAGGCTCTGAGTATGCGCCTGTAGACTGAGGAGTGGAAAAACTAAGAGAGGGCGCTTGCTCTGGTGGTCAGGGTGGCCGTGGTCTTTTGTGTGGTTTTCACCACGAGTGACCCTCGGAGGTTTCCCCCTTTTTGGGGATTTTTGTTGTTTGAATTTTTATTTCTATCTTGTTATAACCTGTTTACCCGACCAAAACCCACTTTGTATCGTCCTGTACCGTTCTGTGCCGTCTGTAATGTTTTTCTTCATGTTAGCCCTTGTGGCCAATAAAGAAACCATTATTATTATTATTATTATTATTATTAAGGGCGAAGGATTGGCAGTATCGGTAGAGGGTTGGACGCCATGCTTTGACGCATAGAGTTACGGTCCTTGCCATTCTGAGTTCAAATCCCGCCGAGGTTGACTTTGCCTTTCATCTTTACGGGGTCGATAAAATAAAGTACCAGTAATGCACTGGATAATTGCTGGCCTTGTGCCAAAAGTAGAAACAATTATTATTATTAATATGTAGTTCTGTTGACATGATGTTCTGCACCAAATGTGATGAAAGGTTTATGTCATCTGTTCAAGAATAGAAGAATTGATAATGATATAATGGATTAGAGGCTGGTGGTGTTGGTGTTGATGTTGGTGATAATGATGGTAACTGTGGGTGGTGGTGTGATGATGATGGTGATGGTTACAATGGAGTGTGGTGCTGTTGATCATGTTGATGATGATGATGATGATGGTTACAATGGGTGGCGGTGGTGTTGATGATGTTGGTGATAATGATGGTAACTGTGGTGGGTGGTGGTGTGATGATGATGGTGATGGTTACAATGGAGTGTGGTGCTGTTGATCATGTTGATGATGATGATGATGATGGTTACAATGGGTGGCGGTGGTGTTGATGATGTTGGTGATAATGATGGTAACTGTGGTGGGTGGTGGTGTGATGATGATGGTGATGGTTACAATGGAGTGTGGTGCTGTTGATCATGCTGATGATGATGGTTACAATGGGTGGCGGTGCTGTTGATCATGCTGATGATGATGATGATGATGGTTACAATGGGTGGTGGTGGTGGTGGTGGTCATGATGCTGATGGTTGTTACATTGGTGGGTATTGTTGATAATTATAATGATTACAGTAGTAGGTGTTGTTGATGATGATGATAGTGATGATATAATGATGGAAGTGGTGGGTAGTGTTGTTGGTGGTGGTGATGATTATGATGTTGATGATGATAATGATGAAAGTGGTGGGTAGTGTTGATGTTGGTGGTGGTGGTGATTATGATGGTGTTGATAATGATGAAAGTGGTGGGTAGTGTTGATGTTGGTGGTGGTGGTGATTATGATGGTGTTGATAATGATGGAAGTGGTGGGTAGTGTTGATGTTGGTGGTGGTGGTGATTATGATGGTGTTGATAATGATGGAAGTGGTGGGTAGTGTTGATGTTGGTGGTGGTGGTGATTATGATGGTGTTGATAATGATGGAAGTGGTGGGTAGTGTTGATGGTGGTGGTGGTGGGTAGTGTTGATGTTGGTGGTGGTGGTGATTATGATGGTGTTGATAATGATGGAAGTGGTGGGTAGTGTTGATGTTGGTGGTGGTGATGATTATGATGGTGTTGATAATGATGGAAGTGGTGGGTAGTGTTGATGGTGGTGGTGGTGGGTAGTGTTGATGTTGGTGGTGGTGATGATTATGATGGTGTTGATAATGATGGAAGTGGTGGGTAGTGTTGATGTTGGTGGTGGTGATGATTATGATGGTGTTGATAATGATGGAAGTGGTGGGTAGTGTTGATGGTGGTGGTGGTGGGTAGTGTTGATGTTGGTGGTGGTGGTGATTATGATGGTGTTGATAATGATGGAAGTGGTGGGTAGTGTTGATGGTGGTGGTGGTGGGTAGTGTTGATGTTGGTGGTGGTGGTGATTATGATGGTGTTGATAATGATGGAAGTGGTGGGTAGTGTTGATGGTGGTGGTGGTGGGTAGTGTTGATGTTGGTGGTGGTGGTGATTATGATGGTGTTGATAATGATGGAAGTGGTGGGTAGTGTTGATGTTGGTGGTGGTGGTGATTATGATGGTGTTGATAATGATGGAAGTGGTGGGTAGTGTTGATGGTGGTGGGTAGTGTTGATGTTGGTGGTGGTGGTGATTATGATGGTGTTGATAATGATGAAAGTGGTGGGTAGTTTTGATGGTGGTGGGTAGTGTTGATGTTGGTGGTGGTGGTGATTATGATGGTGTTGATAATGATGAAAGTGGTGGGTAGTGTTGATGTTGGTGGTGGTGGTGATTATGATGGTGTTGATAATGATGGAAGTGGTGGGTAGTGTTGATGTTGGTGGTGGTGGTGATTATGATGGTGTTGATAATGATGAAAGTGGTGGGTAGTGTTGTTGTTGGTGGTGGTGGTGATTATGATGGTGTTGATAATGATGGAAGTGGTGGGTAGTGTTGATGGTGGTGGTGGTGGGTAGTGTTGATGTTGGTGGTGGTGGTGATTATGATGGTGTTGATAATGATGGAAGTGGTGGGTAGTGTTGATGTTGGTGGTGGTGGTGATTATGATGGTGTTGATAATGATGGAAGTGGTGGGTAGTGTTGATGTTGGTGGTGGTGGTGATTATGATGGTGTTGATAATGATGGAAGTGGTGGGTAGTGTTGATGTTGGTGGTGGTGGTGATTATGATGGTGTTGATAATGATGGAAGTGGTGGGTAGTGTTGATGTTGGTGGTGGTGGTGATTATGATGGTGTTGATAATGATGGAAGTGGTGGGTAGTGTTGATGGTGGTGGTGGTGGGTAGTGTTGATGTTGGTGGTGGTGGTGATTATGATGGTGTTGATAATGATGGAAGTGGTGGGTAGTGTTGATGTTGGTGGTGGTGGTGATTATGATGGTGTTGATAATGATGGAAGTGGTGGGTAGTGTTGATGGTGGTGGTGGTGGGTAGTGTTGATGTTGGTGGTGGTGGTGATTATGATGGTGTTGATAATGATGGAAGTGGTGGGTAGTGTTGATGGTGGTGGGTAGTGTTGATGTTGGTGGTGGTGGTGATTATGATGGTGTTGATAATGATGAAGTGGTGGGTAGTGTTGTTGTTGGTGGTGGTGGTGATTATGATGGTGTTGATAATGATGAAAGTGGTGGGTAGTGTTGTTGTTGGTGGTGGTGGTGATTATGATGGTGTTGATAATGATGGAAGTGGTGGGTAGTGTTGATGGTGGTGGTGGTGGGTAGTGTTGATGTTGGTGGTGGTGGTGATTATGATGGTGTTGATAATGATGGAAGTGGTGGGTAGTGTTGATGTTGGTGGTGGTGGTGATTATGATGGTGTTGATAATGATGGAAGTGGTGGGTAGTGTTGATGTTGGTGGTGGTGGTGATTATGATGGTGTTGATAATGATGGAAGTGGTGGGTAGTGTTGATGGTGGTGGTGGTGGGTAGTGTTGATGTTGGTGGTGGTGGTGATTATGATGGTGTTGATAATGATGGAAGTGGTGGGTAGTGTTGATGTTGGTGGTGGTGGTGATTATGATGGTGTTGATAATGATGGAAGTGGTGGGTAGTGTTGATGTTGGTGGTGGTGGTGATTATGATGGTGTTGATAATGATGGAAGTGGTGGGTAGTGTTGATGGTGGTGGTGGTGGTGATTATGATGGTGTTGATAATGATGGAAGTGGTGGGTAGTGTTGATGTTGGTGGTGGTGGTGATTATGATGGTGTTGATAATGATGGAAGTGGTGGGTAGTGTTGATGTTGGTGGTGGTGGTGATTATGATGGTGTTGATAATGATGGAAGTGGTGGGTAGTGTTGATGTTGGTGGTGGTGGTGATTATGATGGTGTTGATAATGATGGAAGTGGTGGGTAGTGTTGATGTTGGTGGTGGTGGTGATTATGATGGTGTTGATAATGATGGAAGTGGTGGGTAGTGTTGATGGTGGTGGTGGTGGGTAGTGTTGATGTTGGTGGTGGTGGTGATTATGATGGTGTTGATAATGATGAAAGTGGTGGGTAGTGTTGATGTTGGTGGTGGTGGTGATTATGATGGTGTTGATAATGATGAAAGTGGTGGGTAGTGTTGTTGTTGGTGGTGGTGGTGGTGATTATGATGGTGTTGATAATGATGATGATAATGATGGAATAATGATTAAAGTGTGGGTTGTGATGAGGATTATAGCAATGGTGTTGATGATGTCATGGGGGTGATAGTGCTGATGACAATAGTGATAATGATGAGGATGATGTTGATTACAGTAGCAGTGTTGATGATGATAATGGTGATGATAACGATGTTAGTGGTGATAGTGATGATAAGGTGCTTTGTTATTGGTGATGATGATTATAATGGTGTTAGTGGTGATGGTGGTGAGAGGAATGTGTGATAGCAGAGATTATGATGATGATGATGATGATAATGGTTGTTTCTACTTTAGGCACAAGGCCAGCAATTACCCAGTACATTACTGGTACCTTATTTTATCGACCCCGTAAGGATGAAAGGCAAAGTCAACCTCGGCGGGATTTGAACTCAGATCATAAAGGGACGTAACTATGCTGCAAAGCATGGCGTCCGACCCTCTACCGATACTGCCAATCCACCGCCTGATATGATAATGGTGGCATTGGAAATGAAGGGGTGTTGATTGTGAAGATGTTGATAGTGATGATGATTATGATGGGAATGGTGTGTGATGGTGGAGATGATGATGATGATGGTACTAGCCTATTTTTAGCTTAAATTGAAACCACATGATATTGATGAAAACATAGATGTTTCCAAGGTGCTGTTATTATTATTACCATCACACCATTATTGTTGTTACTGTGGATTGTTTGAGCCATGTGTTGAAAGAATTTGCTTTTCTCCTTCCTCTCCAACTGTTTTACATCAACACAAGCTAAATATTTTATTGCATACCTTGTTAACACCAGAATGTAGCTGACACCCACCTTTTCCTCACCATATTCAACATAATTCATCATGTTGAATATGTGTGTCTGATACACAAACACAGACACACACATACACACATATATGTGTGTGTGTGTATATATATATATATATATATATATATATATATATATACACACACACACAAAGTTACCTTTTTATGATATCTACCTGTTTTATTAATCATTCTTTATATGTGTGTGTGTGTGTGTATGTGTATACCCCCCCCCCCCCACCGCACACTGTAAAGTTTTGTATAAGTGTCATGATAAAAGCACCCAGTCCACTCTGTAAATGTGGTTGGCATTAGGAACGTCATCCAGTCGTAGAAACCAAGTCTCAAAATCAGTCCAGTATGAGCAAGATATGGTCATCTGATCTGGCTTAGCTCACAATGGGACAATTCATCTAACCGATGCTAGTGTGGTAAAATGGACATTAAATGTTGATATATATATATATATATCATGTATATATATCGTGTGTGTGTACGTGCGTGCCTGGAGATGTAAGTTGAGAGGATGGAAGAAGAATGTCAGTTAAATCTGTGGTGAATTCCAGTTCTTACATTCCACTAAGCAAAACCTTTTGATATTAATTTAGCCCCTAAATCCCAGTTGTGTTTCTATGAAACAAAAACATCCAATTTCAAAGGGTTCCTATCAGAGGTGGCATTATATAATTAAAAATCTTCCAACATAATTTGATATAAGAAACTTTTATGTTAAAAATACCATCTTAATGATGGTATTTTTAACAATTATCTGACCGCGTAACAAAATGAAAACGAAAATATTTCAGACATTACTATAAATTGGTTAAACATACAGGAAAATAAAGCAGTATTGGAAAGGACTATAAATGCCATAAATGAGAGGAAAATGAGGGCAAGGGCTATTAGGCAAAGGGTGAAGGGGAGGGTGACAGACTCAAAAGTCTGAGGGGTGTTTTGGCTGTGCCTTGCGGACAATAGCCAATGACACCCATTGCAACTGCCACCTCACCTTATGGGGCTCCTTCCTCAAACAGGCTACTATTGTTCTGATTTTATGGAAGGGGTCATCTGTCTGGGTTCCGAGGTCGTCTGAGGTCTTGACAAAGACTAGACTAGTGCAAAGAGGAAGCAGCTGGATAAGCCCCGATATTTACTTCTCTTCCTGTCCTCTGCATTGTGGGCTGCCAGGACACTAGTAATACTTCCTATGGAATAATTAACAATTTTTATCTTACAGACCACCTGTAATACTCTTTAAGCACTTCAACACTCTGCTGATGGGCCCCTACTGTAATTACTCCACATATATGTGTGGGTGAGTATGTATATGTTTAGTCTTGTGTGGGTGAGCATATGTATAGACTTGTGTGGGTAGGCGTGTGCATGTGTTTAGTCTTGTATGAGGTTGTGTTGTATGTGTGTGTATGTGTAGTTGTGTATACTACGTTTAAAACTGGTCAACTGTTGTATATAGTGTGTGTGCCTATGTGTTACTGACAGTGTGTGGGTGTTTACATGGCAATCATGGATGTCTACATGTCACACAGACACACTCCTGCCGCAATTGTAACATACAGTTTGATCAACTGTCATTGTATTTGTGGTGGTGGTGGTGGTGGTGGTGGTGGTGGTGTGTACTGTTGTGTGGATGGTGGTGGTAGTGGTGTGTACTGTTGTGTGGATGGTGGTGGTGGTGGTGGTGGTGTGTACTGTTGTGTGGATGGTGGTGGTGGTGGTGTGTGCTTTTGTGTGGATGGTGGTGGTTGTGGTGTGGTGGTGTTGGTGGTGTACTGTTGTGTGGATGGTGGTTGTGGTGGTGGTGGTGTGTACTGTTGTGTGGATGGTGGTAGTGGTGTGGTGGTGTTGGTGGTGTACAGTTGTGTGGTGGTGTTGGTGGTGTACTGTTGTGTGGATGGTGGTAGTGGTGTGGTGGTGTTGGTGGTGTACTGTTGTGTGGTGGTGTTGGTGGTGTACTGTTGTGTGGTGGTGTTGGTGGTGTACTGTTGTGTGGTGGTGTTGGTGGTGTACTGTTGTGTGGATGGTGGTAGTGGTGTGGTGGTGTTGGTGGTGTACTGTTGTGTGGTGGTGTTGGTGGTGTACTGTTGTGTGGTGGTGTTGGTGGTGTACTGTTGTGTGGATGGTGGTGGTGTGGTGGTGTAATGTTGTGTGGTGGTGTTGGTGGTGTACTGTTGTGTGGTGGTGTTGGTGGTGTACTGTTGTGTGGATGGTGGTAGTGGTGTGGTGGTGTTGGTGGTGTACTGTTGTGTGGTGGTGTTGGTGGTGTACTGTTGTGTGGGTGGTGGTGGTGTGGTGGTGTTGGTGGTGTACTGTTGTGTGGTGGTGTTGGTGGTGTTGGTGGTGTACTGTTGTGTGGTGGTGTTGGTGGTGTACTGTTGTGTGGATGGTGGTAGTGGTGTGGTGGTGTTGGTGGTGTACTGTTGTGTGGTGGTGTAATGTTGTGTGGTGGTGTTGGTGGTGTACTGTTGTGTGGATGGTGGTGGTGTGGTGGTGTAATGTTGTGTGGTGGTGTTGGTGGTGTACTGTTGTGTGGTGGTGTTGGTGGTGTACTGTTGTGTGGGTGGTGGTGGTGTACTGTTGTGTGGTGGTGTTGGTGGTGTTGGTGGTGTACTGTTGTATGCATGGTGTTGGTGGTGTACTGTTGTGTGGATGGTGGTAGTGGTGTGGTGGTGTTGGTGGTGTAATGTTGTGTGGTGGTGTTGGTGGTGTACTGTTGTGTGGGTGGTGGTGTGGTGGTGTTGGTGGTGTAATGTTGTGTGGTGGTGGTGGTGGTGTACTGTTGTGTGGTGGTGTTGGTGGTGTACTGTTGTGTGGGTGGTGGTGGTGTGGTGGTGTTGGTGGTGTACTGTTGTGTGGGTGGTGGTGGTGTGGTGGTGTTGGTGGTGTACTGTTGTGTGGTGGTGTTGGTGGTGTGGTGGTGTTGGTGGTGTACTGTTGTGTGGTGGTGTTGGTGGTGTACTGTTGTGTGCATGGTGTTGGTGGTGTACTGTTGTGTGGATGGTGGTAGTGGTGTGGTGGTGTTGGTGGTGTAATGTTTGGTGGTGTGGTGGTGTTGGTGGTGTACTGTTGTGTGGTGGTGTTGGTGGTGTACTGTTGTGTGGTGGTGTTGGTGGTGTACTGTTGTATGCATGGTGTTGGTGGTGTACTGTTGTGTGGATGGTGGTAGTGGTGTGGTGGTGGTGGTGTGGTGGTGTGTACTGTTGTGTGGATGGTGGTGGTGGTGGTTGTGGTGTGGTGGTGTACTGTTGTGTGGATGGTGGTTGTGGTGTGGTGGTGTTGGTGGTGTACTGTTGTATGGATGGTGGTAGTGGTGTGGTGGTGTTGGTGGTGTAATGTTGTGTGGTGGTGTTGGTGGTGTACTGTTGTGTGGATGGTGGTGGTGGTGTGGTGGTGTACTGCTGTGTGGATGGTGGTTGTGGTGTGGTGGTGTTGGTGGTGTACTGTTGTGTGGATGGTGGTTGTGGTGTGGTGGTGTTGGTGGTGTACTGTTGTGTGGTGGTGTTGGTGGTGTACTGTTGTGTGGCGGTGTTGGTGGTGTACTGTTGTGTGGTGGTGTTGGTGGTGTACTGTTGTGTGGTGGTGTTGGTGGTGTACTGTTGTGTGGTGGTGTTGGTGGTGTGGTGGTGGTGTGTACTGTTGTGTGGATGGTGGTGGTGTGGTGGTGGTGTGTACTGTTGTGTGGATGGTGGTGGTGGTGGTAGTGGTGTGGTGGTGTTGGTGGTGTACAGTTGTGTGGTGGTGTTGGTGGTGTACTGTTGTGTGGATGGTGGTAGTGGTGTGGTGGTGTTGGTGGTGTACTGTTGTGTGGTGGTGTTGGTGGTGTACTGTTGTGTGGTGGTGTTGGTGGTGTACTGTTGTGTGGATGGTGGTAGTGGTGTGGTGGTGTTGGTGGTGTACTGTTGTGTGGTGGTGTTGGTGGTGTACTGTTGTGTGGTGGTGTTGGTGGTGTACTGTTGTGTGGATGGTGGTGGTGTGGTGGTGTAATGTTGTGTGGTGGTGTTGGTGGTGTACTGTTGTGTGGTGGTGTTGGTGGTGTACTGTTGTGTGGATGGTGGTAGTGGTGTGGTGGTGTTGGTGGTGTACTGTTGTGTGGTGGTGTTGGTGGTGTACTGTTGTGTGGGTGGTGGTGGTGTGGTGGTGTTGGTGGTGTACTGTTGTGTGGTGGTGTTGGTGGTGTTGGTGGTGTACTGTTGTGTGGTGGTGTTGGTGGTGTACTGTTGTGTGGATGGTGGTAGTGGTGTGGTGGTGTTGGTGGTGTACTGTTGTGTGGTGGTGTAATGTTGTGTGGTGGTGTTGGTGGTGTACTGTTGTGTGGATGGTGGTGGTGTGGTGGTGTAATGTTGTGTGGTGGTGTTGGTGGTGTACTGTTGTGTGGTGGTGTTGGTGGTGTACTGTTGTGTGGGTGGTGGTGGTGTACTGTTGTGTGGTGGTGTTGGTGGTGTTGGTGGTGTACTGTTGTATGCATGGTGTTGGTGGTGTACTGTTGTGTGGATGGTGGTAGTGGTGTGGTGGTGTTGGTGGTGTAATGTTGTGTGGTGGTGTTGGTGGTGTACTGTTGTGTGGGTGGTGGTGTGGTGGTGTTGGTGGTGTAATGTTGTGTGGTGGTGTTGGTGGTGTACTGTTGTGTGGTGGTGTTGGTGGTGTACTGTTGTGTGGGTGGTGGTGGTGTGGTGGTGTTGGTGGTGTACTGTTGTGTGGGTGGTGGTGGTGTGGTGGTGTTGGTGGTGTACTGTTGTGTGGTGGTGTTGGTGGTGTGGTGGTGTTGGTGGTGTACTGTTGTGTGGTGGTGTTGGTGGTGTACTGTTGTGTGCATGGTGTTGGTGGTGTACTGTTGTGTGGATGGTGGTAGTGGTGTGGTGGTGTTGGTGGTGTAATGTTTGGTGGTGTGGTGGTGTTGGTGGTGTACTGTTGTGTGGTGGTGTTGGTGGTGTACTGTTGTGTGGTGGTGTTGGTGGTGTACTGTTGTATGCATGGTGTTGGTGGTGTACTGTTGTGTGGATGGTGGTAGTGGTGTGGTGGTGGTGGTGTGGTGGTGTGTACTGTTGTGTGGATGGTGGTGGTGGTGGTTGTGGTGTGGTGGTGTACTGTTGTGTGGATGGTGGTTGTGGTGTGGTGGTGTTGGTGGTGTACTGTTGTATGGATGGTGGTAGTGGTGTGGTGGTGTTGGTGGTGTAATGTTGTGTGGTGGTGTTGGTGGTGTACTGTTGTGTGGATGGTGGTGGTGGTGTGGTGGTGTACTGCTGTGTGGATGGTGGTTGTGGTGTGGTGGTGTTGGTGGTGTACTGTTGTGTGGATGGTGGTTGTGGTGTGGTGGTGTTGGTGGTGTACTGTTGTGTGGTGGTGTTGGTGGTGTACTGTTGTGTGGCGGTGTTGGTGGTGTACTGTTGTGTGGTGGTGTTGGTGGTGTACTGTTGTGTGGTGGTGTTGGTGGTGTACTGTTGTGTGGTGGTGTTGGTGGTGTGGTGGTGGTGTGTACTGTTGTGTGGATGGTGGTGGTGTGGTGGTGGTGTGTACTGTTGTGTGGATGGTGGTGGTGGTGGTGGTGGTGTGGTGGTGTGTACTGTTGTGTGGATGGTGGTGGTGGTGGTGTGTGCTTTTGTGTGGATGGTGGTGGTGTGGTGGTGTACTGTTGTGTGGATGGTGGTTGTGGTGTGGTGGTGTTGGTGGTGTACTGTTGTATGGATGGTGGTAGTGGTGTGGTGGTGTTGGTGGTGTAATGTTGTGTGGTGGTGTTGGTGGTGTACTGTTGTGTGGATGGTGGTGGTGGTGTGGTGGTGTACTGCTGTGTGGATGGTGGTACTGGTGTGGTGGTGTTGGTGGTGTACTGTTGTGTGGATGGTGGTTGTGGTGTGGTGGTGTTGGTGGTGTTGGTGGTGTACTGTTGTGTGGTGGTGTTGGTGGTGTACTGTTGTGCGGTGGTGTTGGTGGTGTACTGTTGTGTGGATGGTGGTGGTGTGGTGGTGTAATGTTGTGTAGTGGTGTTGTTGGTGTACTGTTGTGTGGAGGGTGGTGGTGGTGTTGGTGGTGTACTGTTGTGTGGTGGTGTTGGTGGTGTACTGTTGTGTGGCGGTGTTGGTGGTGTACTGTTGTGTGGTGGTGTTGGTGGTGTACTGTTGTGTGGTGGTGTTGGTGGTGTACTGTTGTGTGGTGGTGTTGGTGGTGTACTGTTGTGTGGTGGTGGTGTGGTGGTGTTGGTGGTGTACTGTTGTGTGGTGGTGTTGGTGGTGTTGGTGGTGTACTGTTGTGTGGTGGTGTTGGTGGTGTACTGTTGTGTGCATGGTGGTGGTGGTGTGGTTGTGTTGGTGGTGTACTGTTGTGTGGTGGTGTTGTTGGTGGGGTGGTGTTGGTGGTGTACTGTTGTGTGGATGGTGGTGGTGGTGAGGTGGTGTTGGTGGTGTACTGTTGTGTGGATGGTGGTGGTGGTGTGGTTGTGTTGGTGGTGTACTGTTGTGTGGTGGTGTTGTTGATGGTGTACTGTTGTGTGGATGGTGGCAGGCTGGTGGTGTTGTGTACTGTTGTGTGGATGGTGGTGATGGTGGCAGGCTGGTGGTAATGGTGTGTGTGGGGGTGGGGTGGGTGGGGTGGTGTACTGGTGTGTGGGTGGTGATGGTGTATGTACATGATGTATATTTGTGTGTACATGTATGTCGGTATGGATGGTTGTAATGATGGTGTTGTGTGTGGCTAGTGGTGGTGGTATGTTGAGTGTGGGATGGTGGTGATATATTGTGTATGGTTGTTAGTGGTGATGCATGTGAACTTGTCTACATGTACATATATATGTGGGGTGGGGGGGTGGGGGGGTGATGGTTATGAACATGGGTGGTGGTGCATGTGCATGAATGTGTACATGTATGTGAGCGCGGGTGGTGAGCATACGTTTCTGTGAGGGTGTGAGTGTTTGGTTAGTGTTTTCATGTGCGGTGTGTGTGTATGTGCACATATATATATATATATATATATATATATATATATATATATATATATATATATATATATATATAGGCATGTGAGTGTATGTACATGTATGTGTGTTTTCATGTGCGGTGTGTGTGTATGTGCACACACACATATATATATATATATATATATATATATATATATATATATATGCATGTGAGTGTATGTACATGTATGTGTGTGTGTATGTGTGTGGGTGTGTGTCAACAAATTGGTAGTGTTGGCTAATTTTCCACCACTCCACTAGACTCTCTGCATTAATCTCACTCTCTATTTCACACACACTCTCTCCCTCTGCTTTTTCCCATATCCACCCTCAGTTCCCTTTCTCACTTCCTTCTCTCACTTCTCTCTATCCTTCCATCTCTCTTCCCCTCTATCCTTTCCTCCATCTTCCCATCTTTCCTCCCCTCTATCCTTCCCCCTGTCCTTCTCTCCCCCTTCCACCCCCCCCCCCCCCCTTGGCCCGGCTGACTGAAATAGCAACTGATCTATTAGAATCTATTTTCAGCCTCTATTTAAATATTTTCCACTTAACATTGTCATTCTTCATCTTTTCTTCAACTGTTCTTCAAAAAGGAAAGGAGCAGATTGTCAGATTGGACCTAGGAAACGATGTTTCCATTGCTGATCTACTGATCACAACTCATGGCAGAATGATTGTAAAGTGAACTCCCTAACCATTTGGTTATGCTGTATTCATAGGTAGATAGATTATAATATAGCCTCATTCACATATTGGTTTATATAATAAACCAATATGTGAATTTACATAGACTTAAAAATAACAAAAGGAAAGGAACCAATCATTTGTTTCCATTCGTCTTTCCATTGCTAATACTATCTCCTGGTTTTTAATTAAAAATAATTTGAAATTTGGAGTAGCATAAATATAAAGCTAGTTGTTGGAACATAACTTCAGAAAGTTTCTTACATAAAACTATGAAGGAAGGTTTCATCATCATCATCATCATCATCATCATCATTGTTTAGCATCCATCTTCCACGCTAACATGGGTTTGACAGGTTTGTCCCACTTGAGGCAAGATTGGTCGGGTGACTGTGTAACACTCGTATAGAATTGTTTCTGGCAGGTTTTAAAATAATGGGATAATGTTACATAATATAATGTTCCATATATTGGTTTTTACTATGGTGTTTTGGTTGCATCAGCTGTCAGCCATAATCAAGCAGTATTCATCTGTCGAGGCTGCATTGTGTGAGATCTGCCTATGGGTAACCTATGGAACATTATATTATGTAACATTATCCCATTATTTTAATTTATATTCCTTTGAGTTCCGATGAGCCACTCTGTTTTTTAAATATGTTAATTATTTTCAACTGAACCAGATCAATTATGATATATAGTCATCTGATCCAGAAATATTATATGGAGTAGCGAAACAATTGTAAATGTACATTATTATTATTAATATTATTATTATTATTCTCTATATTCCTTACATCAAGCTAAAATATGTTGACAATCTTTTAATAATGTCTTCCTTGTGAAGTTTGTGGTCTTGTTTTGCTTAACTAATGAATATATATATATATATAGTAATAATAATAAATTTGAAGACTAAAATCCAAAGAGGGCTCGATAAGGAATATATATATAGTATTAAGGATACTATTTATGGTTATGCATATACAAAAACCTTTTGTAGTTATATATATTTTTTCAAACCCTAAATAGTGATAGGCAGTAATATATTACTACCTTATTACCAGTAAGATAAATAGCTCAATGTAATAACATCAGTTGTTTTACAGAGCAGTTATATATGTTATAAGAATCAAAGTTCTGTTCAAATCATTTATATGCTTACAGTTGTTTCCTCCAAACTGAGGTTTGGATTCTTCGGAGAAATTTATTAATGAATGATCACATACATGACCTCCTTTTCAACCCAAGAGACATACAGAAGCATATGCATATATTGTTGCTTGGTGGGTTGACATCCATTATAACATTTAGCGTGGCAGTATACATTTAAAGATTACAGTCATATCAAAAGAGGATAGAATTAAAATTAAAGTTAAAATACAACATGAAATTAATGCGATAGGATAGTCAGAAGCAGTTAGTGTGTGCAATAGTTACACGTGTGGCAAGCATGTGTGTCTTATTTATATAATATTATAGTGCGGCAGGGTGTTATATGTAATACAAGCACTTCAAGCGGGTAATCAAGAGTATTAAGGGGGTTGTACTGGTAATGTATCTTTTATATGAATGTTATAGAAGCTTGTGTGTAGAGAAATATTATAAATATTTAAAATATTAGAAATGTGTAGCAAAGCGATGTTATGGTTTTCGTGTACAACACCATTTCCACAGAATCATCAAACATCCAATATTTAGTCGTGGATTATGTGAGAGGCATATAATCTAGATATTACACTCTCCGGACTGTGAAAATGGTGTTGTACACGAAAACCATAACATCTTGAATACAGCAAACATCGACCTCCTTACGTTCAAGCATTTCTACAACCTCGTTAGAGCAGCCTTTTAAGGTGCCTACATTCATGGTACCAACTCTGAAGTTTTGGATGGCGTTTGGTGGGTGGGGCGCAGGGAGGGGTGAGGGGGATACATATATATATATATATATATACATATATATATATATATATATATATACATATATATATACATATATATATATATACATATATATATATATATACATATATATATATATATACATATATATATATATACATATATATATATATATATACATATATATATATATATATATATATATATACATATATATATATATATATATACATATATATATATATATACATATATACATATATATCATCATCATCATCATCGTTTAACGTCCATGTTCCACGCTTGCATGGGTTTGGACGGGAGTTTTCCCACTTGAGGCAAGAGTGGTTGTCTTGCTCGCATAGGACTGTCTGGCAGGTTTTCTACAGTTGGATGCCCTTCCTAACACCAACCACATTTACAGTGTGGGACTGCGAGGTTTTTACCGTGTTGCCTACACGGCCACATTACAGCGTGGACTGTGTGTTTTTTTTGTCGTGACACCTACACAAACTCATTTGTTTCGCCCTGGATGTTGTGGCACCAACATAACTTTACATTGAAAGGGGCGGTGTGGATGGGGTGGGGGTGGTGGGACGGGGGTGTATTTTGTTAGAGATGCCTACTGACTGTAGTAGGTTTTACTTTGTATTTCAGGTAAGGCGGGTCTTCTCTATTACTGAGTACCGCCAAAGATCTCGGTCCAGTGACATTGTCTTGGAGAGGTGTAAGTGTGTGAGGTCGGAATTTATCAGGTCGTCCCAGGTTTTTCTGGGTCTGCCTACTCCGTGGCTACCATCTATCTTTATTGCCCTGCACTTTTTTATACAGCTGTCGTCTTTCATGCGCATCACATGACCATACCAACGTAGCCTTCTCTCGACTAAACAACATCTGATCCCTCTTATTTCTAATTTTTCCCTTAGTTCGTTTATGCTTTGCCGTTCGCGTATATTACTATTACACATCCAGCGGAGCATGCAAGCTTCGTTCATCTCTAGTCTGCGTATATCCTCTGCACACAATGCCCAGGTCTCACTGCCATGCAACATTGCTGTTCGTATGCAGGCATCATACAGCCTGCCTTTCATTTTTAGGGAGAACCCTTTAGCGGCTAATAGTGGTATAAGCTCTCTGAACTTTTTCCATCCAGTTCTGACTCTAGCTACTGTACTTCCAGAGCACCCTCCCCCACTGCTGATTTTGTCACCCAGGTAACAGACGCTGTCCACTATTTCTATAGAACCCTTTGCGCAATTGAAAGAGCTAGTATTCTGTGGGCACTTGCTGCTACTTATTGCACCAGAGCACCGGCCACATGTAAAATCTATGTTCTTAGTTAGCTTACCTGTGATCCCACTGCATCTTTTATGCACCCATACTTTGCATTTGGGACATAAAATGGAGTTTCTACCTACGCCTTTCCTACACACTGAGCATGGCCATTTCCCGGATTATTTTCTTTCCTACAAACTAGAACTTTAGTCTTAGCCAGGTTAATTTTAAGGCCTTTTGATTCTAGGCCGTGCTTCCATGTTTGCAATTTCTTCTCTAGTTCGGCCATTGATTCAGCTATGAGCGTTAGATCATCTGCATATAGGAGTTCCCACGGGCAGCCGGTCTTGAACTCCTCTGTTATAGCCTGTAGGGCAATAATAAATAGTAGGGGGCTAAGGACAGAGCCCTGATGAACACCAACTTTTACGCTAAACTCTTCGCTATATTTGTTGTTAATTCTAACCTTGCTGACTGTTTCTTTATACATGGCTTGTATAGCTCTCACAAGCCATTCATCAACACCTAGTTTTCTACATATATACATATATATACATATATACATATATATACATACATATATATATACATATACATAGTAAATGTGGTTGGTGTTAGGAAGGGCATCCAGCTGTAAAAAATATTTTTATATATATATATATATACATATATATATATATATATATATATATATATATATATATATATACACATATATATATATATATATATATATATAACACGGGGTTGTTCCGAAGGACTGGCATAGCAGCATCATCGTTAACTGTTATAAGGGTAAAGGAGACGCCCTAGATAGGAGTAACTATAGAGGCATTAAATTAATCGACCAGGTCATGAAGGTCACGGAAAGAGTAATAGCGCAGCTAATCAGAGAGAGAATTGACCTAGATGAAATGCAGTTCGGGTTTGTGTCAGGCAAAAGTACCACAGACGCTCTTTTCATAGTACGACAACTACAAGAGAAGTACCTAGCTAAAGGTAAACCCCTCTACTTAGCTTTTGTCGACTTGGAGAAAGCCTTCGACAGAGTCCCCCGCTCCATTATCTGGTGGGCTCTTAGAAAACTAGGCGTTGACGAATGGCTTGTGAGGGCTATACAAGCCATGTATAAAGAAACAGTCAGCAAGGTTAGAATTAACAACGAATATAGTGAAGAGTTTAGCGTAAAAGTCGGCGTCCATCAGGGCTCTGTTCTCAGTCCACTACTATTTATTATTGCCCTTCAGGCCATAACAGAGGAGTTCAAGACAGGCTGCCCATGGGAACTCCTATACGCAGACGACCTGACACTCATAGCGGAATCAATGGCCGAGCTAGAGAAGAAATTCCAAACATGGAAGCACGGCCTAGAGTCAAAAGGACTTAAAATTAACCTGGCTAAGACCAAAGTACTAGTTTGTAGGAAAGAAAACAAGGCGGCGGTCCCTTCTGGGAAATGGTCGTGCTCGGTGTGTAGGAAAGGCGTAGGTAGAAACTCCATTTTATGTCCTAAATGCAAAGTATGGGTGCATAAAAGATGTAGTGGGATCACAGGTAGGCTAACTAAGAACATAGATTTTACATGTGGCCGGTGCTCTGGTGCAATAAGTAGCAGCAAGTGCCCACAAACTACTAGCTCTTTCAATTGCGCAGAGGGTTCTATAGAAATAGTGGACAGCTTCCGTTACCTGGGCGATAAAATCAGCAGTGGGGGAGGGTGCTCTGAAAGTACTGTAGCTAGAGTCAGAACTGGTTGGAAAAAGTTCAGAGAGCTTATACCACTATTAGCTGCTAAAGGGTTCTCACTAAAAATGAAAGGCAGGTTGTACGATGCCTGCATACGAACAGCAATGCTGCATGGCAGTGAGACCTGGGCATTGTGTGCAGAGGATATACGCAGACTAGAGAGGAACGAAGCTTGCATGCTCCGCTGGATGTGTAACAGTAATATACGTGAACGGCAAAGCATAAACGAACTAAGGAATAAATTAGAGATAAGAGGGATCAGATGTTGTTTACTCGAGAGAAGGCTACGTTGGTATGGACACGTGATGCGCATGAAAGTCGATAGCTGTATAACAAAGTGCAGGGCAATAAAGATAGACGGTAGTCACGGAATAGGCAGACCTAGAAAAACCTGGGACGAGCTGATAAACTCCGACATCACACACTTACACCTCTCCAAGACAATGTCACTGGACCGAGACCTTTGGCGGTACTCAGTAACAGAGAAGACCCGCCTTACCTAAATATATAGTAAAACCTACTCCAGCCAGTA
>OZ024740.1:259925950-259930950 GCA_964016885.1 Eledone cirrhosa | reverse complement strand
AGCACAGCTGCTGCATGTGAATCCTACATTCTTAATTAAGCTTCCTGAGATCCCGCTACATCTCTTGTGTACCCATTGTTTGCATTTGGGGCAGAGAATGGAGTTCCTACCTACACCTTTCCTACATACTGAGCAAGGCCATTTCCCTGAGGGGATCTGGGTTCTGTTTTCTCGTCTACTTACAAGGACCTTAGTCTTTGTCATGTTGACTTTGAGGCCCTTTCTCTCTAGTCCCTGCTTCCAGGTTTGGAATTTATTCTCTAGTTCTACCATAGATTCAGCTATGAGTGCGAGGTCATCAGCATACAGGAGTTCCCATGGGCATCCGGTCTTAAACTCCTCCGTTATTGCCTGCAGGACTATGATGAACAGGAGAGGGCTAAGAACAGAGCCCTGGTGGACCCCAACCTGTACGCTAAATTCCTCGCTATACTCATTGCCAATCCTAACTTTGCTGACTGCTCCCCTATACATGGCTTGTACCGCTTTCACAAGCCATTCATCTACTCCTAGTTTTCTAAGAGCCCACCAGATTACTGCACGTGGAACTCTGTCAAAGGCTTTCTCAAGGTCGACAAATGCCAAGTAGAGTGGCTTACTTTTAGCTAGGTACTTTTCCTGTAATTGCCTCACAAGGAAGAGGGCATCAGTGGTGTCTTTCCCTGGTACAAACCCAAATTGCATCTCGTCTATATTCACCCGGTCCCTAATCAGCTGTGCTATAACTCTTTCTGTTACTTTCATGACCTGGTCCATCAACTTTATACCTCTATAGTTTCCTCTATCTAGTGCATCGCCTTTACCTTTGTAGCAGTTGACAATGATGCTACTGCACCAATCTTTTGGTATGGCCCCCTCTAGTATTACCTGGTTAACGATACGTGTGGTTATAGTGTGACCTACAGACCCAGATGCCTTCAGCATCTCGGCAGCTATACCCGATGGACCGGTTGCCTTCCCTATCTTCATATCTCTGATTGCCTTACTTACTACGCTGCCGCTGACTTGTACTGCTGGTCCCTCTATAGGGTCTACGTGGGGTAGGGTCTCTTCTTCCCATGCATTCTCCTCATTTAGTAATCTATCATAATGACTCTTCCATGCATCTTTCTTCTCAGCACTTGTGAGGGCAAGCTCACCTTTATCATTCCGGATACACTTCTCTCCAATGACATCACAACTATCTTTGACACACTGCCTCGCAATCTTGAATACCTCCTGTTTCTGGTCCTCACGTTGTAAAACATGCTTGAATTTTCTATCCTCTGCTTCCCTCCTAGCTAAGTATACTTGTCGCCTAGCTTCCCTCTTGGTCTCTATGTAATGTACCCTGCTCCCCCCGTTCTTCCATTCTTTCCATGCCTGTCTCTTGGCCTTGACTGCTTCATCTACCTTATTGTTCCACCACCAAGTCACTCTCCTCCTGCTTGAGGTCTTACTCCAGCCACAAACCTCATCCGTCGCCTCTAGTAAGTTATTTTTTAGGAACTCCCAGTTCTCTTCTACGTTAAATGTCTCTATCTGTTCTTCTTTACTGTCGTAGGCGTTGAGTAAAATATCTTTAAATCTGTTACTGGTTGAGGGGACTTTCAGCTTCCAGATCTTTCTTCTCCAGGTTGGCCTCTGTTTCAGGGCTCGTCTAGTTCTGACCGTAAGGTCGCTGACAACTAAGCTATGTTGGGATGTACATTCCTCACTAGGGAAGGCTTTTGTGTTTACGACCGTCCATCTGTCACGTCCTCTGATGAGGATAAAATCTAACTGACTAGAGTGCTCCCCTGATCTATAGGTGATCAGGTGGTTGTCGGGTTTTTTAAAGTTTGTGTTACATATCGACATGTCATTGGCGTCGCAGAATTCTAGAAGTCTGAATCCTTCCTCATTCCTTGTGCCAACTCCATGGCCTCCATGTACTCTATTGAAGCCGTCGCAGTGTTTACCTACGTGTCCGTTAAAATCTCCTGCAATGATTAGGAAGTCCTTGTCGTCTGTTAGAGCAGTAGTGTGTATTAGGGACTCGTAAAACCTATCCTTAAGTTCGTCTGGCAGCCCCAATTGGGGTGCGTAAGCTGATATTATTGTGGTAATTGTCTTATTCAGGACTAGTCTAAGTTTAATGATTCTTGCATTTACCCTGTACACTGAGATTACTTTATCTACCCACTTGTCAGCTAATAGTATACCTACACCACCCATCCCATCGTCATTTCCCACCCAGAAAAATTTGTAGCACTGGCTTTTTCCTACAAGGACTCTAGCAGACCCTCCTCTCCATCTAGTCTCTTGCACACAGCATACATCAACTTCCTTTCGCTCTAGCATTTCTACGATTTCTCCTGCTCTTCCTTTCATTGAGCCTACATTGATGGTACCAACTCGGAGTTTTGGGCATTTGTCGACACTCGTAGGGGAGGGTCTCTGGGTTGGCGCTTCACGTGGGTGCTTGGTAGCTCGCAGATTCATATTTCATCTATTGATTCAGAGTTGCTCGTGTATTCCCAGCTCATCCATCCATAACGGTGGGAAAATTGAGGGCTAGAAGAACAGTGGTGGTGGGGTAATGGCAGGGTGTGTTGGGATGCGCCAGAGGAGGAGAGAGTTAGTTAGGCAGGTAGTAGCAGCAGCAGTGGAAATGGCATGCTAGGTTTGATTGGTCGAATAGACTATGGTGGTGTGTGGGGGTGGGGGGGGGAAATTGTAAGGTAGGAACTGAGGGTCGCATGGTAAATATCCAAGTTAATACTACATCAGTAAAATTAACAATAATAATGTCATGAAAAAAACTACTAAGAGAAACCCTAGAAAATTTATCGCTAATACAGCAGGGAAAATTTAACGCTAATACAGCAGGGAACATCATAATATTAACGACAATATGTAGGCTAAAATACCTTCGTAGATTAGATGGATGGCTGGAATAATTGGAGTCAGCTCTAGTGATACATACATATATATATATATATATATACATACATATATATATATATATATATACATACATATATATATATATATATACATACATATATATATATATATATATACATACATATATATATATATATTTATATATATACATACATATATATATATATATATATATATATATACATATATATATATATATATATATATATATATATATATATCATAAATCATGTCTTTAGAATTATTAGGTAAAATATATACCATTTCCTCTCCATAATTAACCATATAACAAATCAATTAGACCAAGCTATAAGAATAAAGAAATTTCCGACAAATAACCGAAAGCGGCCTCTTCGCGGTGGCCCTGATAGAGTATTTATCCAACATTTCAACAGCATGTAGAAATTGACTAAATATACCGTCAACCATACACAATTAGGTGTAAATTCAAACTTAGAAGAAATGTGTACATACCGTAATTATATCTCTACCATGGTTTCGTCCGTATTTTTAGACATCCAATAACAGGACACGTCCACAGTATCAGACTCATCAGGAGTGAACTCAAAATTAGACATTTAATTTTCCAAAGTGATTAAAAAATGGCTAAGAATCGCAATGTGGCAGTGGTTAAGTTAGAAAGAATGTGATTAGTTGCTTACGGCGCGTAGGCTTGTTGCTAGAAAGCGCAGCCCAATATCGCCCAATTGTATCTCAACCTAATGGGAGATTATTAAATATAAAGATTTACATATACATAAACATAAAGTCATAGATATATATATGTTTTGCAACCGGTCACGTTGTGGCTCAATGAAGAATTAATAAATTAAATAATCAAAGCATATTAGGAAATGGTATATATTTTATCTAATAATTCTAAAGACATGATTTATGATATATTGCTCTGATTATTTAATTTATTAATTCTTCATTGAGCCACAACGTGACCAGTTGCAAAACACATATATATCTATGACTTTATGTTTATGTATATGTAAATCTTTATATATATATATATATACATATATATACATATAATAACTAGAAATTGATTAACATATATATATAAAGATGAATAATCACAGGAGATAATTTTAACAAGCGTGTAACCACGCATAGCTAGGTAGGTAACAAATAAATAAAGTTAACTAGAACTTGAAAAATAGATACCTTTTAATATGATTAATCTTCCCTGTATATATTCCATTAAAGAAATATATTTCACCAATTAATCAGATGGTAAGTCACGGAAGTGGATATTTTTGGATTATCAACAAGGAAGAAAAATTATGGCATGATACCCATAATTTCGATTTGGATTAAATTCAGTTAATTTATCTTAATTTTGGATATAGATATATATATCATCATCATCATCATCATCATCAACGTTTAACGTCCGTGTTCCACGCTTGCATGGGTTTGGACGGGGGTAGTCCCACTTGAGGCAAGAGTGATTGTCTTGCTCGCATAGGACTGTCTGGCAGGTTTTCTACAGTTGGATGCCCTTCCTAACACCAACCACATTTACAGTGTGGGTCTGGGAGGTTTTTACCGTGTTGCCTACACGGCCACATTACAGCGTGGACTGTGTGTTTTTTTGTCGTGACACCTACACAATCTCATTTGTTTCGGCCTCGATGGCGCGGCACCAACATAACTTTACATAGAACGGGGTGGTGGTGGTGGGACGGGGTGTATTTTGTTAGAGATGCCTACTGGCTGGAGTAGGTTTTACTATATATTTAGGTAAGGCGGGTCTTCTCTGTTACTGAGTACCGCCAAAGGTCTCGGTCCAGTGACATTGTCTTGGAAAGGTGTAAGTGTGTGATGTCGGAGTTTATCAGCTCGTCCCAGGTTTTTCTAGGTCTGCCTATTCCGTGACTACCGTCTATCTTTATTGCCCTGCACTTTGTTATACAGCTATCGACTTTCATGCGCATCACGTGTCCATACCAACGTAGCCTTCTCTCGAGTAAACAACATCTGATCCCTCTTATCTCTAATTTTTTCCTTAGTTCGTTTATGCTTTGCCGTTCACGTATATTACTGTTACACATCCAGTGGAG